>OY856409.1:459738360-460338360 GCA_963693085.1 Alisma plantago-aquatica
CTTTTCTCCAGCTACCTCCAGCGGCATGTAGTGACGCCCTAGGCACCTCAAAGGAGTGACGATGCTCCAGGATAGTTCAAGTGAATGCCTGCAGAACTTGTCAAGCAGTAGTTTTGATCAATTATTCTCTCTATTAAGGTACTCTGTCATTACCCCTTTTTCTGTAGTTGTCAGCTTGTTTGAGAATTATGCCTCTCTGGACTTCACCTGGCCTTGTTTTCTTACTTCATGCCTTCGACGACATGTACCAGAAGTACTAGATGTTTCAAATCCTTGCTCTTTTTTCTGCTGTTGTGAAGCTCACTTGGAAATCTACATATAACCTTATTTGTACAAGTTACCTTTCTGTATTTTCTTATTCAATTCAAGTGTTTATGTCCAACTTGGAAATCTATTTTATTCTGATTTGTAATTTAGAATACAAATATTCTTTCAATTACACATTTGTTATGCTGTGTTACTCTTCGGCCTGATAGAGTTACTCTCTGCTGTTTCAGGGTTACTCCTCTGTCCTGCTGAGTTACTTCCAGACGTTGTATTGGATCCCAGCCTTGATACAGATGCTACTAATTCAAATGTCGGTCTTGATAATAATAATGTGAATTCTTATCCTTCTGTTGTTGCTTCCACTCTTCCGCCAGCTGCAGTTCCTAAAATTAGTCTCCACTTTGGAAGTTTAGATGAAGCTATCTCATTCTATTCTAGCTCTACTGGCATGATTGGTTTTAATATCAGGAAAGATGACAACATGTATGAATGGGGAACTAAGATTCTCGTTGCCAAAGATCTGGTTTGTGACAAGCAGGGTACAATGGGTTGTTCTAAGAGGTCAACAGGGCTTCTCAGCCCCATTTGTGATAAAGTGGGTAAGTTGCAGGAAAATTTGTCTAATAAGCGCAAGCGATCTGTGAAGAGGTGTGGTTGTGGAGCCATGGTCCGATTCATACTAGACAAGTCCTCATCCATGTGGGTTGTGGCTGCCTTTGTTGAGGAACACAACCACGATCTTGTTGATGATGCACATCTTCGTTACCTGGAGCTCATCTCTTGATGAAACTCAAAAAGATATCCTTTCTTCCATGAGCCAACCTAACATACCTATATCGAGACAAATTGCATTGATGGCATCTGAGTCTGGCGTCTATGAAAATCTGACATTTACTAGCAGACAAGCTCATGGACACATCAGTAGTAAGAGGAAAGAGTCGGCCAAGTACGACATCGACATGGTCTTGGATCGGTTTTCCAAGTTTAAGGTACTCGATCATAAATTCTTCTATACATACCAAAACGATCTTGATTGTTGCTTGACTCATCTTTTTTGGGTTGATCCTATTTCTGTTGAAGACTGCGGGTTGTTTGGCGATGCGATTGTTTTTGACACCACCTACCGCACCAACAAGTATTCGATGGTTTTTGGAATGTTTGGTGGTGTTGATCACCATCGTAAGACGGTCTTGTTTGCTTCAGCTCTTATGTTTGACGAGAAGTATGAGTCATTTGTCTGGGTTTTCAAGCAGTATCTACTTTGTTTTGGCAAAGAGTTGGTGTCCATCATAACCGATCAAGACCCGTCTATGAATGTTGCTATCCTTACTATTTTTCCGAATTGTAAGCATCGCTTCTGCAGCTGGCACATCCTACAAAAGCTTCCCTCTAAGCTTGGTGGTCTTCCTAACAAGGATCAGATCATAAGATCCTTGAATAATTGCATGTGGAATGTGGATGATGTCGGTATATTTGAAGAGAGGTGGGATTCTGTTGTTGAGGAGTATGGTCTGTCGTCCATTACTTGGCTGTCTGACATGTATGTGATGTGTTCAGAGTGGGTTTCGTGCTATATGAAGTCTTCCTTCTTTGCGGGCATGAGGACAACACAAAGGAGTGAGAGCTTGAATGCGTTCATTAGAAGCCATGTGAATAGTAAGAAGACACTCTTTGAACTTGTATGTTCATTGGAGACTGCATACTCTCATGTACGGGAGATTGAAAATTTCAAAGACTTTGAAGACGAGTATAGTAATCTCCCTTTTTCATCACTGTGGCCTCTGGAGGAGCAGATGAGAGGTATATACACAAAGTCAATCTTTAAGATCTTTCAGAGTGAGTTTCATCACAGCATGATCTACAATGTAAAGGAAGCTTCAGAAGAAGGTGTGTTTGAAGTGTATCGTGTCGGTGGCCTTGGATCTGCCCGCATCTTGAAGAAAAAGTCTTCGATTGAGATTGTTTATTGCAACTATTACATGTTGGAATTCAAAGGTATCCCTTGCAGGCACATCCTATCTTATTTGAAGAGTCATGACTTTTGCACTCTTCTCGAGCCATACATAATTAAGAGGTGGACCAAAGGCTACAGAGAACATCCTTTGATTTTTGGCAAAGTGTCAGTTAGTCATCTATCCACTGGGAGGACTCTTAAGCTTGTTTCTGCCTGCAATTCGATTATGAACATAGCATGTTGGAACAACGTTGTAGATCTTTGCCATGAAAAACTACTAGCCTTGCGAAAGGAGCGGTTAGAATTGGATCTCGTTGATACTGGTGCAGATGATGGTGCTGGTGTAACTGCTTCAAATACAGCTTCTTCTTCCACTGTCAAGGTTCATATCCCCAATGTTTGCAAAACTAAGGGGAGACCCAAATTCATAAATGCGAGGTTTAAATCTAGATTTGAGATTGCCCAGTCTAAAAGAGAGAGGCAGTGCAAGAATTGCTTAGAGTTTGGTGGTAACCATGACAGCAGGAACTGTCCTAAGAAGTAGTGCATTCTAGTGATGCTCTTTTTGGACTATCTGTTGTTGTTGTTTACTTCTCAACGACTCTATCTGGTGCTACTTTTGTTGCTACTGCTATTGATGTATATGTGGTTCTATCTTTTTTAGTGGAGTTTGTAGTTGATCAGTGTGTCAGTTAGGCATGTTCAAATCTATAATGGGGTTGTTCTTTTTGTGTAGTTTTGTGAAAGTGATTTTGTAACCTTCTATGTACTTCACTTGTGTTTGTAATATATCTTTGTGTTACCTTGTGCTCTAGCAGATGTATGTATACTGTGAATATGTTACAAATAATATGTTCTGATCAGTTGTTATTCTTTTTGAAAAATATGTGTTTGTCTTTGTGTACAATGGATACTCTTAGTGTTGTCACATTTACTCTTACAAAATATAAGAGTAACTGAGTTTGAATCATAGTGTTTATTTTCTAGGATATCATAGTTACTCTTATTGATGTCATAGTTACTCGTAGTGTTTCACAGTTACTCTTATTATTATTAGAGTTACTCGTAGGGTTGTCACAGTTACTCGTAGTGCCTTTTCAGTTACTCATATTGTTTTCACAGTTACTCTAACTGCTATTTGAGTTACTCGTAGTGCTTGTTCAGTTACTCGCATTGTTGTCATAGTTACTCGTAGTGTTTCACAGTTACTCACGGGTTTTTTTAGTTACTCGCAGGGTTTTTTCAGTTACTCACATGGTTTTTTCAATTACTCGTAGGGTTTTTTCAGTTACTCGCATGGTTTTTTCAGTTACTCACGTGGTTTTTTCAATTACTCACAGGTTTTTTCAGTTACTCGTAGGGTTTTTTCAGTTACTCGCAGGGTTTTTCAGTTACTCGTGTGGTTTTTTCAGTTAATCACAGTGTTTGTTCAATAACCTTCGAAAGGGGTTTTTCAGTTACTCGCAGGGTTTTTTCAGTTACTCGTAGGGTTTTCAGTTACTCGCGTGGTTTTTTCAATTACTCACAGTGTTTGTTGAGTAACCTTCAAAAATACAACAGGAACATCTTGTAAAGTAACTGTACCAGCATGAGAGCAAGTGTTCGATTCCAGAAAAAGGTAACTATATCAGCACTAAGAGTAACAGTAGGAGCACAACGAGTAACTGTGACAATACTAAGAGTAAGTGTGACAATATAAAAAGTAACTCCAGTGTTCAAAAAGTAACCTTTTTACTTTGCAAAGTAACTATTGTGGAAATACTCCCCAGTCCCTCCACCACCAACCCATCCCTCCCCACGAGGCATGCTATCCTCTTTTGGTGAATCACTCTCCATTTAATGCATTAGAAGAAAAGATATGTACAATGCACTGATTCTATTAAAGAAGGAACCAGAAAAGTGAAGAAAAGAGAACACAGAGCTATAAAGATATGTACACGAGTTTGTTGTACAACGTAAAAGCACAGAGCACTACTGTATCATCTAAACTGTAAAAGCACAAATCACATAGCACTACTATATCATCAGAATAGCAGAATGTATGCAAACTGTACTGCCCATCTTTGTAACACCAAAAGCACAGAGCACTGCTGCCATCTTCTTTTAAGTTCCAGTGTTCTCATCTCACCCTTTCACTCACTTTCGAACAGCCTACCTTCTTCACAACCTACCTTCTTCACAACCTACCTTCTTCTACCATTACTAGTTTTCTCAAAACCCTCAACATAGCCTACCATGGAGCCGTTCATCCATCCCATGAACTACACCCTTGACGACAGAATAATGGAATCCATTCAACTTCCTATAGAATGGAAATATCTCCATTTTCACATTAAACTAGGAAACACCACCTTCCATATCGCAAACCAGACATTTCAGATCACCCTTATTCAGAATAAAAACAAACCACTTTCAACTGGTAGGGGCTGGAAAAGGATGATCGCACAGCTCAAGATTTGCAAAGATTGGATCATCTTCCTCAAGCCAACTGATCACCAGACTATCACAGCAAGGATCACAGATCATTTCTTAGAAACAACAATCGACCTTTTTCTGCTCTTCAGAATGGCTGGTGAAGCAGTATTCTCTGGAACAGATGACTCTGCAGATCAGTTATTTGTTAGGGACAAATACCATGCACTGCCGGGATCAGCTGTAAATCCTTTACAGGTTGACTCATCTACAATAGCTGACACCTCAACATATGCAGAAGACACTACTTCTTCTTATGTCCAACCTTCCTATCATAAATAGGTATGCACCGCCACCCTTTTCTCCTAGCCTTTTGGTCGATAATCTTCCCCATCACTACCTATACCGCCCCCCAACCATTTTGGGCTCAAAACCTATTTATGACTCATGGGTAAATCCTTTATAGGTTGACTCATCTACAACAGCTATGAACTACTCAGATATGAACTTGTGTGGCCAGAAGTTTTGAGGATTCTGAATATGCTATTTTGGTTTGTTGTCTCTGCTTTGCAATGGAGTGAATTGTGTGTATGATATCTCTCGTGGGGGATGGATCCAACCCCCTGAGTTCTTTGATTTTTATGTTCAGTTGATGGACCTTCTTTACAGCTGATCTGGCTGTAGTTTTCTGTATTGTTTGTTCCAAAGAGCATGTATAATGTATAACATTTTATGCTTTGAATGTTGTATTCTTGAATGTACTGCTGCAGTGTTTTTTTCTAAATATATATACTTTCAGTTAGCCTGTGAAAAAATACATATAAGTTACTTAACCATTACTATCAGTTAAGTAACTCACAGTGTTTGTTCAGTTAATCAACCATTACGTGTAGTGTGCAGTTACTCACAGGCTTGTTTCAGTTACTAGCATGCTTTTTTCAGTTACTCGCATTATTTGTTCAGTTACTCATAGGGTTGTGACAGTTACTCGTAGTTTTTTCGCAGTTACTCTAACTGCTATTACAGTTATTCGCAGGATTTTTTCAGTTACTCACAGTATTGTCACATTTACTCGCAATGTTTTTTCAGTTACTCGTAGTCCTTTTTCAGTTACTCAGAGTGTTTTTTCAGTTACTCGGAGAGGGTTCAGTAACTCACATGGTTGTCCAGTTACTCGCAGATGGTTCAGTTACTCGTATGGTTGTCGCCAATCCGTGTTTTTTCAGTTACTCGCAATGTTTTTTCAATTACTCGTAATCCTTTTTTAGTTACTCGTAGTGTTTTTTCAGTTACTCGCAGTGTTTGTTCAGTTACTTGCATGGTTGTGACAGTTACTCACAGTGTTTGTTCAGTTACTCACATGTTTGTGACAGTTACCCGCGGTGTTTGTTCAGCTACTCAACCATTACGTGCAATGTTTAGTTACTCGTAGGCTTTTTTTAGTTACTCGAATGGTTTTTTCAGTTACTCACATGTTTGTGGAAGTTACTCACAGTGTTTTTGTAGTTACAACTATTTGCTATTTGAGTTACTTGCAGTGTTTGTTCAGTTACTTGCTAGGTTGTGACAGTTACTCATAGTGTTTGTTCAGCTACTCGTAGTCCTTTTTCATTTACTCATAGTGTTTTTCAGTTACCCGAAGTGTTTGTTCAATTACTCATTCATTACTGTCGGTTACTCAAGCATTACTCTCAGTTACTCAAGAGCTAATTTCAGTGTTGTGATAGTTACTCGCAATGTTTATTCAGTTACTCAATCATTACTGTCGGTTACTCAAGCATTACTCTCAGTTACTCAAGAGCTAATTTTAGTTACTCAAGCATTACTCTCAGTTACTCAAGCATTCTGTTACTTTCAGTTCAGTTACTCACATGGTTTTTTCAGTTACTCGTAGTAGTTTCAGAGTTACTCTTACAACATTCAAAGCATAAAGGTATTTAAAGCATTCAAGAACATAAGCATTCACATCATAAATGTTTTTGAAGCATTCAAGATCAGCTGTACATTCAGTCTTTTTGCAACACACTAATAAACAATCCATTTTAATCAGCTGTACATTTAGCCAAAATATAAGGGCAAAATCAATATTGTTCAAGATGAGTTGTACATCAAGATCAACTGTACATCAAGATCAGTTGTAAATTCAGGCTTTTCACAACTGTACATTCAAGATCAGCTATACATTCAGGCTTTCACAGAGCTTATACAATAGAATAACAGAAGGCTATTGTTCTTATTTTACAATCAAATCAGTAATCTAGTTTTTCAGCTGGATTTTAGCCATTTATCAAGGCTTGTAACTATTTCTTCCTCTGGGATTTGTTCTTCATCCATTTTTGTTGGTCTTTCTTCATTCTTCTCTGTTTCTTGTTGTTTCTCAGCTTCATCTTCTCCTCCCTTTTTCTCATCAGATCTACCTTCTTAGATGTCTTCGCTTTCATCTTTTTCATCCTCTTTTAGAGGCTGCAGCTGCCCCCTTGCCATCATTCACTGAAAAACATCAGCCCTTATTGCCGGTATGTCTTTGCAAGTGAAGTCCATAGTTTTTTCATTGACTAGGTAGTCTAGGTACTTCATGACGAAGATCCCACAGTCAAGTGAGTCTTCTTCCTACTGTGGGCAGATCGGGTACTCCCGTTCCCACTATGAGAAATGGCTCCCCTTTTCCGGTGCACTCCTAAAGAATTCGTGCACTATACCCACATGCATTAAAAAAACAAAATGTTTATTCATCATCAATTAAAGAACATTAATCCTTTAAATCCACTACTAATAGAGTTAATTTTTATAGATCACTTACCCATCTATTGAATTCTTTTCTTGAGTTGCTACTCCAACTCATTGAATTATAAGACTGGTGTGCTCCATCCCTGAAACTTCCTTCATACAAGTGCCAGTGGTTGTCGTTGTTTAGTATTGTGAACACCGATTCCATTACATCCCAATCTTTCATTGGAACGTTGAATTGTGGAGATAGCATGTCAATCTACTCCATGGTGATGTCCTCAACATCAAATGATAGCTTTTACTGCAAATGTAGAGTTTAAAATTCACATCTATAAGTTTCAGTTTGTGTTTCTATATTGTAATTTCATGTAAATTTGTATACAAAGTTTATTTGTCTTACCGGAGCATAAGTGCTCATGCAGTGCCACGTCAACCCCTTCTTCCTCCGCTTGCTTGTGCTCTCCTTGAGCATCAGTACAAAGCAATCGAGAACCTAAAAAAAACAAAAGCTTTCTTAGTTTAGCAATCCAAATTATCTATTTCAAAGAGTTACACTACATTCTTGTTTCTTACAGGTGATTGTGTCATTTGATCCTTATACAAGAGGGCGGCGAGGTCCTTCCCCGTGCACTAAGTGTCTTCACTGAATTTCCATTCTCGTTTTGACCTGCCAATTATTTTTATAGATGTTATACATATGAGTTGGATATTGAAACATTAATGTTTTATCATTTTACACTTGACAATAACCAATTCTCTTACATTTTTTCTATGTTGTCCATGAAGTGATGGAAATTTCTTTGATTTCTTTTATTTTGAAATGTTCAAAACCTATGAAATTGGACATCTTGTGTTGTCAACAACAATAGAGCAATCCATGTTAGAATCAATCTTCATTTTGCACAAGTTACTTAAGCATTACTATCAGTTACTCAATTCTTACTCTCAGTTACTCAAGCATTACATTCAGTTACTCAAGCATTACATTCAGTTACTCAATCATTAGGTTCAGTTACTCAAGCATTATGTTCAGTTACTCAAGCCTTATGTAACATCCCTGGCCTGGGTTATGAACTAACCCTAGGTGTTTTTCCTAAATATGTAATTAAATCCTTGTGATTAACTTTGGACATGTAATTAAGTTCCTCAGAAACATATATTTCAATTTTTCTCCTTTATATATAAAGTTGTAGCATTGTTTTGTAAGACAGGGATCTATGTGCAAATTACCCAGTTAAGGGATTAACTTGCAAATTGCACATGTTGAGATGTTCCTCTGATGTTGAGACATCATGAGGATGTTTATGATGAAGTTTGAGGGATTTCCCAAGCTTGAGCACCAAGGTGCAGCTGTGGAAGCAACCCCTGTACTTGAAAACCCTAAATTGGTGTAAAGTGCAATTTACCCAGTTTGAGGGGTGCAACTTGTAAAATACATCATCTAAAATATCTTTTATAACTTTTGTCATCATTTAGAGTAGAAATGATGAAGAGGGCACTTCATTTGAATAATCATATAATAAAGAACACCTTTGTGATTGAATAATCAAGGTGTATGTATAATAGCCCTTTTATGTGTATGCTTTAGTGATGGGTTGATCCTCTTTGCCTTCAATTCTTGACCTTAGAAGGAGTTTGTCCTTATAAATAAGGGGTAGGGACGAACAAATAAGAAAGGAAGGACTTAAATGAGAAATGGGATAAAGTAGAAGCTTTATGGAGAAATTTCACCCAAAATATATATATCACTTCCTTTGCAAGCAAAGGAACGTTTCTTTCATTCCCTCACTTATCCCCCTTGATCAAACCGACTAAGGCAGAGCTCTAGAGCATAGGAGAACGACCAGGGAGTTCAAGGTAAGTTTGGATCATCCCTTTTGCTTGAATTCATGGAGGAAACTCGATTTCAAGGTTGAATTCATGGCTAGCTCACCTAGCTTTATCTTTCTAGCCATTCCTTTCCAACTTTTCCTTGGAGAATTCACCTTGGCTGACCTGTGGATCTCAAAGACGCCATTAAATACCTGAAGCTTGGAAGCTTCGAGCTCAAGGAACAACCTTTAGGCGGGTTTTATAACTCTAAACCTTATGCTTTGATTATACATCTTTTTCTATGCATATAGTTGCTAGTTCTTCTTCTTTCCTATCTTCCCTTGCATCCTTGCAAGTAAAATCAAGGAGAACTGCTTCTGTTCTTGAGGTAGAAGATAAGGGCATTAATTCCTATGCTTATCCACGGATTTCCACTTTACGAAACGGTCCTAACCAATTGCCCATGTGGTTTGCACAACCGTTTGGTGGGCAAACGGTTTCAGGGTCGCATAGAGGCAAATGGTCTCCAAGACCGTTTGGTCCAGTTGACCAAGCAACGACCGTATGGGAATCCTGTTCCTAATTATGTAGGCTGATCACCCACAAAATTTTAGGGGTTAACTCCAAAGGAATCGTGAGATATAAGCAAATCCAATTGAATTAAGTTCTGATTTTCAATCTGTTAAATTTGCCCTTTTTGGGAAAACGGTCTCAAGACCGTTTAAGATGGTTGACCAAGCGTTGACCTTTTGGTATTACTGTTCATAATAATTTTGATTAATGACTCACCAAATTTGATGGCTTAATTCCAAATGAGTCATGAGTTGAAGGCTAATCAATAGGGCAAACCCTAATTGAAATCAGTGCTGAAATTCCAATGAGTTAATTAGTGATTTTGGGTTGGTTAGCCCAAACGGTCTCAAGACCGTTTGGGGAATCATCCAAACGGTCTCAAGACCGTTTGGGGATCACCCAATACTGTTTAGAGGTCTGGGGTCAAGTATAGTTGACCAATTAAAGGTCCAAAGGTACCAAATCATATTGCAATTAAGTATTGATTTGATGATCAACTCAATAGATCAAACCTTGATGAATTTTCACTAGAGTCCAAAGATTGGATGGGCAAACAGTCTCAAGACCGTTTCGAACTCATTCAAACGGTCTCAAGACCGTTTGGTGTCAACCCAAGACCGTTTGGAGGTCTAGGGTTAAGGTAATTTGATCAATTGAGAGCCCAATTACAATGGGTTATTGAAATAATCAAATTGCTGATTTGTGACTTAATTAAGATTCAAACCCTATCAAATCAACTTATATTTTGATGCATTCTTGGTAAAATGGTCTCAAGACCATTTGTAGGTCATCCAAACGATCTCAAGACCGTTTGGGCCAAGTTTGGGCCCAATTGGAGGTCAATTGATAGGTTCAACCTTGAATTGATTCACATTGTTGAATATTGATGACCATCCGATTTGAAACTCTAATTGAGATGGACTTAACCCTAATTGGCTTTCAATTGAGGGTTAATTTGGTGTCCAATTGCTTGAGGCTCATCCTTTTTGACTCAATTTATAAGTGGTTAACATGGATTTGGCCAATTGAGGGCTTCAACATACTTAATCATAAACATTTGTAACTTTTGAACCATGTTGGAGGTCCAAACGGTTTGAGCCCATTTGGACCAAACGGTCTCAAGACCGTTTGGATCCAAATGGTCTCAAGACCGTTTGAGGCCAAACGGTCTCAAGACCGTTTGGGCTCAAACGATCTCAAGTTCGTTTGGACCAATCGATCTCAAGACAAGTTGATCAAACGGTTTCAAACCGCATAAGCTCAAACGGTTTGGAAAGTCAAACCTAGCATACGGTCAACGCACCCAAACGGTTTGGGCAAACGACCTTGAGGTCATACGGTCTTGGAGTCAAACCTAGAAAATGGTCAACGCACCCAAACGGTTTCAAACCGTTTGGTAGTTGAAGGTTGAAACCGTTTGGAGATTTTCAAGGTTATTTATATATAATCACTTGAAGTTGTAATTGGTTCAATGGTGATCTAATCTAAACCCTAATGGTAGCTTAGAACATTAAGGGACTAAGTGATTAATGAATTGACCCATGATGGTGATCATGAGGTAAATTACCAAAATACCCTTGAGGGGTTTAATTGAGTAATACCTTTTTCTAATAAAACCCTAATCACATGTTAATGATATTTTGGCTTATGCTAGTCAATGAGGACTTAACCCAACCTGATCTAGAGTGGTGTTATCACCATCTACTAGTAAGAGGAGAGAGAAAGTATCATAAGAGAGAGAAAGTACCCTTTTGTAGTGGAAACTTAAGTAAAGTACCTTCAATACACATGAATGTGCATGATTAGGGTATGATCCACCTATGTGAGATCATGGAAACCCTAATCATGATGTTTAGTGAATCTTAATCTATTCTAGGAGCTTTAATGATGATGTTTCTCATACATGATGATGTTATGAGTTCAATTCGCCATGAGGTGAATAGTAAACCCTAATTCTAGGGTGAGGACATGTATTGTGAATAGTAAACCCGGATTGATGATTATTGGGGAACTTGACTCTTCTAAGAGTTTGAAAGTGTAATTTCTAGAATGAATTGTTTACTGTTATCAGTTGAATTAACCATGCAGGTTGTCATGAGATGATGATCATATCCAGGTATGGATTATGAAACTATATTCATTGAAAGCATGCTTTAGCTTTACGAATAGTGACTTATCCTGATGCATTGTCAATGGCAACTTATGGATTAAAATGGGCTGTGAGAGCCATAATTACCGTCAAGGTCATGCTTTAGAGATGACTTGTGATAAATGTATTGAGATATGATGATTGATGAGAGTTAGGCTTGTTACATTTAGTATTCTCATTTCGTAGCTGTTATGCTAATGTTATTGTTTGAAGAACAATGTATGATGATACTGAATGTACCTAACTAATCAAGTGTAATGTAGAGCCCTGATCATAGATCCATCATTGTCAGAGATAAAATGATGGTGAAACAGGTTTTCCTAAGGGAACTCCTGGATCACATACTTTTGAGTATGTGGGGTATATGGATGTGTAGAACCTTACATCCTAGTGTAGGTGTTTGATGTAGATGTGTAATCCATCAATACTTCACTACAATCCTATACCGTATCAGTGGATGGTAAACATGAAACCTCCTGATGATGAAGAAAGCACATATATCCGTATCAGTGGAAGATAAACATGAAATCTCCTGATGACGAAGAGAGTATAGAACGCCACTGTAACTCTAAAATAGCGAAGGACCAGATTACCCTGGAAAGCTATTATAGTAGAAGCACGAGATGTCCTACAAGTAATCCTCTTACTGACTGAGGAAGGTGAAGGTCATGAGAATCCGGCTCTTTCGATGACCTAGTATGATACCAAGGCACTTAGTAGTGATTGGTTGGAGGATGAGTGGTAAACCTCATCTCCACAGGGCATAAAAATAATGTTTGAAAAACATAATCCACAACATAGCATACCTGTTAGAGATAACTACGAGTTGATTGATTGATGTTACACTGTATAGTGCAAATGTCTTCATGTTTCATAACTGTTGAACTCATGCTTACTATTAAATCTGATGTTGAATACTTTGAAGCTTTTACTGCTTAAGTTATTCTTTGAGGTACTATAATCAAGCTTCTGGCGGAGAGTTATAACTCTCGCTGGGACAATTATGTAAAATTGTCTCACCCCATAGACTTCAACTTTTTAGGTGGACGTCGAAGACGGAGGAACAGGTCTACAGGTGACCAGTCCCAGCAGCAGCAGCACCAGGAGTAGCAGTAAAATCTCAGGTGGAGATTTAGCCTTCCATGTGGTGTAGTTAGAGTCAGTCCTATGTGTCCTCTGTACTCTCAGGTCCTGGAGTCTTTTAGTCTGAGATTTTGGTTATGAGTTCTTGAGATTTTGTATCATGTTGTATATAATTACTCAAGGAGTAATTATCTGAGATGTAAACAGTTTATCTCCTTTTATGAAGGAAGTTTTATGGTTTCAATGCTTTATCTCAAAAAGTTTTAATTTCCGCTGATTTTTGGTATTCCGCTGCTAATCGAATCGCTTCCGCTAAGTTTAAATCGTGTTTATATCGTGGTTTGGAGATTAGAGCCCACAATTAGTGGTATCAGAGCTCTAGGTTCGCTGAGTCTACAGAGGCATAGGATTTAGGATGTCGAGTCTATCCTTAGTATCTCTTCCTTATCTAATAGAATCTTCTGCTCCTCAGGAGAAGAAGATACATAAGGATGGAAGAGCCACATGATGAGTATGTGGCAGAGAGTAGTGCTAGTGCACCTCGAGGCGGTGCAAGGGTTCCAGAAATAGAACAGCCTGCACCTGAACCACCCCAGTTTGACCCAGCTGATATGGGTAACCCAGCAGTTCAGATGATGTTTGGGCAGTTTATGACTGCCATGACACACATAACTGACAAGATGCCCATGCCTGCACCTAGGGCACCTGCCCAGCCTGAAGGACAAGGTTTCGGTAAGACGTTCGAGCGACTTCGTCGTGTCGGAGCTACCGAGTACTTTGGGACTGCCGACCCTGCAGATGCTGATCTGTGGTTAACAGAGTTGGAGAAGGCTTTCAGGATTCTTAATATCCCGGAGGCTGAGAAGGTTAGACATGCTGTCTATCTTCTCAAAGGCAGTGCTGGTCACTGGTGGAACATGGAAGAGCAGAAGAGACCTGGGATAGAGTTCTCATGGGAAGAGTTTCGTCGGGAATTTATCAATAGATATTTTCCAAAGACCTTCCTAGATGAGAAGATCTCTCAGTTTGAGAGATTGAGGCAGGGCATGATGAACATTAGCGAACATGAAGCTAAATTCATGGAGTTGCTGCGGTTCTATCCGCACATGGCTGCCACAGAAGAGGAAAGAATCAGGAGATTCGAGAAGGGTTTGAATGTTGATATATCAACCCCTGTGTCTGCCTTAGAAAACTGAGAGAGATTATCTACCTTCGTTGAGTCAGTCCGAAGGATAGAGAGATCTGTGGTTGAGAAGAGGCAAACCCAGAAAAGATATCCACAGTTCCAGGGTTCTTCATCTAGGGATTTCAAGAAACCAAGATTCTCTGCACCTAACCCTCCACCACCCAGATCAAGTTCCCAAACTCAATGGTCACCAAGTAGAGGCAGGGGACGAAGCCTACCTCAACAAGAGACTCACAGTTCTGCATCAATGTCAGTTACTGGACCACCAAGACCACAACAACTGGAAAGAAGCTGCTACAATTGTGGGAAGGTGGGACACTTGATGAAGGACTGCCGATCTAGGCCTATCAGTGTGACACAACCTCAGAGGCAGAGTCAACATGGATCTCAGAGAAGGCAATCTCAAGGAGCAGCTCGAGGACGTGGAAAAGCGTCTCAAGCTGGATCATCAGCACCACCTCAACACCAAGCGACAGCAAGGTTCTATGCTATGAACCCACCTGAAGCAGTGGTCAATCCACGGGTAGTGGCAGGTCAGATGGAACTTTTATATTCTGATATGTCTACATCCTGTGTTGTATCTATTCTGATTGACCCGGGTGCTATGCACTCTTTTATCACTCAGAGAGTGATTCGTAATTGCAATATGACGGTTAGTCATAGGGCAAATAGTTTGTTGTTGGAGACTCCGTTGAGTGGGTCTGCCGTTTTGCAGGAGGTATGTTCTCCCTGCATCCTCTTCTTTTCTGACCATCGCATTCAAGTGGACCTTATACCACTTGATATGCAAGGATTTGATATAATCCTCGGGATGGATACCTTAGAAAGGTATAGAGTTGTCTTGGATTGTGAATCCAAGTTGGCTGTGTTTGGTGATGAAGGCAACACATGGATCTTTCAAGGTGAAAGAAAGATTCTGCCCACCTGTCTTGTATCAGCTATGGTTGCTGATAAGCTGTTGAGGCAAGGATGTTATGCATTCCTGGCCCATGTGGTAGATGTTACCAAGGAAAATTCCAATCCTGCTGAAGTTCCCATAGTCAGGGAATTCGAGGATGTGTTTTCTGAAGAACTTCCTGGTATACCACCACCTCGGGAGATTGATTTTGAGATCAATTTGGTCCCAGATACGAAACCCATAGCCCAGACACCGTATAGGATGGCGCCTGCCGAGATGGCAGAACTCAAGAAACAGCTTCAAGAGTTACTTGAGAAGGGTTTTATCCGACCGAGCACTTCACCTTGGGGTGCTCCGGTCTTGTTTGTTAAAAAGAAAGATGGGTCAATGCGGTTGTGCATTGACTACAGACAACTTAATAAAGTAACAATAAAGAACAAGTACCCTCTGTCGAGGATTGATGATCTTTTTGACCAGTTGCATGGTGCAACAGTCTTCTCAAAGATAGAT
The DNA here is from genome assembly GCA_963693085.1 of Alisma plantago-aquatica. Taxonomy (NCBI): domain Eukaryota; kingdom Viridiplantae; phylum Streptophyta; class Magnoliopsida; order Alismatales; family Alismataceae; genus Alisma; species Alisma plantago-aquatica. Next base: position 459,753,932 of record OY856409.1, read on the forward strand.
TTGAGATCTGGATATCATCAACTTCGTATTAAGGATAGTGACATATCCAAGTCTGCTTTTAGGACAAGATATGGTCACTATGAGTTCACAGTTATGTCGTTTGGACTAACCAATGCACCAGCTGCATTCATGGAACTCATGAATAGAGTTTTTTGACCCTTCCTTGATCAGTGTGTTGTCGTTTTCATAGATGACATTCTGATCTATAGTAAGGATGCTCAGCAACATGAGTAGCATCTTCACCAAGCTTTGACCTTGCTAAGAGAACACAAGTTGTATGCTAAGTTTAGCAAGTGTGAGTTCTGGCTGCCGGAGGTATCTTTTCTTGGACATGTGATATCTGCATCGGGAATTCGTGTTGACCCTACTAAGGTAGAATCTGTTCTAGAGTGGGAACAACCAAAGACGCCGACGGAGATTCGAAGCTTCTTGGGGTTAGCAGGCTATTATCAAAGGTTCATGAAGAATTTCAGTTCCATAGCCTTACCCTTGACTAAGTTGACCCAGAAAGATGTTCCTTTTGTTTGGAGTGATAAGTGTCAGCAATCTTTCCAACTGTTGAAGGAGAAGTTGACAAGTGCACCCATACTTGTGCTACCTGAGAAAGGCAAAAGATATATAGTTTTCTGTGATGCTTCTAAGAATGGACTAGGGTGTGTGTTGATGCAGGATAAACAAGTAATTTCTTTTGCTTCTCGACAGCTTAAGAAACACGAAGAGAATTATCCGACACACGATCTGGAGTTAGCTGTTGTAGTTCATGCCCTGAAGATCTGGAGACATTATCTTTATGGAGAGACGTTTCAAATTTTCACTGACCATAAGAACCTTAAGTACATCTTCTCTCAGCATGAGCTCAATATGAGACAACGCCGCTGGATGGAATTAATCAAGGACTACGATTGTACGATTGATTACCATATGGGGAAGGCTAATGTGGTTGCTGATGCCTTGAGTAGGAAATCAGCAACATCAACCATGGAAAGGGCACAGCTAAACTCTTTAGTATGCTCTAGAAGGGATATGCTTATCGCTTTGAGGCAAGACAATGTGTAGTTGAAGGTGTCATTATTAGCCGGGTTGATGGCTGAGATGCATATTAAACCTACCCTAAGAGAGCAGATTAAGGAGGCACAACATGTTGATGTTGTAGTTCAGCAGATTAGATCGGAGTATGGAAATGAGAAGCGAGATAGTTTCCATGATTCAGATGACCATGTAGCATGTTATCATGGGAGGATGATAGTGTCGGATGTGGACAACTTGAAGAAGTTAGTCCTGGAAGAAGCTCATTCTTCGATGTATGCCATGCATCCAGGGAGCACCAAGATGTATCGAAACTTGAAAGATATGTATTGGTGGCCTGGAATGAAGAAGGATGTTGCAGAATTTGTTTTGAGGTGTCCTGTGTGTCAGCAAGTTAAAGCTGAACACCAGAAGCCTACAAGAACAATGCAACCTTTACCCATACCAAAGTGGAAGTGGGACCATGTGACCATGGACTTTGTTGTTGGCCTACCCAGGACAAGCAAAGGACATGATTCCATTTGGGTAGTTGTAGATAGGTAGACTAAGACAGCACATTTCTTACCTGTCAAAACAACCTATTCTGCTGAAAGGTTATCACGGTTATATGTTCAAGAGATAGTGTGTTTTCACGGAGTTCCTATCACTATAGTTTCTGACAGAGGTCCCCAGTTTACAAGTCATTTTTGGGAATGACTTCATAATGATTTAGGTACCCAGTTAAGGTTTAGTACGACCTTTCATCCACAGACTGATGGACAGTCGGAAAGGACCATACAGACCTTGGAAGACCTGTTGAGAACATGTGTTCTCCAGTTTACCGGAAGTTGGGATCTACACCTAAGCTTGATAGAGTTTGCCTATAACAATAGCTATCAGCATAGTATTGATATGGCACCTTATGAAGCCTTTTATGGTAGACGTTGTAGATCACCCTTGTGTTGGTATGAGACTGGTGAGCATCAGTTGTTAGGACCTGATCTTGTGCAGCAAACTACAGAAAAGATTAAGGTAATACAACAATAGATTAACACTGCACAAGATAGGCAGAAATCTTATGCTGACAAGCGTCGTAGACCCTTAGAGTTCGAGGTTGGAGACAAAGTGTATCTCAAGGTCTTTCCTTGGAAAGGAGTCCTTCGTTTTGGAAAGAAAGGGAAGTTAGCTCCTAGATTTATGGGGCCTTATCCAATCATTGAACGGATTGGAAAAGTAGCCTATAAACTAGAGCTGCCACTAGAGTTACAGAGGTTACATCCTGTGTTTCACATTTCTATTCTAAAGAAATGTCACCCAGACACTGAGTCAATTCTACAACCTATGGAGGTAGAATTGAATGATAATATATCTTATGAGGAAGGACCAGTGTCAATCCTTAATAACAGAATTAAAAAGTTAAAGAAGAAAGATTTAAGGCTTGTGAAAGTCCTCTGGAACCACCGTGGTGTTGAAGAAGCCACTTGGGAACTAGAGGATGAGATGAGAGGAAAATACCCTGCCCTTTTCTCTTAATACGTTTTATCGATTTCGGGGACGAAATCTTTGTGAGGGGTGGATAATTTGTAACATCCCTGACCTGGGTTATGAACTAACCCTAGGTGTTTTTCCTAAATATGTAATTAAATCCTTGTGATTAACTTTGGACATGTAATTAAGTTCCTCAGAAACATATATTTCAATTTTTCTCCTTTATATATAAAGTTGTAGCATTGTTTTGTAATACAGGGATCTATGTGCAAATTACCTAGTTAAGGGATTAACTTGAAAATTGCACATGTTGAGATGTTCCTCTGATGTTGAGACATCATGAGGATGTTTATGATGAAGTTTGAGGGATTTCCCAAGCTTGAGCACCAAGGTGCAGCTGTGGAAGCAACCCCTGTACTTGAAAACCCTAAATTGGTGTAAAGTGCAATTTACCCAATTTGAGGGGTGCAACTTGTAAAATACATCATCTAAAATATCTTTTATAACTTTTGTCATCATTTAGAGTAGAAATGATGAAGAGGGCACTTCATTTGAATAATCATATAATAAAGAACACCTTTGTGATTGAATAATCAAGGTGTATGTATAATAGCCCTTTTATGTGTATGCTTTAGTGATGGGTTGATCCTCTTTGCCTTCAATTCTTGACCTTAGAAGGAGTTTGTCCTTAGAAATAAGGGGTAGGGACGAACAAATAATAAAGGAAGGACTTAAATGAGAAATGGGATAAAGTAGAAGCTTTATGGAGAAATTTCACCCAAAATATATATATCACTTCCTTTGCAAGCAAAGGAACGTTTCTTTCATTCCCTCACTTATCCCCCTTGCTCAAACTGACTAAGGCAGAGCTCTGGAGCATAGGAGAACGACCAGGGAGTTCAAGGTAAGTTTGGATCATCCCTTTTGCTTGAATTCATGGAGGAAACTCGATTTCAAGGTTGAATTCATGGCTAGCTCACCTAGCTTTATCTTTCTAGCCATTCCTTTCCAACTTTTCCTTGGAGAATTCACCTTGGCCGACCTGTGGAGCTCAAAGACGCCATTAAAGACCTGAATCTTGGAAGCTTGGAGCTCAAGGAACAACCTTTAGGAGGGTTTTATAACTCTAAACCTTATGCTTTGATTATACATCTTTTTCTATGCATATAGTTGCTAGTTCTTCTTCTTTCCTATCTTCCCTTGCATCCTTGCAAGTAAAATCGTGGAGAACTGCTTCTGTTCTTGAGGTAGAAGATAAGGGCATTAATTACTATGCTTATCCACGGATTTCCACTTTACTAAACGGTCCTAACCAATTGCCCATGCGGTTTGCACAACCGTTTGGTGGGCAAACGGTTTCAGGGTCGCATAGAGGAAAACGGTCTCCAAGACCATTTGGTCCAGTTGACCAAGCGACAACCGTATGGGAATCCTGTTCCTAATTATGTAGGCTGATCACCCACAAAATTTGAGGGGTTAACTTCAAAGGAATCGTGAGATATAAGCAAATCAATTAGCAAATCCAATTGAATTAAGTTCTGATTTTCAATCTGTTTAATTTGCCCTTTTTAGGAAAACGGTCTCAAGACCATTTAAGATGGTTGACCAAGCGTTGACCGTTTGGAATTACTGTTCGTAATAATGTTGATTAATGACTGACCAAATTTGATGGCTTAATTCCAAATGAGTCATGAGTTGAAGGCTAATCAATAGGGAAAACCCTAATTGAAATCAGTGCTGAAATTCCAATGAGTTAATTAGTGATTTTGGGTTGGTTAGCCCAAACGGTCTAAAGACCGTTTGGGGAATCATCCAAACGGTCTCAAGGCCGTTTGGGGATCACCCAAGACCATTTAGAGGTCTGGGGTCAAGTATAGTTGACCAATTAAAGGTCCAAAGGTACCAAATCATATTGCAATTAAGTATTGATGTGATGATCAACTCAATAGATCAAACCTTGATGAATTTTCACTAGAGTCCAAAGATTGGATGGGCAAACGGTCTCAAGACCATTTGGTGTCAACCCAAGACCGTTTGGAAGTCTAGGGTTAAGGTAATTTGATCAATTGAGAGCCCAATTACAATGGGTTATTGAAATAATCAAATTGCTGATTTGTGACTTAATTAAGATTCAACCCCTATCAAATCAACTTAGATTTTGATGAATTCTTGGGCAAACGGTCTCAAGACCGTTTGGAGGTCATCCAAACGATCTCAAGACCATTTGGGCCAAGTTTGGGCCCAATTGGAGGTCAATTGATAGGTTCAACCTTGAATTGATTCACATTGTTGAATATTGATGACCATCCGATTTGAAACTCTAATTGAGATGGACTTAACCCTAATTGGCTTTCAATTGAGGGTTAATTTGGTGTCCAATTGCTTGAGGCTCATCCTTTTTTACTCAATTTATAAGTGGTTAACATGGCTTTGGCCAATTGAGGGCTTCAACTTACTTAATCATAAACATTTGTAACTTTTGAACCATGTTGGAGGTCCAAACAGTCTCAAGACCGTTTGAGGCCAAACGGTCTCAAGACCGTTTGGGCTCAAACAATCTCAAGGTCGTTTGGACCAATCGATCTCAAGACAAGTTGATCAAACGGTTTCAAACCGCATAAGCTCAAACGGTTTGGAAAGTCAAACCTAGCATACGTTCAACGCACTCAAACGGTTTGGGCAAATGACCTTGAGGTCATACGGTCTTGGAGTCAAACCTAGCAAATGGTCAACGCACCCAAACGGTTTCAAACCGTTTGGTAGTTGAAGGTTGAGACCGTTTGGAGGTTTTCAAGGTTATTTATATATAATCACTTGAAGTTGTAATTGGTTCAATGGTGATCTAATCTAAACCCTAATGGTAGCTTAGAACATTAAGGGACTAAGTGATTAATGAATTGACCCATGATGGTGATCATGAGGTAAATTACCAAAATACCCTTGAGGGGTTTAATTGAGTAATACCTTTTTCTAATAAAACCCTAATCACATGTTAATGATGTTTTGGCTTATGCTAGTCAATGAGGATTTAACCCAACCTAAACTAGAGTGGTGTTATCACCATCTACTAGTAAGAGGAGAGAGAAAGTATCATAAGAGAGAGAAAGTACCCTTTTATAGTGGAAACTTAAGTAAAGTACCTTCAATACACATGAATGTGCATGATTAGGGTATGATCCACCTATGTGAGATCATGGAAACCCTAATTATGATGTTTAGTGAATCTTAATCTATTCTAGGAGCTTTAATGATGATGTTTCTCATACATGATGATGTTATGAGTTCAATTCGCCATGAGGTGAATAGTAAACCCTAATTCTAGGGTGAGGACATGTATTGTGAATAGTAAACTCGGATTGATGATTATTGGGGAACTTGACTATTATAAGAGTTTGAAAGTGTAATTTCTAGAATGAATTGTTTACTGTTATCAGTTGAATTAACCATGCAGGTTGTCATGAGATGATGATCATATCTAGGTATGGATTATGAAACTATATTCATTGAAAGCATGCTTTAGCTTTATGAATAGTGATTTATCCTGATGCATTGTCAATGGCAACTTATGGATTAAAATGGGCTTTGAGAGCCATAATTACCGTCAAGGTCATGCTTTAGATATGACTTGTGATAAATGTATTGAGATATGATGATTGATGAGAGTTAGGCTTGTTACATTTAGTATTCTCATTTCATAGTTGTTATGCTAATGCTATTGTTTGAAGAACAATGTATGATGATACTGAATGTACCTAACTAATCAAGTGTAATGTAGAGCCCTGATCATAGATCCATCATTGTCAAAGATCAAATGATGGTGAAACAGGTTTTCCTAAGGGAACTCCTGGATCACATACTTTTGAGTATGTGGGGTATATGGATGTGTAGAACCTTACATCCTAGTGTAGGTGTTTGATGTAGATGTGTAATCCATCAATCCTTCACTACAATCCTATACCGTATCAGTGGATGGTAAACATGAAACCTCCTGATGACGAAGAAAGCACAGATATCCGTATTAGTGGAAGATAAACATGAAATCTCCTGATGACGAAGAGAGTACAGAACGCCACTGTAACTCTAAAATAGCGAAGGACCAGATTACCCTGGTAAGCTATTATAGTAGAGGCATGAGATGTCCTACAAGTAATCCTCTTACTGACTGAGGAAGGTGAAGGTCATGAGGATACGGCTCTTTCGATGACCTAGTATGATACCAAGGCACTTAGCAGTGATTGGTTGGAGGATGAGTGGTAAACCTCATCTCCACAGGGCATAAAAATAATGTTTGAAAAACATAATCCACAGCATAGAATACCTATTAGAGATAACTACGAGTTGATTGATTGATGTTACGTTGTATAGTGCAAATGTCTTCATGTTTCATAACTGTTGAACTCATGCTTACTATTAAATCTGATGTTGAATACTTTGAAGCTTTTACTGCTTAAGTTATTCTTTGAGGTACTATAATCAAGCTTCTGGCAGAGAGTTATAACTCTCGCTGGGACAATTATGTAAAATTGTCTCACCCCGTAGACTTCAACTTTTTAGGTGGACGTCGAAGACGGAGGAACAGGTCTACAGGTGACCAGTCCCAGCAGCAGCAGCACCAGGAGTAGCAGTAAAATCTCAGGTGGAGATTTAGCCTTCCATGTGGTGTAGTTAGAGTCAGTCCTATGTGTCCTCTGTACTCTCAGGTCCTGGAGTCTTTTGGTCTGAGATTTTGGTTATGAGTTCTTGAGATTTTGTATCATGTTGTATATAATTACTCAAGGAGTAATTATCTGAGATGTAAACAGTTTATCTCCTTTTATGAAGGAAGTTTTATGGTTTCAATGCTTTATCTCAAAAAGTTTTAATTTCCGCTAATTTTTGGTATTCCGCTGCTAATCGAATCGCTTCCGCTAAGTTTAAATCGTGTTTATATCGTGGTTTGGAGATCAGAGCCCACACCTTACTTGCAGTTACTCAAGCATTAGGTTTAGTTACTCAAGCTTTAGGTTTAGTTACTCAAGCATTACTTGCAGTTATGATATACTTGAAAGGAGATGAAACTTACCTTTTCCTCCCTTCTTTTCTTCACATTTTTCTCTATGCTTCCTATATTTAGTTCTTCCATCTTCTTCTTCTTCAATCTTTTTCTGGGTTTCTTCTACCCTTCTTCTTCTTCTACTATCTTCTCCTACTGTTCGCTTCCTTCTTCTTGTTTCTTTTATTCTGCATCTTCTGCAGACTTTAGTTGTTCAGAACTTTCATCTTTTGTTTCTTTCTTCTCCTCTTCATCAACATTTTTCCTATCCTCACTGTGATCTTCTGATTCCACGTATTTTCTTCTGAGGGTCAGCCTTCTTCGTTTCGTCGGTGGGTCGACATCCTTTGTTGGTGTGTCTTTCAGTTCATCTACATTCATCGAGGCAAAACCCTCTACAAATTCTTTGAATCCAATTTCTGGTGACTGTGATTTGTCACCCTCATCTTCCCACTTTCTTTTTAGATTTTTATTTTCTTCTTCTAACTTGGCTATTCTTTCTTCTAGCCTTTTATTCTCCAATTGCAGCTCAATGAATTTCTCAACACTTATTCTTGTGCAGATCTCCTTATGCATTGTGAGCTCCTCCTCCAACATTTGGATTCTTGTCTCCAGGGTGGAGGTGTCAAGAGTGTCTGCCTCTTCGATGATTGGCTTTACTGGTGCCTTATTGGTTGTTGGCTTACATTTTTCTGGCATGTCCTTCGATGATTTTGTAGCCTGCCAATCATCTCTCTGGTCTACCACTATCCTTTGACAAACCTGTCCAACATATAAATAAAAATAATGTGTCACAAAATGAAACATGTACGATTATGTTGTATATTAGATTTTGTAACAAAGATTAGATAATCTTACATCCTTAGGGTCCACTGCCCCTAATTCCATCAATTTCTCGACCGGTGCAACCCATTTATTTATCCTTGGCTTGGAGTCAAGGAATGTTGGTTTTTCCATCTTTGTCATCTCATATGCCCAAACCTGCATGTAACATATAGAAAATATAATGCATATGTAACTGCCCCCATAGTCAATATTGTATCAATGTAGATGAATATGATTTTATTCACTTACGCATAGGCACATGACACAACCTATTGTGTACAGGGTGTTCTTAGCCCCTTTCTCTCCTTTCCTTCTTAGTTGTACATTCTCCTTCAGCATCTTCATATTCTTGAAGATACTCCCATGCACTAGCTTTGCCCAATTCATCTGCCCAGTAGCAGTGACATCATCTAGGTAGTGGATAATGTAGATTGGTGTGCAATAGATGGTGTCTGGGATTAGGAATGTTGCCAGCAGGTGCAACATCCACGCACGACACATATTTTTATTGTCCGCTGGATTGTTGGTCTTGGCATATTCTTACCAAAGTTTTGTTAAGTTGTCCTTATGCAGGACATCTTTTTCTCTCAACCTCTTTGAGGTCTCACCTTCATTTCTATTTTTACAAGTCGCCTTGGCAAACTCTTGCCATATTGACTTTACTATGTCAGAATCTTTCCTTTGTTTTATTTCTATACCTTTACTGGGGATACTTAGAGTTATCCCCACGTCATCTACTGTCATCCTTCTCTCCTCTCTGTTGGCCAGTAGAAATATGTCTTCATCGACATATCTATCTATTAAATCCTCTAACAAGCCTATGTCAACCGCAAGATTTGGCATCTTTACGAGGTTTGCAAAGGCTATTGAGCTCAGCATCATAAGTTGTTCTTTTGTATACACCATGCTCTTGTTGGTGTTGATGTAGCTCTTTAAGGAGCACCTGTGGTACAATCTATTTACTCCCATTGCAAACATATCAAAATTTATCATTAAAGCTCATTGTTTATTTTGTAAAAGCAATTTAATAAAATGTAAGTAATTGAAAATTAAAACAATTACAAATCCATACAATCTTACCTTTCTCGTTAGCCTTTTCTGTCTCTTTCTGTTTCTGATTTGCATTTGTACTCTCCTCACCCCCTTTGCTTTCTTCTCCTGCATATGAATAGAGTTACTCCAAGAATGCAGTATTTAGCTTAACAATATTGTTTTATAGTTTAATTGATATGTCTAGTGTGTGAGACACTCTTTGTTACTCAAGCATTACTTTCAGAAATAAATACTCAAACATTACTTTCGGTTACTCAAGCTTTCTGTGATAGTTACTCAAGAATTAATTTCAGTTACTCAAATATTCTGTAATCGTTACTGAAATTTTATTTTCCGTTACTCAAGCATTAATCTCGGTTACTCAAGCATTCAGTAATAGTTACTCAAGCATTAATCTCTGTTACTCAAGCATTATGTAATAGTTACTCAAGCATAAATTTCAGTTACTCAAACATTACTATCAGTTACTCAAGCATTACTCTTAGTTACTCAAGCATTAATCTCGATTACTCAAGCATTCAATAATAGTTACTCAAGCATTAATCTCGGTTACTCAAGCATTACTCTCAGTTACTCAAGCATTCTGTAATAGTTACTCAAGCATAAATTTCAGTTACTCAAACATTACTATCAATTACTCAAGCATTATTCTCAGTTACTCAAGCATTAATCTCGGTTACTCAAGCATTCAGTAATAGTTGCTCAAGCATTAATCTCAGTTACTCAAGCATTACTCTCGGTTACTCAAGCATTCTGTAATAGTTACTCAAGCATAAATTTCAGTTACTCAAACATTACTATCAGTTACTCAAGCATTACTCTCAGTTACTCAAGCATTAATCTCGGTTACTCAAACATTACTATCAGTTACTCAAGCATTACTCTCAGTTACTCAAGCATTAATCTCGGTTACTCAAGCATTCAGTAATAGTTACTCAAGCATTAATCTCGGTTACTCTAGCATTCTGTAATAGTTACTCAAGCATAAATTTCAATTACTCAAACATTACTATCAGTTACTCAAGCATTACTCTCAGTTACTCAAGCATTAATCTCGGTTACTCAAGCATTAATTTCATTTACTCGAGCATTACCTTGTTTTTCTTCTTTTCCTGCTTTGTTGCACACAACTTCTTTCTTCTCAGTTGCTCTGTTGCCTCCACAACCAGCAGTAGCAACCTTACTGCGATTTGCACTTTTTGATTGAGGTTTGATCCAATGGGGAGCTGTAACCCCTCTTTTTTCCCTTTCTTTTGTGTCTGAGTTGTCGAAGAAGTAGCTTGCTTATCTCCTTCAGTAGCCATCACAGCTCCTGTTTTGACCTCTTTCTGTATTGTCTGAGGAGTCTCAGCAGAAAACCCCTTCTCCATTTCCACAACTTCTTCTTTCCCCTTTTCTTCTACTTCTGTGGCCTTGGTAACCTCTTTCTTATCTCCTTTCGGAGTTGTCGGATTAGTCTGGTCTTGTATTTCCCTTTCCGCGGCCGATGCTGCTTTTCCCGCTTCTTTTGCCTATTTTGCCATCTTCTCGTCGGCTTGAAACTGGTGCGTTTCGAAGTCGTCGTCGCCTATTTCGACCACTTTCGGTCTATTCTTTCTCCACGGAGGCATTGTCAACGATTTCCGCGAGGCTTTCTTCGTCCTCGTCATCTCTGAGTATCTGACGAGTCGATGAAGGAGCGACTGGAGGAGGTGATGACGGAGGAGGTGGTGATGGAGTGGTAGGGTGATGTCTTCGCCGGTTAGATTACACGACAACGGAAGAAATCGCTGGGGAGGGTGACAAATTGGGGTTTTGCTTCACTGGGGAGGGCAATGAATTGGGGTTCGCTAGCTGCTCTCTCCGCTCGAATGCTTTTTTTTCGCTTTTTTCCACTCCGGGTTGCGGGAGTACTGCTGCCGGGTAGCGTAATCAAGTTACCCGCACAGGAAACTAAAAGTGTCTCATATATATATGTATATATAGGAATATATATACATATACATATACATACATACACACACACACATACATACATACATATATATATATATATACACACAGATATATATATATAGACACACACACACTACATTACCCAATGTGACACCTTGAAAATCATCATATTTTGTGGATGCTGAAATGAAAACTAGGTTTGTTTGGTGATTCTGGTGATTTGAAATATGTAAATATGTAGTTTTTGATTGTGAACAAAATATGTAAAATGTACATGGCATGCATGTCATGTCCTTACTCTCTACATTTTTTATACTAAATCTAATTCTTGTATTTAGATTAGGATGATCTATCAAAATTACTAGTAGACCATGGTGGAGAGAAGGACATGATCAGAAGTTCACAACAACAATGGAGGTCGTTGTATACTTTATGATGAAGATGAATCAATTATTCCATCAACAACCAAAGAATTGCCCAAAAAGGAAATTTATCATATTAGTATGTGAAGAGGTGAGAGGGTCTCGTTATTCATAAAAAGAAAATCCATATAATGAATGAAAAAGTTGCAAAAACAATTTTGGAAAAGATGGTCAAGGAGAATGCACCATTTAGAAGATGTCACAAACAAATTTGGTAGGCATTTAAGAATGACACATGTATAGTTTTCAAAGTTGTTTGTTCTTATGGAGATTAAAAAGAGTAAACATAGGCATGCCCTATAAGTAAAGACACAATAAAAATGTTATATAACAAATAGCATGTGATGTGTGTGTGTGTCAATATTCTTATTTCATAAGATTTGGACACTTTTATAAAGAAAATCTAATCTTATTGTATTGTATACAATTGAGAGTGGGACTGAAATAAAGGTTCAAGAAAATAATGTGAACAAATGGATGTTGTGAGATATATTAGGGTAAGGGTCCCGCCTTGAAAGTGCTTAGAGAAAACTTAGGGTATATGTGTCCAAATGAATAACAAGCTTTGACTTTCATATGAACTAGAATTTCTAGCTACTTGCCTCATTGGTTGACCTGTATGTCTAATAACTACTTACATGATTGGATCTCTCCATTTGTTTCTAATCAATAAATATCCTTCAACAATAGATAGAGCATGTATTGCATGCATAGTCACAAACTCATTGCTCGTAATACATCTAGTTGAGCTGAAATTTTGGATTTCAAGAATTACGTGACAAAATTGGCTAAAAGTTGGTTAACATATACTAAGGTTCAACAATTTAATAATGTTTGAAGGATTTGTATGTGTGCATGTCATCTACACACATATATATATGTATATATAAAGTAAGAGCCTTATTTTAATAAAATACGAGAAAATGTATGTAACATCCCTGACCTGGGTTATAACCTAACCCTAGAAGTTTTGCCTAAATATGTAATTATATACTTTTGAATACTCCCTGGAATGTAATTAAGTTCCTTAGGAACATTTACTTTCAATTTTGCACCTTTACATATAAAGCTGTAGCATTGTTTTGTAATGCAGGGACCTATATGCAAATTACCTAGTTAAAGGGGTTAACTTGCAATGTTCATAGGTTGAGATGTTCTTATGATAATAAGACATCATATGAGTGAATATGATGAGGTAAGATGGATTTTCCAAGCTTGGGCATCAAGATGCAGCTTGTGGAATGATCCTTGTGCTTAAAAACCCTAATTTGGAGTAAAGTGCAATTTACCCAAATTCAGGGGTGCAATTTGTAAAATACTTCATCTAGAGCATCTTTTATAACTCTTGTCATCATTTAGAATAGAAATGATGAAAGGGACACATCAATGAACAATCAAATAAGAAAAATGATCTTTGTGATAAAAATCACCTAATATGGGTATGGAGACCTTTCATGTATGTACCTTAGTTGAAAGTTGGCTTTCTTTACCCTTAGATATTGAGATTTCATGAGCTTTGCATAAGTTTAGATGAGTTTGAACGTGCCCTTGAGCAAGGAGGGACTTAGATGTAAATTCCATGCCTTAGAGGTCCTTATGGTGTAAAATGGCCTAAAGTATATAAGCCCTTTCCCTTGCAACAAGTGAACGGATCTTTCATTTCCTTCACTTCTTCTCTTCTTTCTCAACCGACCAAGGCTAGCTCTGGAGCAGAGAAGGACGACCAAGGGTCCTAGGTAAGTTTAGATCATCCCTTTTGCTTGAATTCATGGAGGAAACTCGTTTTCAAGGTTGGATTCATGGCTAGCTCACCTAGCTCTATCTTTCTAGCCTTTCCTTTCCAACGTTTCCTTGGAGAATTCACCTTGGCCGACTTGTGGAGCTCTAAGACGCCATTAAAGCTTGGAGCTTGAAAGCTTGGAGCTCAAGGAACAACCTTTAGGCGGGTTTTATAACTCTAAACTCTTTGCTTTATATGCATATTTTGTTCTTGCAATTTAGCAACTAGTTCTTCTTCTACCTCCCTTCTTCCTTGCACTTTTGCAAGCAAAACGGTGGAATAACCGACCTTGACAGAGGTTGAAGGTGATGGGCATGGATTCCTAGGTTACTTTATCAAACTACCTTGGACCCTTTTGGTCCAAACGGTTGCAAACCGTTTAAGGTCAAACGATTTCAACCCGTTTTCTCTCAAACGACCTTGCAAGACCGTTTGGATTGAAACGGTCTCAAGACCATTTGATAGGGTTGACCAAGGGACGACCGTTTGAGGGTCTGTTGGTAATATATTGAATTTCATTCCTGCAAAGAATCAAAGTTTAATTCTTAACCAATTGAGAGTTGAAGGCACTTCAACATCCTAATCCTAATCAGGTTGAAATTGTTGTTTTTAAGCATAGATCTTGTTGAGTTTTGGGTTGAAGGACCCAAACGGTCTCAAGACCATTTGGGCACAACCCAAGACCGTTTGGAGGTCTAGGATTGAGATAATCTAATGGTTTGAAGGTCCTATTGCAATAAGTTGATGAATTGATAAAAATGCTGATTTTAGACTTAATTGGAGTTCAACCCTAATCCAACCGACTTAGTTTTTGGTCAAACTTTGGGCAAACAGTCTCAAGACCATTTGGATGATGTCCAAACGATCTCAAGACCGTTTGGGCCAAGTTTGGGCCCAATTGGAGGCCAATTGATAGGTTCAACCTTGAATTGGTTCACATTGTTGAATATTGATGACCATCCGATTTGAAACCCTAATTGAGATGGAATTAACCCTAATTGGCTTTCAATTGAGGGTTAATTTGGAGTCCAATTGATTGAGGTTCATCCTAATTGACTCAATTTATAAGTGGTTAATATGGCTTTGGCCAATTGAGGGCTTCAACATACTTAACCATAAACAATGGTAACTTTTGAACCCTGTTGGAGGTCCAAACGGTCTCAAGACCGTTTGGGCTCAAACGATCTCAAGGTCGTTTGGACCAATCGATCTCAAGACACTTTGATCAAACGGTTTCAAACCGCATGAGCTTCAAATGGTTTGAAAGTCAAAACGGTCAACGCACCCAAACGGTCTCAAGACCGTTTGAGGGCAAACGGTCTCAAGACCGTTTGGTGGTTGAAGGTTGAAACTGTTTGAAGGTGTTCAAGGTGGTTTGTACTTAATCAATTGATGATGTATTTGGTTCATTGGTGATCTAATCTAAACCCTAATGGTAACCTAGGTCATTAAGGGACTAAGTGATTAAGGAGTTGACCCATGATGGTGATCATGAGGTAAATTACCAAAATACCCTTGAGGGGTTTAATTGAGTAATACCTTGTTCTAATCAAACCCTAATCACATGATAGTGATGTTTTGGTTTATGCTAGTCAATGAGGACTTAACCCAACTTGATCTAGAGTGGTGTAATCACCATCTACTAGTAAGAGGAGAGAGAAAGTATCCTAAGAGAGAGAAAGTATCCTAAGAGAGAGAAAGTACCCTTTTATGGTGGAAACTCAAAGTAAAGTACCTTCTATACACATGAATGTGCATGTTTAGGGTATGATCCACCTATGTGAGATCATGGAAACCCTAATTATGATGATTAGTGAATCTTAATCTTATTTAAGAGCTTTAATGATGATGCTTCTCATACATGATGATGTTATGAGTTCAATTCACCATGGAGTGAATAGTAAACCCTAATTCTAGGGTGATGACAAGTAATATGAATAGTAAACCCTAATTGATGAAAATTGGGGAACTTGATTCTTCTAAGAGTTTGAAAGTGTAACCTCTAGAATGAATTGCTTACTGTTATCAGTTGAATTAACCTTGCAGGTTGTCATGAGATGATGATCATATCCAGGTATGGATTATGAAACTATATTCATTGAAAGCATGCTTTAGCTTTATGAAATAGTGATATATCATGTTGCCTTGTCAATGGCAACCTATGAATTAAATGGGATGTGAGAGCCATGAATACCATCAAGGTCATGCTTTAGAGATGACTTGTGATGAATGTATTGAGAACTGATTATTGATAAGAGTTAGGCATGTTACATTTAGTATTCTCATTTTATAGCTGTTATGCTAATGTTATTATTTGATGAACATGTATGACGTTAAAAGAATACTGAATGTACCTAACTAATCAAGTGTAATGTAGAGCCCTGATCATAGATCCATCATTGTCAGAAACCAAATGATGGTGAAACAGGTTTTCCTAAGGGAACTCCTGGAGCACATACTTTTGAGTATGTGGGGGAAATGGATGCATAAATCCTTACATCCTAGTGTAGGAATTGATGTAGATTATCATAATCCGTCAAACCTTCACTACAAATCCAAATGGTGAGATGTACCACAAATCTCCCAAAAGAAACACAAAATACTACATCGGTGAGAGATAAACAAGAAATCTTCCGATGACGAAGAGAGTAAAGAACACCACTGTAACTCTAAATTAGAGAAGGACCAGATACCCTGGTAAGCTATAACAGCAGAGACACCAAGTGTCCTGCAAGCAATCCTCTAACTGACTGAGGGGGGATGAGGTCATAAGAATCTGGCTCTTTTAATGACCTATGTATGATACTGATGTGACTTCTTAGCGATCAGTTGGAGTATGAGTGGTATGCCTCATCTCCACAGGGCATAATAATGTTTGAAAAACATAATCAACAGCGTAGTATATCTGTTAGAGTTAACTATGAGTTACTTGATTGATGTTACATTGTATAGTGCAAATGTTCTTCATATTTCTTAGATGTTGAACTCTTGCTTATTACCAAAACTGCTGCTGTATACTTTAAAAGCTTTTACTGCTTAAGTTATTCTTTGTTTTGCTTATCAAGCTTCTAGTGGAGAGTTATAACTCTCGCTGGGACAATTATTCGAAATTGTCTCACCCCGTAGACTTCAACTTTTTAGGTGGTCGTCGAAGACGGAGGAACCAGAATACAGGTGACCAATCCCAGCGGCAACAGCACCAGGAGCAGCAGTAAATCTCAGGTGGAGATTCAGCCTGCTATGTGGTGTAGTTAGAGTCAGTCCTATGTGTCCTCTGTACTCTCAGGTCTTGGAGTCTTTTGGTTACGAGTTCTTGAGATTTTGTATCATGATGTGTATAATTACTCAAGAAGTAATTTGACAGAGATGTAAGCAGTCTAAATCCTTTTTCTATGGAAAAGGTTTGTGGTTTCAAGTTCTTATCTCGAAAAGTTTTAATTTCCCGTGATTTTTGTCTTCCGCTGTTAACCGAATGCTTCCGCTTGAGTTTAAATCGTGATTATATCGTGGTTTGGAGATCGGAGCCCACAATTAAGTGGTATCAGAGCTCTAGGTTTGCCGAGTCTACAGAGGCATAGGACTTAGGAAGTTGAGTCTATCTTAAGTGTTCCTTCCTTATCTAATAGAATCTTCTGCTCCTCAGGAGAAGAAGATACATAAGAATGTCTGAGCCACATGAGGAGCACGTGGCAGAGAGTAGCGTAGCTGCACCATAAGGCGGTGCAAGAGTACCAGAAATAGAACAGCCTGCACCTGAGCCACTCAGGGAGCCACCCCAGTTTGACCCAGGTGACATGGGTAACCCAACAGTACAAACGATGTTCGGGTAGTTTATGACTGCCATGACACAATTAACCGACATGATGCCTATGCCTGCACCCAGGACACCTGTCCAGCCAGAAGGTCAAGGTATCGGGAAGACGTTCGAGCGACTACGTCGTGTCGGAGCTACCGAGTACTTTGGGACTGCCGACCCCGCAGATGCTGATCTGTGGTTGACATAGTTGGAGAAGGCTTTCAGGATTCTCAATATCCCTGAAGCTGAGAAGGTCAGACATGCAGTCTATCTTCTCAAAGGAAGCACTGGTCATTGGTGGACAATGGAAGAGCAGAAGAGACCTGGAATGGAGATCTCGTGGGAAGACTTTCGGCGGGAATTTGTTCATAGATATTTCCCAAAGACCTTCCTAGACGAGAAGATCTCTCAGTTTGAGAGACTAAGGCAGGGCATGATGAACATTAGCGAGTATGAAGCTAAGTTCATGGAGTTGTTGCGGTTTTGTCCGCACATGGCCGCCACAGAAGAAGAAAGAATCATGAGATTTGAGAGGGGTTTGAATGTTGATATGACTACCCCTGTGTCTGCCTTAGAAAACCGAGAGAGATTCTCTACCCTCGTTGAGTCAGTCCGAAGGATAGAGAGATCTGTGATTGAGAAGAGGCAAACTCAGAAAAGATATCAACAGTTCCAGGGTTCTTCATCTAGGGACTTTAAGAAGCCTAGATCCTCTGCACCTAACCCTCCACCACCTAGATCTAGTTCTCAGACTCAGTGGTCTCCAAGTAGGGGTAGAGGACGAGGACAAACACCTCGGGAGACTCAGAGTTCTGCATCAATGTCCGTTAGTGGACCACCAAGACCACAACAATTGGAGAAAAGCTGCTACAATTGTGGTAAGGTGGGACATTTGAAGAGGGACTGTCAGTCTAAGCCTGTCAGTGTGACACAGCCTCCGAGACAAGGTCAACAGGGATCACAGAGAATGATATCTCAAGGAGCAGCTCGAGGACGCGGGCAAGCGTCTCAGGCTGGATCATCAGCACCACCTCAACAACAGGCTACAGTGAGGTTCTATGCTATGAACCCACCAGAAGCAGTGGTCGATCCACAAGTGGTGACAGGTCAGATGGAACTTTTATATTCTGATATGTCTAAATCTTATATAGTATCTGTTCTGATTGACCCGGGTGCTACGCATTCTTTCATCACTCGAAGAGTGATTTGTAACTGCAATATGACAGTTAGTCATAGGGCAGCTAGTTTGTTGTTGGAGACTCCGTTGAGTGGGTCTGCCGTTCTGCAGGAGGTATGCTCTCCCTGCATCCTCTTCTTTTCTAAGCATCGCATTCAAGTGGACCTTATACCACTTGATATGCAAGGATTTGATGTAATCCTAGGGATGGATACCTTGGAAAGGTATCGAGTTGTCTTGGATTGTGAGTCCAAGTTGGCAGTGTTTGCTGATGAAAGCAACACATGGATCTTTCAAGGAGAAAGAAAGATTCTGCCCACCTGTCTTGTATCAGCTATGGTTGCTGATAAGCTGATGAGGCAAGGATGTTATGCGTTCTTGGCCCATGTGGTAGATGTTACCAAGGAGAGTCCCAACCCTGTTGAAGTTCCTATAGTCAGGGAATTCGAGGATGTGTTTCCTGAAGAACTTCCTGGTATACCACCACCTCGGGAGATTGATTTTGAGATCAATTTGGTCCCAGATACAAAACCTATAGCCCAGACTCCTTATAGGATGGCGCCTGCCGAGATGGCAGAACTCAAGAAACAACTTCAAGAGTTACTTGAGAAGGGTTTCATACGACCGAGTACCTCACCTTGGGGTGCTCCGATTTTGTTTGTTAAAAAGAAAGACGGATCAATGCGGTTGTGCATTGACTATAGACAACTCAATAAAGTAACAATAAAGAACAAGTACCCTTTGCCGAGGATTGATGATCTTTTTGACCAGTTGCGTGGTGCAAAAGTCTTCTCAAAGATAGATTTGAGGTCTGGATATCATCAACTCCGCATTAAGGACAGTGACATATCCAAGTCTGCCTTTAGGACAAGATATGGTCACTATGAGTTCACGGTTATGTCGTTTGGACTAACTAATGCACTAGCTGCATTCATGGAACTCATGAATAGAGTATTTCGACCCTTCCTTGATCAGTGTGTTGTCGTCTTCATAGATGGCATACTAATTTATAGTAAGGACGCTCAGCAGCATGAGCAGGATCTTCGCCAAGCTTTGACGTTGCTAAGAGAACATAATCTATACGCTAAGTTTAGCAAGTGCGAGTTTTGGTTACCTGAAGTGTCTTTTCTTGGACATGTGATATCTGCCTCAGGAATTCTTGTTGACCCTGCAAAGGTAGAATCTGTTCTACAATGGGAACAACCGAAAACAACGACGGAGATTAGAAGTTTCTTGGGATTAGCTGGTTACTATCGAAGGTTTATTAAGAATTTCAGTTCTATAGCCTTACCTTTGACTAAGTTAACCCGGAAAGATGTTCCTTTTGCCTGGAGTGATAAGTGTCAACAGTCTTTTCAGCTGTTGAAGGAGAGGTTGACAAGTGCACCTGTGCTTGTGCTACCTGAACAAGGAAAAGGATATGTAGTCTTCTGTGATGCCTCCAAGAATGGACTTGGATGTGTGTTGATGCAGGATAAACAAGTGATTTCTTTTGCTTCCCGACAGCTTAAGAAACATGAGGAAAATTATCCAACACACGATTTGGAGTTAGCCGCTGTGGTCCATGCTTTGAAGATCTGGAGACGTTATCTCTACGGAGAAACCTTCCATATTTTCACAGACCACAAGAACCTTAAGTATATCTTCTCTCAGCATGAGCTTAACATGAGGCAACGTCGCTGGATGGAGTTAATCAAGGACTACGATTGTACAATTGATTACCATCCGGGCAAGGCCAATGTAGTTGCAGATGCCTTGAGTAGGAAATCAGCAACATCAACCATGGATAGAGCACAACTAAGTTCCTTAGTATGCTCTAGAAGAGATATGCTTATCTTTTTAAGGCAAGACAATGTGCAGTTGAAGGTGTCATTGTTAGCTGGTTTGTTAGCTGAGATGCAGATTAAACCTACCCTAAGAGAGCAAATAAAGGAGGAACAATAAGTAGATGCTGCAGTTCAGCAGATTAGATCTGAGTATGGTAGTGAGAAGCAAGAAGGTTTTCATGATTCAGATGACCAGGTGGCATGCTATCATGGGAGGATGATAGTGCCAGATGTAGATAACCTGAGCAAGTTAGTTCTGGAGGAAGCTCATTCTTCGATGTATGCTATGCATCCAGGGAGCACCAAGATGTATCGAAACTTGAAAGATATGTATTGGTGGCCTGGGATGAAGAAGG
Organism: Alisma plantago-aquatica; assembly: GCA_963693085.1. Lineage (NCBI taxonomy): Eukaryota > Viridiplantae > Streptophyta > Magnoliopsida > Alismatales > Alismataceae > Alisma > Alisma plantago-aquatica. The sequence goes on from OY856409.1 coordinate 459,774,627, forward strand.
ATGTAGCTGAGTTTGTTCTGAGGTGTCCTGTGTGTCAGCAGGTCAAGGCCGAACACCAGAAACCTGCAGGAACAATGCAACCCTTACCCATACCACAGTGGAAGTGGGACCATGTGACCATGGACTTTGTTGTTGGCCTACCCAGGACAAACAAAGGACATGATTCCATTTGGGTAGTTGTTGATAGGTTGACAAAGACAGCACATTTCCTACCTGTCAAAACAACCTATTCTGCTGAAAGGTTATCCCAGTTGTATGTTCAAGAGATAGTGCGTTTGCACAGAGTTCCTGTCACAATAGTTTCTGACAGAGGTCCCCAGTTTACAAGTCATTTTTGGGAACAGTTACACAGAGCCCTAGGCACCAAGCTAAGGTTTAGTACAGCCTTTCATCCACAGACTGATGGACAGTCGGAAAGGACTATACAGACCTTGGAAGATCTGTTGAGAGCATGTGTTCTCCAGTTTACCGGGAGTTGGGATCTACATCTGAACTTGATAGAGTTTGCCTATAACAATAGCTATCAGCATAGCATTGATATGGCACCATATGAAGCCTTATATGGTAGACGTTGTAGATCACCCTTGTGTTGGTATGAAACTGGTGAACACCAGTTGTTAGGTCCTGATCTTGTGCAGCAAACTACAGAAAAGATTAAAGTTATACAACAACATCTTAAGACTGCACAGGATAAGCAGAGGTCATATGCTGATAAACGTCGTAGACCCCTAGAGTTCCAGGTTGGGGACAGAGTGTATCTCAAGGTCTCACCTTGGAAAGGAGTCCTTCATTTTGGAAGAAAAGGAAAGTTAGCTCCTAGATTTATGGGACTTTATCCAATTGTTGAAAGAGTTGGAAAGGTGGCCTATAGACTAGAGTTACCTCAGGAGTTGCAAAAGTTACATCTTGTGTTTCACATTTCCATGTTGAGGAAATGTCACCCAGACACCGAGTCAGTTCTACAACCAATGGAAGTAGAATTAAATGAAGATATAACATATGAGGAGGGACCAGTGTCAATCCTTGATAACAGAACTAAAAAGTTAAAGAAGAAAGATATAAGCCTTGTGAAAGTCCTCTGGAACCATCATGGTGTTGAAGAAGCCACTTGGGAACTAGAGGATGAGATGAGAAGGAAATACCATGCTCTTTTCTCTTAATACGCTTTATCGATTTCGGGGACGAAATCCTTGTAAAGGGGTGGATAATTTGTAACATCCCTGACCTGGGTTATAACCTAACCCTGGAAGTTTTGGCTAAATATGTAATAATATACTTGTGAATACTCCCTGGCATGTAATTAAGTTCCTCAGGAACATTTACTTTCAATTTTTCTCCTTTACATATAAAGTTGTAGCATTGTTTTGTAATGCAGGGACCTATATGAAAATTACCCAGTTAAAGGGGTTAACTTACAATGTTTACAGGTTGAGATGTTCTTATGATAATAAGACATCATATGAGTGAATATGATGAGGTAAGATGGATTTTCCAAGCTTGGGCATCAAGATGCAGCTTGTGGAATGATCCTTGTGCTTAAAAACCCTAATTTGGAGTAAAGTGCAATTTACCCAAATTCAGGGGTGCAATTTGTAAAATACTTCATCTAGAGCATCTTTTATAACTCTTTTCATCATTTAGAATAGAAATGATGAAAGGGACACATCAATGAACAATCAAATAAGAAAAATGATCTTTGTGATAAAAATCACCTAATATGGGTATGGAGACCTTTCATGTATGTACCTTAGTTGAAAGTTGGCTTTCTTTACCCTTAGATATTGAGATTTCATGAGCTTTGCATAAGTTTAGATGAGTTTGAACGTGCCCTTGAGCAAGGAGGGACTTAGATGTAAATTCCATGCCTTAGAGGTCCTTATGGTGTAAAATGGCCTAAAGTATATAAGCCCTTTCCCTTGCAACAAGTGAACGGATCTTTCATTTCCTTCACTTCTTCTCTTCTTTCTCAACCGACCAAGGCTAGCGCTGGAGCAGAGAAGGACGACCAAGGGTCCTAGGTAAGTTTATATCATCCCTTTTGCTTGAATTCATGGAGGAAACTCGTTTTCAAGGTTGGATTCATGGCTAGCTCACCTAGCTCTATCTTTCTAGCCTTTCCTTTCCAATGTTTCCTTGGAGAATTCACCTTGTCCGACCTGTGGAGATCTAAGATGCCATTAAAGCTTGGAGCTCAAGGAACAACCTTTAGGCGGGTTTTATAACTCTAAACTCTTTGCTTTATATGCATATTTTGTTCTTGCAATTTAGCAACTAGTTCTTCTTCTACCTCCCTTCTTCCTTGCACTTTTGCAAGCAAAATGGTGGAATAACCGACCTTGACAGAGGTTGAAGGTGATGGGCGTGGATTCCTAGGTTACTTTATCAAACGACCTTGGACCCTTTTGGTCCAAACGGTTGCAAACCGTTTAAGGTCAAACGGTTTCAAACTGTTTGCTCTCAAACGACCTTACAAGACCGTTTGGATTGAAACGGTCTCAAGACCATTTTATAGGGTTGACCAAGAGACGACCGTTTGAGGGTCTGTTGGTAATATATTGAATTTCATTCCTGCAAAGAATCAAAGTTTAATTCTTAACCAATTGAGAGTTGAAGGCACTTCAACATCCTAATCCTAATCAGGTTGAAATTGCTGTTTTTAAGCATAGATCTTGTTGAGTTTTGGGTTGAAGGACCCAAACGGTCTCAAGACCGTTTGGGGGTTCTTCCAAACGGTCTCAAGACCGTTTGGGCACAACCCAAGACCGTTTGGAGGTCTAGGGTTGAGATAATCTAATGGTTTGAAGGTCCTATTGCAATAAGTTGATGAATTGATAAAAATGCTGATTTTAGACCTAATTGGAGTTCAACCCTAATCCAACCAACTTAGGTTTTGGTCAAACTTTGGGCAAACGGTCTCAAGACCGTTTGGATGATGTCCAAACGATCTCAAGACCGTTTGGGCCAAGTTTGGGCCCAATTGGAGGCCAATTGATAGGTTCAACCTTGAATTGGTTCACATTGTTGAATATTGATGACCATCCGATTTGAAACCCTAATTGAGATGGAATTAACCCTAATTGGCTTTCAATTGAGGGTTAATTTGGAGTCCAATTGATTGAGGTTCATCCTAATTGACTCAATTTATAAGTGGTTAATATGGCTTTGGCCAATTGAGGGCTTTAACATACTTAACCATAAACAATGGTAACTTTTGAACCCTGTTGGAGGTCCAAACGGTTTGAGCCCATTTGGACCAAACGGTCTCAAGACCGTTTGAGGCCAAATGGTCTCAAGACCGTTTGGGCTCAAAAAATCTCAAGGTCGTTTGGACCAATCGATCTCAAGACACTTTGATCAAACGGTTTCAAACCGCATGAGCTTCAAACGGTTTGAAAGTCAAAACGGTCAACGCACCCAAACGGTCTCAAGACCGTTTGTGTTATGACCCACAACTAAGTTAAACTAATAAGTACCTCGATTAGCGTGAAGCACCTTGATTAGTGTTAAGTATTTTGTTAAACGTCACGGTTAATTAAGATAAGCTACGTCGTGAATCAATAGTTGAGATTTACTCATATGAGGTAATTAATGAAGATAGCAATGTTGATTATTAAGTTCACTAAGTTGAATCAAGTAAACACATATGAAATTTGAGCTTTGATCCAGTAAAATAGTCTAATCAGTCAGCTTCCATGCCTTGAGTAGGTAGAGGAGTTCGTGCTTGAAATGATGCAAAAGAAATCATCCAAATCGGACCCCCGAGGCCATAATTATGGCATTTTTTAGAATCTTGGACTTGAGATGTAATTTTCACATTTATTACCCCTTTAAGTAGGTCGGTCACTTTGTTCCCTTATCTCCTTCCTCACGCGATCAATGGAATAGGGCCCGTAAGCGGCACCCAACCTAGTTGGGTAGCGCTAGGGCGCTGCTAGGGTAAGAATAGGTTGAGGGGGGGTAGGAAAAGGGAGGACGGAAATGGAGGAAGCTAGATCACTAGCTTTTTCTCCCAAAAATCGCCCTGCTTCGCTGCAAATGATCGACCTGCTTGGGAGCTAGGTTGGGTGCCGCTTACAGGCCCTGTTCCATCGATCGCGTGAGGAAGGAGATAAGGGAACAAAGTGACCGACCTACTTAAAGGGGTAATAAATGTGAAAATTACATCTCAAGTCCAAGATTCTCAAAAATGCCATAATTATGGCCTCGGGGGTCCGATTTGGATGATTTCTTTTGCATCATTTCAAGCACGAACTCCTCTACCTACTCAAGGCATGGAAGCTGACTGATTAGACTGTTTTACTGGATCAAAGCTCAAATTGCATGTGTTTACTTGATTCAACTTAATGAACTTAATAATCAACATTGCTATCTTCATTAATTACCTCATATGAGTAAATCTCAACTATTGATTCACGACGTAGCTTATCTTAATTAACCGTGACGTTTAACAAAATACTTAACACTAATCAAGGTGCTTCACGCTAATAGAGGTACTTATTAGTTTAACTTAGTTGTGGGTCATAACAGTTTGAGGTCAAACGGTCTCAAGACCGTTTGGTGGTTGAAGGTTGAAACCGTTTGAAGGTGTTCAAGGTGGTTTGTACTTAATCAATTGATGATGTATTTAGTTCATTGGTGATCTAATCTAAACCCTAATGGTAACCTAGGTCATTAAGGGACTAAGTGATTAAGGAGTTGACCCATGATGGTGATCATGAGGTAAATTACCAAAATACCCTTGAGGGGTTTAATTGAGTAATACCTTGTTCTAATCAAACCCTAATCACATGATAGTGATGTTTTGGTTTATGCTAGTCAATGAGGACTTAACCCAACTTGATCTAGAGTGGTGTAATCACCATCTACTAGTAAGAGGAGAGAGAAAGTATCCTAAGAGAGAGAAAGTATCCTAAGAGAGAGAAAGTACCCTTTTATGGTGGAAACTCAAAGTAAAGTACCTTCTATACACATGAATGTGCATGTTTAGGGTATGATCCACCTATGTGAGATCATGGAAACCCTAATTATGATGATTAGTGAATCTTAATCTTATTTAAGAGCTTTAATGATGATGCTTCTCATACATGATGATGTTATGAGTTCAATTCACCATGGAGTGAATAGTAAACCCTAATTCTAGGGTGATGACAAGTAATATGAATAGTAAACCCTAATTGATGAAAATTGGGGAACTTGATTCTTCTAAGAGTTTGAAAGTGTAACCTCTAGAATGAATTGCTTACTGTTATCAGTTGAATTAACCTTGTAGGTTGTCATGAGATGATGATCATATCCAGGTATGGATTATGAAACTATATTCATTGAAAGCATGCTTTAGCTTTATGAAATAGTGATATATCATGTTGCCTTGTCAATGGCAACCTATGAATTAAATGGGATGTGAGAGCCATGAATACCATCAAGGTCATGCTTTAGAGATGACTTGTGATGAATGTATTGAGAACTGATTATTGATAAGAGTTAGGCATGTTACATTTAGTATTCTCATTTTATAGCTGTTATGCTAATGTTATTATTTGATGAACATGTATGACGTTAAAAGAATACTGAATGTACCTAACTAATCAAGTGTAATGTAGAGCCCTGATCATAGATCCATCATTGTCAGAAACCAAATGATGGTGAAACAGGTTTTCCTAAGGGAACTCCTGGAGCACATACTTTTGAGTATGTGGGGGAAATGGATGCGTAAATCCTTACATCCTAGTGTAGGAATTGATGTAGATTATCATAATCTGTCAAACCTTCACTACAAATCCAAATGGTGAGATGTACCACAAATCTCCCAAAAGAAACACAAAATACCGCATCGGTGAGAGATAAACAAGAAATCTTCCGATGACGAAGAGAGTAAAGAACACCACTGTAACTCTAAATTAGAGAAGGACCAGATACCCTGGTAAGCTATAACAGCAGAGACACCAAGTGTCCTGCAAGCAATCCTCTAACTGACCGAGGGGGGATGAGGTCATAAGAATCCGGCTCTTTTAATGACCTATGTATGATACTGATGTGACTTCTTAGCGATCAATTGGAGTATGAGTGGTATGCCTCATCTCCACAGGGCATAATAATGTTTGAAAAACATAATCAACAACGTAGTATATCTGTTAGAGTTAACTACGAGTTACTTGATTGATGTTACATTGTATAGTGCAAATGTTCTTCATATTTCTTAGATGTTGAACTCTTGCTTATTACCAAAACTACTGCTGTATACTTTAAAAGCTTTTACTGCTTAAGTTATTCTTTATTTTGCTTATCAAGCTTCTAGTGGAGAGTTATAACTCTCGCTGGGACAATTATTCGAAATTGTCTCACCCCGTAGACTTCAACTTTTTAGGTGGTCGTCGAAGACGGAGGAACCGGAATACAGGTGACCAATCCCAGCGGCAACAGCACCAGGAGCAGCAGTAAATCTCAGGTGGAGATTCAGCCTGCTATGTGGTGTAGTTAGAGTCAGTCCTATGTGTCCTCTGTACTCTCAGGTCTTGGAGTCTTTTGGTTACGAGTTCTTGAGATTTTGTATCATGATGTGTATAATTACTCAAGAAGTAATTTGACAGAGATGTAAACGGTCTAAATCCTTTTTCTATGGAAAAGGTTTGTGGTTTCAAGTTCTTATCTCGAAAAGTTTTAATTTCCCGTGATTTTTGTCTTCCGCTGTTAACCGAATGCTTCCGCTTGAGTTTAAATCGTGATTATATCGTGGTTTGGAGATCGGAGCCCACAATGTATGAGATAGGACAAAAATAAAATGTGAATACCTTAGGGTGAACAAAGGAATAAAATGTAATAGTGGGAATTAGGAATTATTCATCCATTTCCTACATATAGGGAAAGTTCACACTATAAATGTGAGCTTTTTTCTTCAAAAAGTCGAAGTGTATTGTGACCGTGATTGTATGACAACATGAGGCCGCTAACATGCATTGCAATACCTACATGCAGGGATGTTAAAACCATATTCAAACGCATAAACTCAATCCTTTATGAGCTAAAGAAATGGGTACATATTTAATATACCCTAATTCAGACATGTCTAGGTTTAGATGTTGATGTTCATAATCGAAACCTCTCCTATAGGTTTATTATTTGTAATTTTAGATTTAAGCAAGAGTCAAATGGTATATAAATTGAGCAATTAGAATAGCAAACCTAAATTAATATTGCATTTTCATATTCATCATAGTTATATGTTAACCAAATCATGAATGTAGGGGCATTATTTTATTTCAATTTGCTAGTTAATTAAAGAACTTCAAAACTCAATGAAAATGTATTTGTTATATTGTTAAACATTATAAAGTTGGGTGCAATTTTAGGTCTATTACTTAACCAAAATTGTGGGTCTGGTTTGATTTTGGGTTGAGTTGTTTTGCATCAACTTGTAGACTCATGACTTATGCATAGTTGACTTGAGACTCTTAGTTCTTTGAGTATTTTATGAGTTAAAAAAATCAAGTAAACACATGATAATGACTTTTTGTTTACACTTTTTTGTGGCAAAGTTGATAAGAAAATTATATATATATATATATATATATATATATATATATATATATATATATATATATATATATATATATACCTAAAAAGTCATTATGCAATTACTTTTATATTGTAGATATGTCATAGAGTTACAAGAATGAGAATCTTAACCATGCAAAATAAAAAAGTACAACTGTTAAAGTCACTGTCTATGCAAATAAAAACCAACAAGTGAGGCTCAAGAATAAAACCAAATACCAAACACCATGCTTTGGCACTCATCTCATGAACACGTGGCATCAACAAAGAATGCAAACATTATCGAGACAAAAACGAAAAGATCTAGAGTGAATCGATCACATATTCTACTCATATTGTGAATACCATCGTGGAGCTGGAGATATCCTCAAAGTACGAAGAACCTTGATATATTGATTCGATGGATATTTGCGGAGATGAATATGCATTCTAACTATGAAGAAAGCCGTCAAGTATAAACAATCGCTTCTGCCAAGAAACTCGCACAATAATGTGTGGTTTCTAACTTTTAGTTTAAGAATATTATTAATAAGATAGAGGCCAAGAACCATGGAATGGATTCTCCAATAAAGCACAACTAGCGAGAGTGAGATCTCGAGGGACACAGAAAAACTCTTTGGAGCGTGAGATAATGATTGTAAAAATGACAAGGACTTTGTGACATTGGGTAAATTGGTATGTAAGGGACATGTCCCTCAGGCGCAGATGTTTATTGGGTTTGTGTGGCCATGGCATTCGTCCCACCAGTGACGCGTTAACTGATATTGTATACGATATCAAAATTATTACCCATTGAGTTGTTGTTTTTATAATGGTTATTATCTGTTGCTCTATGTATGAACACAACCATATCAATCGTTGTTCTCTTAATAGTTAATAAGAAAAAATACTTTCGGTAAGACAATAATAAGATTAATTTGTCTGAGAAGATGAATATTTTGTATGCTACACATTATTTTTGCCATTACCAATACAAAGAACTCAACGCAGAGCATTTCTGAACAGAACTGTCAATTTTTATTAATTTTGTGGGATCTTTTCTCACGTGACCATGACTGTCTGTCTTTTTAAAAAGGTTGCGAACAACAAGTTATAAGGAATGTATTTTTGAATAATTTTGACCTTGTCTTTTGATTCTAACCGGCTTTGGTTCGGTTCGGGTTAACAAAAACCCACCCATTGCCATCCCTAGTTCCGAACTAGAAGCTGGCCTTCCTCTTGTTTTACACCAACCTCGGCCCGGGCCCATTCCAAGGTCGGCGGGAATCAACTTCTTTGGAACGGGAGTCAGGACACCGGAACGGCGGAACCTAGCGCGGGCGCGGGAACCTAACATCAAGCCCTGCTGCCCTTGTGACGTAAGACGTGACGAACCACGAAGCCGAGCGAACGTCTGCCGCTAGCAGTGCGCGCGCGCGACCACGCACGCCGCCAGCCGATGGAGCGGTGGGTGCCTCTTTTCAACATCTTCCTCAACTCGCCGTGCCCGGAGGGAGAAGCTTCCAGGTGGTTTCATCAACAGCGGTACGACCGGCACTTCAGCCATCAGCAGCAGCATCCGAAACCGGCCCATTCCCGCCATCCGGCCGCCGCCTTCCTGTCTCTCCTCGTTTCCCCTGCGGATGTCGTGGCCGGCCCCGTCGGCGACCTAACCTCTCTGGGTGCTTCTCCGACGACCACTAGAAGGTCAGCCATCGTGCCACGCTATCCTACTTTCCATGATCGCTTTCTCTGTTCCGTCCCTATTGTCAGGCTCAGACTCCTCGGGTTTTTCGTGCAGGTGTTTGTGGATCCAGACGCTGCCTTGTGCAGTCCAGTCGCGCATCTTGTCCTTCCTAACAGTTGACCGCTGGAGGTTCCCCGACCCGCTACTGCGCGCCCTAGCCACGATGGTGTTGCTTGACACAAATGACGGAAGCAACTGCAACGGATCCAGTAAGCCGCTGTTGGAGACGTTCTGGGTCGTGCAGGCCGCACGTAACCTGCTCGACGCTTTGTCTTCAGAAAACGCCTGTCCCGAACTCGCGGCACCGTCGATCTGTGTAGGCAACGGCAACGAGGAAGAAGATATAGATGAGTTCTACTCCTTGCCTCCCTGGCTTGAAAGAGCTGCGACTCCAGCATCGGCTCGGCCGATGTTTCCTTGGCTGCCTATGTCTCGCCGCCAAGTAAGCAGAGCCAACCGTATGGCTACACATCTCAGCAGTCACACCGAGGCCGCGGAAGATTCCCTGGCCACTGAAGCCGAAGGTTCAGCGCGGCATGAAGACGACCCCATGGAAAAGGTTGCCGCAACGACATCCGCGTTGAAGATAACAACAGAAGAGCAGCAGCAGGAACATCAGCGGTTAGTTCCCACTCCGGACGTCCTCGCAAGAGCAGCGGAGCTTAGAGCCGAGATCCTGTCTACGGACTCCGTATCCGCTGCACTCCGCGTGGCAATGGACGTCAAGAAGCTCTGCTTGGGACCTGGGGAGATTACACCGGCAGCTGCTGACTATGCGCTACACATCCTCAGCCTCATCGAGCCGTGGCAGGCGGAAGACGAAACGGCTGGGGTGCTTCTATCTACCATGTTGAATAGCAGTAGCAGCAGCAGCAGCAGCGACGTTGGTGGTGACGACCACTGGCCTGGACGCCTCTTCTCTGCAATCCTTCTCCCGAAATTAATCGCGCTAGAGCAGCCCGCGTCCCGGGCCCTCCTATCGTCCATCCTCGACTTCACCAAGGCTCATCCGAGGTCCATTTCGGCTGCCGTCCTCTTCCCTCTGCTGTACCGCAGGGGCGGGATCAATCCGCCTCTATGCGACGTCCTTGTTCGCGTCATGAAGGAGAGCCTTCACACACCGCAGGTGTCCACCTTCTGCCACCGACTGTTGTGCTCCAAAAGGTGCGACGGTGACTTCTTCCTGCTGCCATGCCACCGGGACAGCGTCATCTTTTATAGGTTGGAGTGGACGGAGTCATTGTTCTCCCTGTTTCAAAATTTCTTGGCTTGGGGCGCACAGCTGACGCCGGAGACTATAGACAAGCTCGTTATGGCCGCCGAGGGATCTGCAAGCGAGCTTACCAAGTCGCTTAAGTTTGGGAATTTTTTGCTATCCTTAGCGACCAAGTCGGAGTGGGCTCTTGAGGTGCATAAAGCTGCTCTGTTGATAGTGGCGGCGAGGACTCAAACGTTCGTTACTAAATCTGTAATCTCCAAGCTGGAGACTTCGATTTAAAGTCCCACGGCTTCAATTTTGACTTCTTTTATCAGTACAATGAAAACCAAAATGTGGTGCTCTTGCGATGAGTTCGTTGTCTTAGGATATCTGCCTAAACCTTACGGTATAGATGTTCGGTTGTGCACCTGAGTATGCAGCGACGACTTTTGCTCTGTTACATACATTCCAACTAGTTTCACGACAAATTTAAATGAAAAGTTTGATAGTCATATCTGTTGATTGTTACTCAATACATATGTTTGTTCCAGGTTTAGTTTCTTTATTGGCAAGTCGTCGTCATCATTATCATCATCTAAGCCTCAGTCCCAACTATGTTGGGGTTTGGTTAGATGGATCCTTTGTTTCCATTCAACTCTATTATGAGTTATATTCTTGTCGAGATATAGAGATTCAAAATCTCTCTTTATAAGCTCATCCTATATTAATTTAGGCCTTCTTCTTCTATTAATTGTGCTTAACACAATAGCACTGCTTGCTATAGGCATTAGTCGCGTTGCACATATCCATACCATCTGAGTCGTCCCTCGTACAACTTATTCTCAATGCTCGTCACCCCCACTTTATTCTTGAAATAGTCATTTCTCAAGCGATTTTTCTAATCTTTCCACAAGTCCATCTCAACATACACATTTCATCCACATTCATCTTGTTTAGACCTTATTTCTTCACCGCTCAACATTCACTCCCATAGGGCATGGCTAGTTGTATAGTTGTTTTATAAAACTTACTTCCCATTACATAATACTCCAATTGCACTCCTCCATTTCAACAATCATGCAGTGATACTGTGACAAACATCATTTTGGATATTCCTATCTATTTGAATAATAGAACCTAAGTAATGAAAACTTATCACATTTTGGTATGTCTACTCCGTCGAACATGGTTCTACCATTTACACTGTGAGATTGGCTAAAATTGCAATGCATATACTCAATGTTTCTCCTATTCATCAATCCATTTGATTTTGATGCATTTCTCTTAAGTTCAAGTTTATCATTCAATCTGTAACACCCCTGACCTGGGTTATACTTTAACCCTAAGTGTTTTGATTAAGAAAGATGATTAAATGCTTGATCTCATCTTGTGAAAGGTAATTAGGGCTCAAGAGGAATTTATATTGCAATTCTAGTCCTTTTTTAACATTGTTGAAATCAATGTTTTGTTTATCTTGGACTAATGTGCAAAATACCCAAGTTGAGGGGTTTAAGTGCAAATTGTGCATGATAATATGTTCCTCATGTGTTGAAGCATCATGAGAGTGAAGATGATGATGAGGTGTGGCTTATGGAAGCCTGAATACCAAGAAAGAGTTGATAAAGCAAGGTTTGTGTATTAAAACCTAGTTTTGGTGTAAAGTGCAATTTACCCAAAACCTAGGGTTTAATATGTAAATTACCACTTCAATAAGGTCCCTAATGTTTCTTGTCATCAAGTAGAGCAAAGAAAATGAGAGGGGCGCCTCATTTGAATTAAGTTGGAGGAGAGAGAATCTTGATATTAAAATAATCAAGATTTAATCCTAATTGAAACCCTAATTCGATTTAGGGTAAAAATAAATGTATTAATTAAAGGGCCTTCAACCAAAATTAAAATGATTGGATTCAGATGTATGTGTGACGTCCTTGAGCTTTGCAAGGACCGTGAAAATATCCAAGGGAGTGGATAACTCACACACACTTTTATAAGAAAAAGAAATATCCACTCACATATGGATATTAATATAATATGATTTAAGGTGCTTGATTTGCTTTTCTTTAAATCATAGATAATTGAGAGGGATAAAAGGCAAACAAGATAGCCTCGTCCCTAAGGAAGATAAGGGGGAAGAGGCGGCCACATTTTTTGGGATTAAATGAATTTTTATAAGGCACTTTCTCTCTCCTTGAATTTCTTATAAAATGACCCTTTACAAGCCAAATGGAAGGCCTTTTCGACCCCACTTCTTCTCCTTTCTTGGGAAACGACCAAGGGAGCTTGAGAGGATCAGGAGGACGACCCCCAACCTGTTGGTAAGGTTCTTGATCCATTTCACCTTGATTCCATGGTGGAAATCTAAAATAAATTATGGATTTCTTCCTATTTCGATCTCCTCTTCAATTCTAACCATTCCTTTTCACTCAAACCTTGAGGACGAGCCTTGGAATGGTGAAAGGACTTGCATACACCATTGTTGCCGTGAACATGGAGCTTTGGAGCTCAATTGGAGGCGGGTTTTATAACTTGAACCCTTTTTCATTGTTATTCAACCATTAATCTTGCAATTTCAATGATTCCTTCATTATCTTGTTTAAATGTTGGTTGAAAATGGTTATTTCATGAAATCAGAAGTTGTTAGAACTTCAGGGACGAAGGTAGATGATGATGACATCATCTTGGATACTTTCCCAAAGAAATCTTGTTCCAATCGGTTTCAACATGTTTCCTCATGCGGTTTCACCAAACCGTTTGAGAGCAAACAGTTTGAAACCGTTTGAGAGCAAATGGTTTAAAACCGTTTGAGAGCAAACGATTTCAAAATCATTTGAGAAGGTTGACTAAGGGTTGAGCGTTTGATATTCCTGTTACTAATGATGTTGGTTAATAACTCACCAAATTTTATGGATTAGTTCCAAAGGAATCATGAGTTGAAGGCTAATCAATTAGGAAAAGCCTAATTGCATTAAGTGCTGATTTTCAACTTGATTAATTTGCCTTTTTGGGAAAACGGTTTCAAAACCATTTGAGAGGGTTGACCAAGGGTTTACCGTTTGATATTCCTGTTCCTAATGATGTTGGTTAATAACTCACCAAATTTTATGGATTAGTTCCAAAGGAATCATGAGTTGAAGGCTAATCAATTGGGCAAACCCCAATTGAAATTAGTGCTGAAATTCCAATGAGTTGATTTGAGATTTTGGGTTGATTAGCCCAAATCGTTTGAAAACCGTTTGGGAATCACCCAAACGGTTTCAAGACCGTTTGGGGATCACCCAAGACCGTTTGGAGGTCTGGGGTTAAGTATAGTTGACCAATTGAAGGTCCAAAGGTATCAAATAGCTTTACAATTAAGTGTTGATTTGATGATCAACTCAATAGCTCAAACCCTAATGATTTTTCACTAGAATCCAAGGGTTAGATGAGCCAAACGGTTTCAAGACCATTTGGAGCTCATCCAAACGGTCTCAAGACCGTTTGGAGGTCACCCAAGACCGTTTGGAGGTCTAGGGGTGAGTATGGTTAAGCAATTGATGATCCAATGATACTGAGTTAAAGTGTAATCAAGTGCTGATTTGGTGATCAATCCAATGATCCAAACCCTAATTAGTTGAATTGGATTTTAATGATGTGATGGGAAAATGGTCCCAAGACCATTTGGTGGTCATCCAAATGACCTCAAGATCGTTTGGGGTCAGGTCATGTTCAATTTGGATGATGGTTCAATGGTTTCAAAGTAACTAATCTTGCATTGATTAGTGTTGAAGGATCATCGATTCCAAACCCTAATTCAATTGACTCAAACCCTAATTAAGGACTAATTGAGGGTCAATTGAGGGTCAAATCAGTTGAAGGTTGACCTATTTAACTCAATTGAAGTATGAGGATATGTCCAATTGATGATTGGTTCCACCATGAATTCAATGATTGAAGGAATCAATATTGAGAACCCTAAACCGATTGGTGTAGTCGAGACCATCTTTGGTCCATGTGGTTTTCAGGAGGTTTGGACCAAATGGTCTCAAGACCGTTTGAGTCCAAACAGTCTCAAGACCATTTGGGACCAAACGGTCTCAAGACCGTTTGGGACCAAATGATCCCAAACCGTTTGTGCCCATGCGGTTTCAAAAGTCAAACTTGGGCAAACGGTCTTCACCTACTTGCTTGGGCAAACGGTCTTAAGCACCACCTTTACCAAACGGTTTCAAACCATTTGAACCTTGAAGGACCAAGACCGTTTGGGGCTCAAGTATTCAAAGTTGATTGAGGACTCAATTGTTTAATCCACTTAGACACTTGTTGTAATTGAGGACTCAATTGATCAATTCAATTGGATACCTTATGTAATGGAGGTCCAAGGTGATTGAATCTCTTGAGAATAGAGATGATGAATGATTCATTGATCCAATGATGATTAGTAATGATGATCATTGAAGGTACAAAGGTTGAAACCCTAATAGTACCTAAGTGATTAGTGCCAATTAAGGGATGAACCCTAATTGCTTATAGGATCAATGACTTGGTACACTATGTTAATTATAGTAGTATGTACTTGATGGAAGGGTTGATATGACCTAATCAAGTTGAGATGATGATAGCATGAATTCATATATGAATATGATTCATGTGGTGATTAAGGGTATGATCCTTAAAGTAGAGAGATCATGAAACCCTAATCATGAACATAAACCCTAATCGACATGGTTATTGTGTTCTAACCCTAATTGAGGGCAATTCTAAATGAAACCCTAATTGAGGGTGTATCCTTGTGAAACCCTAATTGAAGGTGTATCTATGTGAAGCCTAATCCTAATAATGGAATAGTAGCTGATACCCTGAAAAGGGAAGTATCTAATGTGGCTGTTTATAGGCAACTTTATAATAAAACAATGCCTTAAACTAAGATAAGTCCATATCATGTGAGATAGTTGGACAATTCTAATGTGTGGCATATGCATTATATGCTAAGGGTGAGTATTTGGTGATGGAATGTATTAAGAGGGGAAATACCTTAATACAGGATAAAGTTGGTTAACTCAAGAGGGTCTGAAATGATGAGAAAATGATACATCAAGATATGATGGTTATCACATTCAGAACTTCCGGGTTTATATACCTTGATATACTCCAAATCCAAAATAATTGGGTAAGAAATATATGAAGTGTGATATGCAACCATTACAATGAAATGCAATGAGTTGTTGCACTTGATGAGTGTTAATTAATGCACCTTGAAAATGGGGTTAAGCCCAAATGATGAGTATGATGTAGTCATACCATGATGAGGATGAGAAATGAACTCATTCCTTGAACTAATGATCATTAATGTTATATGATGAGACTAATGATCTTGAATAAATATTTATGATATCTTTGAATAAGTTGTTGCCTAGTGAGAGGTGACAAGATGTGAATGGCCTTGTGAGCCATGTGAATAAGTTGTTGCCTAGTGAGAGGTGACAAGATGTGCAGTGCCCTGATGAGCCATGTGTGATGCTTGGGTAACAAGTATCATGTATACCTTGGTCAGATGACCTGAAGGTGATAGTTACCTAATAAATGGTAATGATGCTCAATGATGAGTGAAGGGTTTAAATACCCAGAGCCATATGATTATGGTGATGAGAATGTGAAGGGATGAGAATTCCCAGTATTGAAATGAGGGACTGAGTTCCCAGGGTCTTTGAAAGACTGATAAGTATCTGATGAAAGTAATACGTCTCTTTACAACATTGTTGTAATAAGTCTTGTTTGAGAACTTGGATGATGCTAAAAGAATATGAGAATGTACTTAATAAATCAAGTGAAATCTATTCATGTAGTGCTCTGACCATAGATCCATCATCGTCAGGAATAGGTGATGGTGAAACGGGTGCCCGCGGCAAAACCCGGAGCACATATTTTGAATATGTGGGGGTAAATGGGCGAAAACATCCTTACGTCATCTTGAAGAGATTGTTGGAAGGTAAACAAGAAACCTCTCAATCCTTCATGAATATGTTGGGATGGATGTATCACGAATCTCCCGATGATTGGGTTAGATGGTGTACACATCTCCCAATGATACTTAGTGTCGGATCAAGGAGATAAACAAGAAATCTCTCGATTGGCGATGAGAGTGCAGTTGACGCAGTAACTCTATAGCAAAGGTGCCAGTATACCCTGGCTAGCTAGTTAGCAGAGACACGAGATGTCCTGTATGTGGTCTCATACTGACCGAGATGGATGAGGTCTTGGAGTCTGGCTCTTCCATTGACCTATGTATGGTACCGATTTCGACTCCTAGCAGTGGTCGGTTGGAGTATGAGCGGTATACCTCATCTCCTCAGAGCATAAGTGTGATTGTAAAATGTAATTAGCCGTATAGCATGTTTGCTTAAGGATTGAATACGGAGATTCATTGGCTGATGTTGCATTTCTTTGTGCATTCCTTAGTGGATAAATGTTAATTATGTTTCTTTATATTCTCTGCAAGGTATACAGATGAATTACTTATCTACCATAGGTAGATGCAATGACCTCCTTGAGAATGGAGATTATCTTATTCTGTTCTATGATGAATAATTCTGTCTCATAATGTAAAAGTAACCCCTGCTCAGTTTTAATTTAATAAACTGTAATAACAATGTTTTTGGCGGAGAGTTATATCTCTCGCTGGGGCAAATTTTCAATTGTTTCACCCCTGTGGGAAACATTTTTTTTAGGTATGCATGGGAGGCAAAGAAGAAATCCTAGAACAAGGAAAGAGCAACAACAACAGCAGGGACAACAATAAGATCTCAAGTGGAGATATTGTCTGTCTAGTCATACAGGTAGTAGTCCTATGTGTCGTCTCTATACTCTCAGGTCCTCGGAGTTTTTAGTCAGTGTCTTATGAATCAATCTGAGGTTTTGGCTTGATGCCTCGAGATTCATATATTGTCTGTATATAATGTTTATACGACAGTTGATGATGTAATCTCTGAAAAGAGATGGTACAAGTTATGTACATTTGAACCAGAATGTAAATGTTATGCAATGGTTCTTGTTGGAAAAGATTTCCTATGTGAGGATCTCTTTGCAAAAAGTTTTAATTTTCAGTGATTTTCAGTAATCCGCTGCAAATAATTCGCTTCCGCATTAGTTAATCCTATTTTTGCAAGACGGTCGCCACACAATCTATCTTTAATTTCGTTAAACAATACAATATCATCAATAAATAACATACACCAAGGAATAAAGATGGATTGAATACAATATCATTCAAATTACATATCAATCAATATCAATATCATTCAAATAAAATATCATCTTTAATTTCATCAATCCTATTCATCAATATCATCCACACTACTTCCCTAGGTACTTAATCATAAGCCTTTTTGGTGCGATTCTTCTCAAGGCCACACACTAACCAACTAAAGATGGCTAGATGCAACCCCAAGGGAAAACTCACGGGTCTCTCAAAATTTATATGTGGACCTAGTCCAACTCACATGCTCAACTAATCACACGTTCCCGCAAGCGCATGGGGTCGTGCTATAGTATAGGCTAGTGGCAAGATTAGGGTTGATCATGAGGGAGAGAGGGGGCACTAGAGCTAGGTTAGAGTTTACTATGTTCCTAAAGAGGAGATTAGGGTTTTAGGATTTTAAGATGGGTTTGGTTTGATTACACTAAGCAAGAAGACAAGTAAAGGAACAAGAAAGGAACTAAGTTAACAAAAATCCTAGATTACTCTAAGCAATTTAAGTCTAAGAAATTAGATTAAGCAATCAACTAAACAAGAGCAAGATGATCTACACTACTCTCTCAAGGCAATTAGCAACTAAGAACTAAGCTACACACTAGATCAAGAAAGAATCTAGCTTGACCCTAATTAACAAGACTAAGCAATTAGCTAGAGCGAACAAAGGCAATTAAGCTAAACCAGCATTAACAAGCTAAGATGACAAGTTCGGTTTTAAGCAATGGATTGGATAGGTGGGCCGTTTGGGAATGCAACTTGATATTATTTGGGGGAAGGTCAGCATAGCATGTAAATATCACAATTCAACCTAGATTACCAAACTAAAAAACAAGGCATGTGTTATTAGAATATACCCTATACTACTAGTTGGAGAACTAGGGTTATGTGTAACTCTAATAGGACTTGGCAAGTCTAAATTTCTAGGATAAGTGGTATTAGGGAAATTGAGAGACAAGGGTAGGAATGGGAGTAGAGATGAGGGTCTTTCACCTCATGTTACTTGCCATCTAGCCTTTAAGAAGCTCTAGGCAATTGTACCAATCACACTTATACTAGCTACTTAGATATCACACTCATTTGTAGAAGAAGGGAGATGTATGTAGGAACAAAGGGGGCAAGCTAGAGATTCACTAATTGGACCTAGGAGCCATTCCTAAGATTGCCACATACATTCCAATTTCCCCTAAAAGCTAAGTGTCATCAAGCATCACAAAGCAATCAATCTATGTTAAAAGCACAAACCACATGCAATAAAATGGAAAATGAGATAGAAGCAAGAGGCAATCGTCATAGAATGAAATTATTCTCATTACAAGTTATTCCCCCCAACATGGTATCAAAGTCACATTTTAATCCCAAACAACCTACCACTAGGGGCTTAGCTGGACATGCTCAAAGAAAAGATAAAAGAAATGAGAAGAAGGAGATATGACTCCATGGAGCTCGAAGTAGATCCTCCTTATTCACCTCCTAGCTACTGTAGGGAGACCTCCCTCCTCCAAGGTGGTTGATGGGCATGGAAATGAAGGGGATTATGGTAGAAAATCTAGAAAAGTAGGTTTCTATGGTGGAAATGAGGTGGAAATAGTGGGTGGAGAGCATAAATGCAAGGGGAATGCAATGAATGCTCAAGAGTGGGTGGAGAGGAGTAATGGCAGCTAACCTAGTGTTGTAGCCGCCACCCATGTATATATAGGTGGTGGTGGAAGCACTAGGGTAAGTAGGGACATTATTGGAAAAATAGGATAGAAAATGTTAGGGTTTATGTCGCAGCATAGTCATAGTGGGTAGAGGTAGGAACGACCATTGTGGTGTGGAACGATCGTTCTAAGAAAGTGAAAAATCATAGGTTGAGGTGGTAAAATGGAGGCTGGTAGCACGGCGGTGCTGGCAGCACGACTGTGGTGGAGGCTAGGTAGAACGACCGTGTTGAGTAGCAAAGTCGTGGTGAGTGAGTTGGAGGTGAGGTCGTTCCCTTCAGCATGCATGTTTTGACTTCTGGAAGCATGGCCGTTGTTACACCCAC
This sequence comes from Alisma plantago-aquatica, assembly GCA_963693085.1. Lineage (NCBI taxonomy): Eukaryota > Viridiplantae > Streptophyta > Magnoliopsida > Alismatales > Alismataceae > Alisma > Alisma plantago-aquatica. The sequence continues at coordinate 459,794,356 of OY856409.1, forward strand.
ATCCCACGATTACTACTAATCATGAGATTAGGGCATAAGTTTGAGGATTATACTTAATAGAAAAATTCACTCCCAAATTTTTCCCTTTGTTTCAAACTCTTTGTTTTCTCACATTCAATCACATAATCAAACTTATAAGTGAATTAAACTTTGATTAATCTAATATGATAACAATATTAACGACACACATCCATACATTCATTCTATTTCTCACACTTCCACGTACATACAACATGATAACCAGATATATACTCTATTATTAAGGAAACAGAGTTACACATTATCATTTACAATTATATGTCAACTGTATACAAGGACCTAGAGTGTCAGGGACCAACTGAACTTAACTAATCTCATACATAACTCCTGTGGTAGATCTACTCTAATGCGTGACAACTTCAGTCCATGAGTTATCCCTAAAAACTGTGAGTAGAGGGGTGAGCCTACTCGCTCAGGGAATCATTACTTCAAAGAAACAGTTTAAAGAACTTATATAATTATAGATATATTGTCGAGCAACTAATATCAATTATAAAAATAGTAAGCTTTAAAGAGACTAATCATTCACAAACATAAATATGACAGGATACGCTAGATATCTACAAGAGTGAATCGATATATGAACATGCTTGATTGATCATAAAGAGAACTAATAATTCAGAAACATACGAAGAATAATTGAATAATTGCACACACCTGTTTAACCTCTCATTCATCTTATTATGCCCTAAACCCACATGAGGTGTACCACAACATGTGAAAGAATCACAACAAGCTACGATCTCACCGTATAAGGCTTAGAAGCATGCCCGGGTTCCTAAGCCTATCTCTCAAGTAAGACCCCGTCTTCAACGGGCCTCGACATGTCTGCCTCTCGACAGATAATGGGAGCGGCCGGATATCTCAGACTCCACCTCTAAACCTGGGCACTCAGGCGGTGAGTCAAATCATTCAGACTTATTATGCATCAGTGGACTTACTGACCACTGATCACTAAAACATGTAACAAAGGTACCACCAACATCCCCGATTAGTGTTGGGTACCATAGAACTATAAGGAGTCTGCCCTACTGGTCAAGACCCCCGCACCCTACTGGTGCGCTCTGGCTTACCTCGATCTGGATTACCTCTAGTCAGGAAACTGTTTCCTCCCCACAATGCATGCCTCATCCTGTGAGGATTCTACAGTGTTCAGGGCATATAAATGTCTAATTCACTCTTCAAGTTCATAATTCAATCATCACATCAACATATCTTAGTTTAGCTTTTTAAACTGTTAATTCCATAGATCATCTGATAATATTTACCACAAACTAAACAGTTAATCATCACCACATGTCATATTGAGAAACATTGATATCACAATACTTGATTCACTGAACACCCTATCCTTAGGGTTTCATTTACCTCATTCACTAATCATATGACTCGAATAAGGATGTAATACATCATAACATCATCAGATAAAGATTGCTCTCAGTAGTTCACGTATAATCAAATATATATATGAAACCCTATAATGAACTGAACTAGTTTTTCCACGCCATTTACTAAAACACCATACATCAAGAATAACATTGAATTAAGATGTCTATTTGCAAACCTCCTACTTTCCATTCATCTAGGGTTTCACCCTCCTTACTGATATATCAAGCAAACATTGATATCATCAAATGAAATCCAAGATATTATCTGACATATATGTAATATGCATACAAATTAAACAATCATTCGTAACCAAGGAGATTCAACTAGGCAAACTTCTTTATTCAAGTATACAACAATTTCAGTCATAGTCAAAAACACTAAATTTCATTTTACTCTTATAACCTCTGCAAATACTTTAAGAATTGTCATTTAGATGGATTACACCCATTTCTAATATGATTTCATCATCTAAAATTCATCACAATAGATAAATAATCCATTTCATATCAACTTACAAAAGCTAGATCAAAAAGACCATTTAGGATATGTACTCACATACTAAGCAATTGAAAATTATTGATGATTTAACTCATTTTCGTGCAATCTACAATTTAAAGATAGTACCTACTCACCCTAAGGTGTGAAAACACCTTAAAAACACAGCTCATCTCTGAAAATCTCGAATCCATATCAAAACCCTAGAAAATTAGCAGTTTCTTCTTCCTTTCAACCCTAAAGAAGATCTGTTGTGGGTAGAAGATGAAAATTAGAGGTTAAGACAAACCTCAGATTTGTTGGATTAGGGATTTCGAGTAAGGGGAAATTAGGAGAAGGAAGAATCAATAGTTAAAACTACTTACCAAGTCAAATCTATGGCAACCCTTTTGGATTTCCGTCGTTCTTCACGTCCTTACCCAAAAATCACCCTAGAAATATCCTTCCAGATCTCCCTCTCATTGAGAAAAGAGTCTGAGATGATAGATGACTGAATTGCGGTCTAACACACTTCGTTTCGTTGAAAACAGATAAGTATAGCCTGAGATATGATCATTTTACGATTGGCTGTCCTAGGCGGCATCCGTCATGGCCGCGACACAACGTCGTGGCCGCAACACTAGCGTCACGTTCACTGCACATGATGCAACATCACGGTCGCGGCACACAACGTAGTGTCACAGTCGCGACACACGACGTAGTGTCACAGTCATGACACTATGTACATGTTTACTAAAAAGGACATAATTCTCTCATTTTAACTCCGATTTGGTTCATTATTTTTTGTTAGATTCATAATTGAATTCTTTACAATCCGAAAATATTATTTTGATAATATTCTCAAATAAAAAATTATTTATTAATTATTTCCTCCAATGTCATTAACTCTCTTCTTGCATACATGTATGAGTTAATGCTATATTAACTCCAAATCAAATCTTTATAGTATGCTTAAGTCATGATTATGAGTTACCAAAACAAATATTTAAGGTTACTAAAGTTAATATAAAGCTAGGAACATGTTGTAACAATTCTCCCCCTCTAATAATAATTTTGTCTCAAAATTTATAAAAGAGGAAATGATACTTGTTAAACATCTTTGAATCTACTTCCCAAGTAGCTTCTTTTACACATAATTCCTCCAGAAAGAACCTTTACTTGGGGTATCTCTCTCTTTTAAGATTGCAAATTATGTGGTCTAGAATTTTATTTTCAACATTGAGTCATTTGTTTCTCTTCTAATCACAACATATTTTTAAGCAATCCTTATCAATCATAGTAGAAGAATTTTCTATGTCACAATCAATAATAGGAAAGAGAAAGATAAACAACCATTTTTAGTCATTCCATACCTTGTTGAGGTGTTACCTCAATACTGGTAATCTGATCCCACTATCTTAATTCATACGGCTCAATATGTACTATTGTTTTGTATTACCTCCGAGTCACAAAAGAGAGTTCATCATGTTGTTTTGAATTTTACTATTGTGGTACTCAAATAGAAAAGTACTCATGAGTTGGAAGACTAGATTCAACAACAATTGTACAATACAAAGCTAGATTACTGGTATAAAGGACTAAAACTATCAGACACCTTTAATTAACATATTGCTTGCACATGTACAACTGAAATCATACGTAGAACCAATTTACATCCCTTAATATACCTTCAACAAATTACACTTCTAAAAAAAACAAATTCACATATTGTTGAAAGCTATTTATTTTTCTCTGACTTCTCTTCTTACGCATTACAACTTCTTCTTACTCATCCTTCTCATTTTGATCATCTAGAATAAACATCCCCAACATTGAAATATTTGAGGTAAAAAATAGATTATTCATCATTCTTGCTATCACTGCAAGAATTTATTTTAGATTACACTTTGCTCATGTTGTACTTCTCCTTTTGTTCAAATCACACTTCTTATATTTCAAATCTATTTCTTATCCTTTGTTCATACTCATTTCCATATTGTTTATTTATCATTCACATTGCAATCTTTAATCCAATGAATACTATAACTACTATCTTCTTCTCATATTGATGATCTCAGGATTTTATTTTATAGGGATGTTCATGATGAAGGTCAAATCACTATTTACATCCCTTTAACTTCTACAACCCTTAACTATCTAGGATTTGATCCTTATCAATAGCATGCTAGTGACATGATTTTACTCCCTTATTTCGATATACAAACCTTAGCTCTCTTGAGGTTTACTAAAGTCTTCCTTGTCTTTACCAATTTAATTATCTTTCTCTTACTTGACCATTTTGATAGATTACTTTATTGATCTACCCTGCTAGGGTTTCATCATCATATTATGTGTCATTAGTATATTCAGTAGATGTGTCTCTTATGAGGTTGTGTATTATTTATGATTTATTTCCTTATCCCTACATCCCATGTTATACTTGACCATCTTTGAGTATTCACTTAACACAATTCTCATATTAGTCATCATCAAGGAGACTAGACTATTTCACATTTCCTCACATCTCACAATCTATTTCTTTTATCATACATATTACTCCCTCATGTTTCAACCCCTTCTTTATTTTGTATCATCAGCTACCTGTTTTCTACTCTTTCCTATGTCATTATTTACTTTTACTTATCTCTTATGATCATGTTTCTCACTCTTGTGTATGATTTCATATTCCATGCCATATAAACCTTCTTATCATCCTTTTACTTTTATCGAGTTGAAGTTATAAATAAATATTCTCCCTACTAGCTTCATCTTATGCATAATACATTACATGTCCTTCATTTCTAATCAAACAACTCATGCAGGGGTTAACCATAGTTTCCTTTCAATCAAGTTTTTGCTTCTTGAATATAGTCTACCTTTGTATGACTTATTCATTTGTTAAGCTACACTTTTGTTCTTATTTTAGAAACTATTTTGTTGTCCTATAGAGACTTGAAACCCAAAGGTAGTAAGAATGAATGTATTAAACTTCATAATAAAGGTATACATTCCATGCTCTCAATTATATCATAACCCTCATTCCTTAATCAAGATCATCATTTCTAACATTTCTCTTTGTTTCAACTAAGTTTGTTATCCTAGTCTTATGATTTCCATGTTCATCTAATTCTCTTTACTTTAACTCTTCTGAAGACTCTTCACTTCTATGTACTTATCGTATACTTAACTCTTTTCTTCTATTATCCCTTTGCTTTGGAGTACATAAAATCATTTTACTCGATTATATGATCCATTCCTCATGATTGATTCTTACTATCTTGGCCCTTACATACTTTTTTCATATATTTTCTATATTTCATATTTAGAGTTCATATAATACTAATCATTAAACTTAATCTGAACCTTATGTCGTATTCCTTTATTCCCAATTAAGGGTTTCTCATATGAGGCCCCAAAGTTGGATCTTAGATATCAGTTCCAACTGATTCTTAGCTATTCTAATCTTTCCCATATGTTTCAACATCTTAGTGTTTTTACATTCTCACTATGATGTGGGTCTAATTTATCCAGAGTCTACTCTTATTATATTTCTAATAGGAGTCATTAGATCCCACTAACGCACCCTTCCAGTCAAACCAGGCCAAACCTACAGTCTTGAAGCCAAGATCTACTCAAGATTAACCAACTCCTATTAATCTCAAACATGTGGAAAGAACATGCACTTAGGGAAAACTCATTTAAACATAACTTCTGGTCTACTTGATACAAAGAATAACTGAATCAACTTCATGATACATAACAATCCAAAAGAACCATACATATTCTACAAACTGATAATATGAAATTATACATATAAGAGCATTTCTATTGATCTCCAATCAAAGAAGAAATATAAAGCAAGAGTTGTAACACATTCTATGTTTAATCTTTTACTCCTTCATTACTTTTCAGTCTCCTAACCCTAACATTTCTAGGGTTTCTCTCTAGCCCATCCTTCCTCTGCATACCTGGCCAGGGCATCCAGAGAAGAATAGACAGAGTAGCTTGCTACTAGTCAACCTAAGTATTCAGATACCGAACCAGGGTATCTAAATAGTCAAACCTCCCAGAGCTATAGACACATCACCTCCTATCTGCCACACTTATAACTCTAACTTTCTATCCTAATGGTCCCTGAAAACTCAGCCTATACTCTGATACCAAGCTGTTACACCCACATCCCGCGATTACCACTAATCATGAGATTAGGGAAAAAGTTTGAGGATTATATTTAATACAAAGATCACTCCCATTTTTTTCCTTTGTTTAGAACTCTTTGTTTTCTCACATTCAATCACATAATCAAACTTACAAGAGAATTAAACTTTGATTAGTCTAATATAATCTCAACTTTAATGATACACATCCATACATTCATTCTGTTTCTCACACTTCCATGTACATACAACATGATAACCAGATATATACTCTATTATTAAGGAAAAAAAGTTACACATTATCATTTACAATTCTCTTTCAACTGTATACAAGGACCTAGAGTGACAGGGACCGACTGAACTTAAATAATCTCATACATAACTCATGTGGTAGATCTACTTTGATGCGTGACATCTTCAGTCCATGAGCTATCCCTAAAAATTGTGAGTAGAGGGTTGAGCCTACTCGCTCAGTGAATGAGTACTTCAAAGAATAAGTTTAAAGCACTTATATAATTATAGATATATTGTCGAGAAACTAATATCAATTTAACAATAGTAAGCTTTAAAGAGACTAATCATTCACAAACATAAATATGGCAGGATACTCTAGATATCTACAAGAGTGAATCGATATATGAACATGCTTGATTGATCATAAAGAGAACTAATAATTCAGAAACATACAAAGAATAATTGAATAACTACACACACTTGTTTAACCTATCACTCATCTTATTATGCCCTGAACCCACATGAGTTGTACCACAACATGTGAAAGAATCACAACAAGCTGCGATCACACTGTACAAGGCTAAGAAGCATGCCTAGGTTCCTAAGCCTATCTCTTGAGTAAGACCCCGTCTACAGTGGGCCTTGGCACGTCTGCCTCTCGGTGACTAATGGGAGTGGTCGGATATCTCAGACTCCACCTCTCAACTTGGGTACTTAGGCGGTGAGTCAAAGCCCTCAGGCTTATTGTTCATTAGTGGACCTACCGACCACTGATCACTAAAATATGTAACAAAGGTACCACTGACATCCCTGATTGGTGTTGGGTACCACACAATCATAAGGAGTCTGCCCGACTGGTCAAGACCCCCACACCCTACTGCTGCGCTCCGGCTTACCTCGATCTGGACTACCTCCAGTCAGGAAACCATTTCCTCCCCACAGTGCATGCCTCATCCTGTGAGGATTCTACAGTGTTCAGGGCATCTAAATTCACTCTTCAAGTTCATAATTCAATCATCACATCAACATATCTTAGTTTAGCTTTGTAAACCATTCATTTCATAGATCATATGATAATATTTACCACAAGCCAAACTAGTAATCATCACCACATCTCATATTGAGAAACATTGATATCACAATACTTGATTCACTAAACACCCTATCCTTAGGGTTTCATTCACCTCATTCACTAATCACATGACTTGCATAAGGATTTAATACATCATAACATCATTGGATAAAGATTGCTCTCAGCAGTTCACATGTAATTGAATATATATATATATATATATATATATATATATATATATATATATATATATATATATGAAACCCTATAATGAACTGAACTAGGGTTTCCATGCCATTTACTAAAACATCATAAATCAAGAATAACATTGAATCAAGATGTCTATTTGCAAAACTCTAATTTTCCATTTATTTAGGGTTTCACCCTCCTTACCGATATATCAAGCAAACATTGATATCATCAAATGAAATCCAAGATCTTATCTGACATATATGTAATATGCATATAAATGAAACAATCATTTGTAACCAAGGAGATTCAACTAGGCAAACTTCTTTATTCAATTATACAACAATTTCAGTCACAGCCAAAAACCCTAAATTTCAATTTATTGTTATAACCTATGCAAATGCTTTAAGAATTGTCATTTATATGGATTGTACCCATTTCTAATATGATTTTCACCATCTGAAATTCATTACAACAGATAAATAATCCATTTCATATCAACTTGCAAAAGCTAGATCAAAAAGACCATTTAGGATTTGTACTCAGATACTAAGCAATTGAAAATTATTGATGATTTAACTCATTTTCGCGTAATCTACTGTTTAAAGGTAGTACCCACTCACCCTAAGGTGTGAAAACACCTTAAAAACGCAACCCATCTCTAAAAATCTTGAATCCATATCAAAACCGTAGAAAATTAGCAATTTCTTCTTCCTTTCAACCCTAACGAAGATTTGTTGTAGGTAGAAGATAAAAATTAGAGGTTAAGACAAACCTTAGACTTATTGGATTAGGGATTTTGTACAAGGGAAAATGAGGAGAAGGAAGAATCAACAGTTAAAATTACTTACCAAGTCAAATCTATGGCAACCCTTTTGGATTTCCTCCATTCTTCACGTTCTTCCCCAAAATTTACCCCACAAATCTGCTTCCAGGTCTTTCTCTCATTGATCAAAGAGTCTGATATGATAGATGATCGAATTGTGGTTCTAACGCACTTCGTTTCGTTGTAAATGGATAAGTATAGCCTGAGATATGATCGTTTTAAGATTGGTTCTCCTGGGCAACATCCATCCTAGTCGTGACTCTAGCGTCACGGTCACGGTCGCAACACATGATGCAACATCAAGGTCGTGGGACTAGAGTCACGGTTGTGGCACATGACATAGCATCATGGTCGTGGCACATGACACAACGTCGCGATCGCGACACTCTGTACATTTTTACTAAAAAGGACACAACACTCTCATTTTAACTCCGATTTAGTTTATTCTTTTTTTGTTGGATTCATACTTGAATTCTTTACAATTATACAGTAGTATTTTGATAATATTATCATACGAAAAATTATTTATTAATTATTTCCTCCAATGTCATTAACTTTCTTTTTGCATACATGTATGGATTAATGCTATATTAACTCCAACTCAGATCTTTATAGTATGCTTAAGTCATAATTATGAGTTACCCAAAAAAGTATTTAAGGTTACTAAAGTTAATATAAAGCATTACATAAAATATTACTAATAAAACTATGACAAGCATTAAGATTATCTTAAATCTCTAGGATTATTAACAAAGTTAGGAACGAGTTGTAACAACCGTGCTGGGTAACAAGGCCATTTTGGGAGCTTCATAGCATGGTCGTGCTGAGTAGCATGGCCGTGGTGGCAATGTTGTTGTAGCCTTGCAAGTTTTGGATTTTCTTTATAACTTTGACATTGGCCAACACGACCATTCCTTGGCACCATGGCCGTGCTGGGGTCTTCAGTAGCAAAATCAACTTGAATCTTTATGATCAATGGACTTCTTTGCTTGATGTCAAATCGTGGCCATTACGGGTAGGTTGAGGGATCTTTGGGGTCTTCTTTGGACCCCTCCATGAGTGGAGGACTCCTACAACTCCTTCCTTCTATCTCATCCATCCAAAGCATGATCCAAGTACTTGAAAAGTATGCAAAGAATGTCTATAAGTGTGTTTAACAATAATATGCATATTGAGGAATTTAACTTGCATTCTACTATGTTTAGACGTGACTAAAGAATAAATTGGCACAAGATAAATCCCTAAAATAGGGATGCATCACTTTTCCAAATCAATACATACCATATTAAGATCTCTTTTGCTTTCTCTATACTTCTCCATAAGCCTCCTTACAAAAAAAAAATAACGTATGTAGTTGATCTCAGGCATGAAACCAAATTAGTTGTTTGATATCTATGTTATAGATTGTAGCCTCTACTCAATAATCCTCTCCTAAATCTTCATTATGTGACTCATCAACCTAAGAATTCTGTAGTTTATGTAGCTCTTAACATCCCCTTAGTTCTTGTAGATGGGGAGTATAGTACTATATCTCCACTCATGCAACATCTTCTTGGTCTTTATGATCTTGTTAAAGAACTTTGTTAACCACATAACTCCTTCATCCCCACACTCTTCCATACATCAATGGGAATATCATCTGGTCTGCATGAATTTCTCATTTTCATCTTTTTAAAGCATTCTTGACCTCAAATAATGAAACTCATCATTTGTAAATGATGTCTCTTGTATTCATATCACACAAGTATCTAAAATTATTTACAATATCTCCATTGAAAAGCTTATGGAAGTAATTTCTCCATTGGTTCTTGATATCATCATCCTTCACCTTCACTCTATCATCTTCATTCTTGATGAATTTTACTTCACTCAAGTCTCTTCCTTTCCTTTCTCTTATAGAATTATTTTATATATATCCGTTTCCCCTTCTCTTGTGTTCAACTTCTTATAAATATCATCAAAGTATCTAGATATTACCTCCTAAATAACTTTTTTAGCTTTTTTTTGCTTTCTTGTATCTCTAGAACTTTGTATCATCTCGAGATTTGTACAAGCTCCTATAGATCTCCCCTTTCAGTTTATGTACTTCATCATTCCACCACCAGCTCTCTTTCTATGGAGGACCACAACCTTTCGACTCCTCCAAAACCTCTTTGGGAATTTTTGTTATGCATGAGCTAATGTTTTGCCACATAGTGTTAACATCAGAATCTAAGTTTCAAGTTTCCTCCTTGATGAGTTTATCATGAAAAATCATTTTTTTCTCCCTTCAGATTTCACCACTTGATCCTTCTATCTTAGTTTCTATTATGCTTGCCTTTATTGATCTTCATGTTAATATCTGAAACCACCAACCTATGTTGGGTCATGAGTTCTTTTCTAGGAATCACTTTACAATCCTTGCATATTTTATGATCCACCCACCTCGTAAGGAGGTAAACAATTTGACTACAATGGTGACCACTTTTGAAAATAATCGTATGAGATACTCCTTTCTTGAAATGAGTGTTTGCCAAAATCATATCATATACAAAATCTAATACCCTCTCTCCTTTTTCATTTCTACCGCCTTATCCAAACCTACCATGAACTCTCACATATCCATCATTGCTACTCCCCACACGAACATTTAAATCACTCCCAATAATGATTGTTAACCCTGATCTCACAATTTCTACTAATCATGAGATTAGGGTATAAATTGAGGATTTAACGTAATACAAAGATCACTCTTAACTTTTTCTTATTTTTCAAACTCTTTGTTTCCTCGCATGGAACCACATAAACTAACTTTACAAGAGAATTAAACTTTTATTTCTCTAATATAATCTCAGCATTAATGATACACATCCATACATTCATTATGTTTCTCACACTTCGATGTACATACGACATGACAATCATTTGTATTCTCTCTTATTAAGGAAACAAACATACAAAACATCATTTACAACTCTCTCACATCTATACAAGGACCTAGAGTGACAAGGACTGACTGAACTTAACTATACTCAAAATTAACTGTTGTGGTAGATCTACTCTGATGCAATGATATCTTCTTCAAGTCCATGCAATTTCCCTAAAAATTTTGAATAGAGGGGTGAGCCTACTCGCTCAGGGAATGAGTACTTCAAAGAAACAGTCTAAAGCACTGATATAATTACAGATATACTTTTGAGCAACTGATATCAATTATAACAACAGTAAGCTTTAAAGAGTCTAATAATTGACAGTCATAAATATGGTAGGATACTCTAGATATCTATAAGAGTGAATCAATATATGAAATGCTTGATTGATCATAAAGAGAACTAATAATTCAGAAGCATACAAAGAATAATTGAATAATTGTACACACTTGTTTGACCTCTCATTCATTTTATTATGTCCTGATCATATGCAGTGTACTCTACATATGAAGACTCGTAGTGCATTATGATCCCACCGTACAAGACTTAGCCTACACCCCGGGACAGCTAAGTCTGACTACTCTCATGGTCTGCAATAGGGAAATTGGCTCTCTGGTCTCAACACTCCTATTGTGTCGTAACCTGGACTCCTCCTCTAACCTGAGCACACAGGCGAAGAGTCAAGCCGTGCCACCAGGACTTCTGGTTGATGTTGGACTTGCTTTTCTATACTCTAGTGCCACCATGACTTCTGGTTGATGTTGGGCACTGCAAACTATAATTTAAGGAGACTTCCACTAGGGCATCGTCCCCCGTGCCACCTGATAGCACATCTGACCCCCGTATACTAGACGCTGCCAGGGTTAGGTCATTTCACCCCTAAGGCGCAGACCTCACATAGGGGTTCTATGGTGTCAGGGCCATTAAATCTATAATTTGATTATTTCCTAGAAAATCGCGACATGAATAACATTCTAGACCTGACAGAGAAGTATACTAATAAACATTGTAATATACTGAGTAATCAACATATTATACATACAGGAAGACTAAAATTCTTAAATAAACAGATTACATATCCACTTGGCACATACACACTAGAATCGTGCAATTTATCATCTTATTACACTGATAAGAGTTAATTACTTGACATATGAGTAATCGTCAGTAGCACCTGCAACTTATCTGTAATTTCTCAAAGAACGTGCATATCAACCCAAATCTTGAGTTGTGCATCTCATAACTCAATTAAGAGTTAATTACTTATCATGACAAGAATTATTAATAATAACTAAGAACATTGATATCACAATACTTGATTCATTGAACACCCTACCCTTAGGGTTTCATTTAATCACAACAAATGCTACAAAGAAAGGTGTAATACATCTATCACGTACTTTTCAAATCTTTAAAACACATGATACATGTGATCCAAACCCCTTATCACATTACTGGGAATTCTCATCCCTTCACATCATTATCATGATTACTGGATCTGGGTATTCAAACCCTTAGATCATCACATAGCATTGTTACCTCTGTAACAGGTAACCATTACCTCTAGGTCCTTAGACCAAGGTATTCATTTCACTAGTTGTACAGGTATTCTCATGGCTCATAAGGCCATCACACATATTGTCACTTCTCACTAGGCAACAACTTATTCACATGGATCCCATCAAGATTTCATGCGACATAAACATTCATTGAATAAAGACTACTATTAACAAATCATATAAAATCAATATATGTATGAAACTTTATAACTGAGTTGAATTTGGGTTTTCATGCCATTCACTAGGATATCATGCATCAATAATAACATTGAATAAATAAAGTCTATCATGTCAAGAAAATCCCTTCAAATGGATTTCACGATATCTATTTTAAATATCCAACTTTCCGCACATCTAGGGTTTCACCCTCTTTACTGAGATATCAAACAAACACTATTTAGTTTGAACAAAATCCAAGATAGTATCTAACATATGTGGACTATGAATTTAGATATACAATCATTCATAACCAAGTGGATCTAGATAAGTAAATTTCTCTATTTACTTATACAACAAATTTCAAATTCCCTATATTTCAGTTTCCTCTTATAACCTCTGAGAATACTTAGGGAATTCTCATTAGGATGTATTATATACATTTCTAATATGATTTTATCATCTGAAATTCATCCAAACAGAAGAAGAATTCGTTTCATATCATTTTGCAACAACTTAGAACAAATAGACAATTCAGGGTTTGTAGTCGCATACTAAGCAATTAAAGATTATGGATGAATTAACCAATTTTCGTGCAATATACTGTTTAAAAGAAGTTCCCACTCACCCTAAGGTGTGAAAACACCTTAAAAACGTATCCCATATCTAAAAATCTCGAATCCATATCAAATCCCTAGAAATTCAACCAATTCTTCTTCCTTTCAACTCGGAAACCCTAAAAATGAGGGATTATGAAGAAAGAGTGAGAAAAGGGGAAGTTTTGATACCATTTTGGATAAAATTAGAGGAGGTACGGAATTTTGACATGTGAGAGAAGATTCACCATGAAAATATATCCAAAGAAGCTAAACTTACATGATTTCATCATTCCTCAGACCGCAAAACCCTAGATCAGCATCTCCATCAATTTCTCCTCTCAAACCCTAATTCTCTCTCTCTCTAGGATTTCATTTCGCTAGATTCAATCACGAATTATGAGAGCTCCTTGTGTGTTAGGTTGACCATATATATCAATTGAGCTACTTGGGTCAATTTCACTTTGACCCCTCACTAAACTTTTTCTTATTTCGGCATATTTTTCTATCATAAAAAGGTTTCTGTAATTTGTGTATTTCAGAGATCAAACTGTTACAACCTCAATTTTGCATATGTTTTCATAATTGAATTGTAAAGATTTTGTGAATATGGACTTAATTGAAAAGGTTGTATTCTTTGCTTCAAAAGATAGATTTCTTTGCAAATCTCCCTTTTGATAGGAATTTCATAATTTCTATTATTAGATTAATCCAATAATGAATATAAAAGAGAAGAAAAGAAGAAAAGTCCAAATAAAAGGAAAAGATACAAGATAATGGATATTAAGCAAAGTAATTATGAGAAAAACATAGAAATCTCTAGAAAGTGAAATTAATGGCCACAATTAAATAAATTTCATTTCTATGTGATTTCTAATAAAAGAAATATGAAAAGAGGAAAAAGGAAATGAAAGATAAAGAGAAATCCTTGAAAAGAAATATCTTAATAAAGGAATAAGTAAGAAAGGGAGAAAGGATAAAGGAAAAGGTAAAGGGATATTCCCTTAGATGGGATTTCATGCCTTTAGGTTTCCTTGAGGTCCAAGGAATCCAAGATGCCAAGATAATGGAAAAAGCTAGAGGAAATACCAATTAAATTGGTTTTATTAAAGAATAACTTCCCTATGAAAGAAACACCCTTTTCCTTTGGAATTTGGGTTTCAAAATTAGTACATGAGTGGATAATACCAATTCATAGCTTCCTTTAAAATTTGGTTGAAAACAGATAAAGGAATTATGAGTTATGATTTTTTTGAAGATTATCCTAAAGTAGAAAGTATTTTATGTCATGTTTTGATTTGGGATTAAAATCCCGAATTTTGGTTTTAAACGTTCACTCCTGACCATTGGATCAGTGATCCATGGTTTGAGATAGGTCCCGCTCTCACAAGGACTAGGAAACAAAGTCCCTGTTGCGTGAACTTTCAATCTGAAATTTCTTAGATTTGAGGCCATCTGCGGAGATGTGAAGGAGTCCATCTCCTTCACGAGTTTGTTATGAACTGAACCACCCTGAGGTCGGTGGGGTTTCATTACAAAATGGAGAAGTCCCCAATTCATTAGGATCTCGATGGCTACCCTATATATAGGGTAGTGCACACAACAATGTGAGCAAACCTATAATTTACCCTCTTGTGACCACGGTGTAGCGACGATCGTCTTTGTGGGTTCAATTTGATCCATCAACATGTTCTTGTCCCCTGTCTAGCAGCAGCCCTCATCGGAGCGATATCAGATCGTTGGCGGTGAAGCACTAGTGCAGATAAGGAATTGAGGGAAACTACAAATTTGGGAGAGCCAAGCGACGCTCTTGGTCCAGTCAGCTTGATCATAGGTAGAAGGTAGCCTGAAGTCAACTTTGGAGTTGACTCGGAAGGGCTACTCATGAGCCAGCCCGAGGTAGAAGAAGACCAAGGGGTAAAAGACCCCTTTTCCCTTGCGCTTGTATTCGCCAAGTAAGGACATATCTGCCTTTTTGTTCTATTCACTCGCGGGTGGGGCGCACGACCATAGATCGTTGGATCCAGTGTGGTCCAGCGGATTATCAATCAAACGACCGACATTTTTCTAAAATAATAGATAATCCAGAAAAGAATTTTTCTTTGCAAAATTTGTAGAATTGGCTAGGAAACTATGATGAGAAAAGTTTATACATGAAAGTTTCTTATAAAAATATGAGGAACACATTAAAATTGGTTTGAGAACCTAAATATGTTCCTATTTGCAAAAGTATGCTAAGTTAATGAAAAGTGCTTTGAAATTATGTTAGAAACCCTAATTGAAATTAATGGTTAAGTTCATGATGCTTAATTGGTGAAATTAAGTAATAGTAACTTGTTGAAATGTTAATGATGAACTTGAACCTAATCTAGATGATTTATTGCATGGATTAGGGTTTTACACCAATTATGAATGATAAAGCATTTAGAAACCTTAATTTAGGGTAAAAGAGGAAAAGATCATATTTAATTTGAAATATGTGAAAATATGTTGTTAAATGATGACCCTATCCTGTTAGATGAGATAGGTTATGATCCTTAGGATTTGTGAGTTATGTTGCTTAATTAGGGTTTGTATTAATAAAAGTGAAAGAAAAACCCTAATTGCAATGAAAACCCTAAAAGTGGATTAGAAACCCTAGGAAGCGAGCTAGGTTTAATAGACCTTGATGGCATGATCAATGATAGGAAAGATTGGATGCATATTTTAGGGTCATCTTGTATGCTTGCTTATTTACTAGATTACTTGATTAGTTGGATTATTTCTACACTCAAGTCAGCCTGACATGTATGTGGTTAATTATGGTTAATCACATTAGTTTCCTGAATGTTTTCCGGGTGATTAATCACATTGAATGCAACCTATCAGTTTGGATGTTCATACTTGAAAATCATAAAGTCACTATGATTATCACAATTATTATATAAGTGTGTATTCTTGCACCTACATGCCACCCTGATGGATGATGCAAAAAGGTCAAGCCCAGGAGGGAAGACCCATGGGCACCATGAGTGGTGACCCCAGACACCAAGCTCTGGATAGAGAAGGTGGTCTTTATTGCATGACTAATGGGCACTATGAGAGGTGACTCCAAGAACCAATCTCAGGATGCAGAAGGTGGCCATAACTCAATGGCAAAAGAGAAACCCTAAGGAGGGTATTCCAGGGTCAGGGCAAAAGCAGTGGAGAATGTCACATTGAAAGTGTAATCTGGCTTGTTAATTAACTTGATTGTGGTATTTAGATTGTTAGCCATATTTGTGAAATTTTGGTTATCCCCACATACCGGCATATTCATTTATGTTGAATGACATTTTGATTGTCGACGTTTTAGGTACAACCCTGAAAAGAATAAACAGTAAAGTGACACATTGTGAAAATAAGAAATAAAGTGTGATGAGGATTAGATAGAATAGATTCAAGTGGTGGATAGAAGTAGATATTCAATGTTTTTAAAAGGTATGAAAAATAATTGAGTTACTAAGCTTTAGTTAAAATTTTAGATCATTCCAAGCTCCCATTAAATAATTAAAAAGAGAACAGTGCACTGCTATCCAGAATTCTGCAGAAATGTCAGTTATTGTAATTTGTCTACTGATAAGGTCTAAACACATCCAAAAATTATAAAAATTTTAAAATGTGTTTATAATTTATTTTTAGATCTCCATTTAAAATTTCATATTATTTGGAGTTACCAATAAATAATTAAAAATCAATCAATATACTGCTGAACAACATTCTATCAGAATGGTCGGTTGAAGTATATCTCGACCAAGAATGACTTTCAAAGAACATCCAAAAATTCTGAATTTTTTTCATCGAAATGTACGATTGAGTTATACATATTATATACAAATTTCAATTAAATCCAAATTACATAGAAAATATGATAAATTATTTACCGTACTACTATCTTGATCAAATTCCATACTCATGTACCATCAAAACCCTAATTTCAGCCAACTAGGGTTTATATTTCTCAAACCCTAATTTCTCAAACAATAGAGCACTTAACATTATTATTAGGTTTAAGACATCATAATTGAATTATCATCATTAATTATATTTAAGAAATGATCAATCAAATTAAGCATATAATCATCTAGATAAACCCTAGTTTACCAATTAAGCTCGGATACGGTCATAACAATTCTTCCCCCCTTTAAAAGGTTTCGTCCCCAAAACTTAAATGTGCAAGAAAAGTACTTTCAAGGTTTATTTTAAGCTTCTAAAATCTTACATGTCATTATATTCTTATATTTCATACTTGAATGCAGTTTTCAACATTAAGTCCTTTATTTCTTTTCTAATCACAACATGTTAAATCATGACTGCTCAATGATAACAAATGAATTCTCTATGTCACAATCAATCATAGGATAGTGAGAGAAACAACCATTTCAATATTTTCATACTCTTGAGGTGTTACCTCAACATTGATAATCTGATCCAACTATCTCAATTCATACAGCTCAATATGTACTATTGCTATGTATTACCTCTAATTCACAAAAGAGAGTTCACCATGTTGTTTTGAATTTTTATTATTGTGCTACTCAAATAGCAAAACAATCTTGAGTTGAAAGACTAGATTCAACAACAATTGTAAAATACTACTCACGTCATCCCCATTGGATCATGGATGCATAAGGTGAAGCATTACCATCACATTCCATACTATTCTCAAATATGAACCCACACATAATTCAAGGTGTAACCATCGGGTTATAGCATACTAAGGTTTGAACAATAGTAATAAAGTACTCCATGATTGTATTAGTCATTCAAGGACTATTCATACCCAATTACCATCAGTTAATTATATTAAAACTAGGTATAACAAGCTATACCTCATTAGGGTTACATATCAATACAATATGGTTATCATCCATTCTATTCATACGAGTGAATAGGTAAGAATACCTTATTCAGGGTAACCCTCCATTTGTTTTATCATCATTTGAACCATATCACCATACAACAATTGTATAATACTAAGATGGATTACTGATATGAATGACTACAACTATCAGACACCTGAAATTAATATATTGCTTATACATGTACACTAGAATCATACGTAGAACCAATTTACATCCCTTAATATACCTTCAAGAAATTATACTTCTAAAAACAAATTCACATATTACTAAAAGCCATTGTTTTCTCCTATCTCTCTCCTCATTCATTACTACTTACTTTTTGCTACTTATCCTTCTCATTTTAATCATGCAGATTAAACATCCCTAAAATTGAAACATACAAGGTATGAATATATTATTCATCATACTTGCTATTACTGTAAGAATTTATTTCATATCACACTTCACTCATATTGTATTTTTCCTTTTGTTCAAAACACATCACTTATATTTTAAATCTATTTCTTATCCTTTTCTCTAAATCATTTCCATATTTCTTATCTACCTTTCAGATTAGCTAGGATTACTATTAGTGCTAGTTTACTTCTCATAGTGCAAATTTCATGATCTTGTTTTATAGAGATGCTAGTATTCAAGGTCAAATCACTAGTGACAACCCTTGAACTACTACAACTCTAAAAATTCTAGGGTTTGGCCTTTATCAGTAGCATGACGTTATTGTGGTGTGACTTTTCTCCCTTAATTTGAAATTCAAACTTTGGATCTCACAAGTTTTTACTAAAGTCTTCCTTATCTTATCATTTGAATTTCCTTCATCTTAATTGGCCATTCAGATAAATTACATTCTCAATTTACCCTTCTAGGGTTTCATCATCATATTGTGTGTCATTATTACATTCACTAGATGCCTCTACCATGGTGGTTATGCCTCATATATGATTCATTTTCTTATCACTTTATTCCCACATTGCTCTCATTAAGGAAGATATGAAATAGAAGATGATTTTGAGACTTGGAATTCTTATCTTCAAAAATTCATTAATACATTTATCATATGTAGGTTTAATTAATTATCAACAAGGATACTTGACTAACCAGCACTTGATTGAACCTCCTAACCTCTTTCTTTTATAATCTATATTACTCCACCATGTTTCAAACCTTTTCATTACTTTCCATAATACCCTTACCATATACTGCTATTCCACATGTCATCATTAATTTCTAGTTTTCTCTTTACTTTAACTCTTTTGAAGACTCTTCACTTATATTTACTTATTGTCTACTTAACTCTTTTCTTCCATTTTCCCTTTTCTTTGGAGTGCGTAAAAGCATTGTACTTGATTATACAATCCATTCCTCATGATTGATTCTTACTATCTTGGCCCTTACATTCTCTTCTCATATTTAAAATTCATATTTCATGTTTAAAGTTCATATAATACTAATAATTAAATTTAATCTGAACATGATGTCGTGTTCCTTTATTCCCAATTAAGGGTTTCTCATATGAGGCCTCAAAGTTGGATCTCAGATATCAATTCTAACTAATTCTTAGCTATTCTAATCTTTCCCATATGTTTCAGCATCTTATTATATGTACATTCTCACTATAATGTGGGTCTAATTTATCCAGAGTCTACTCTTATTATATTTTCAATAGGAGTCATTCGATCCTAGTAACACACCCTTCCAGTCGGACCAGACCAAACCTACAGTCCTGAAGCCAAGAGCTACTCAGGATTAACTAACTCCTATTAATCTCAAACATGTGGAAAGAATATCCACTTAGGAAAGCTCATTCAAACATCATTTCTAGTCTACTTGATACAAAGAATGTACTCAATAAATGCTACAACTGCATAGTGTACAACAAATCTTAACGACCCATATATATTTCAAAATACTATATATCTAAATTCAAACATATAAGAGATATTCTGTTCATCTCCCATAAAACAACATTATGAAATGAAAGTTCTATCTCATTTTATATTTATGCTCTTAATTCATGTTACTTATTTTGTTTCTAACCCTAATATTTCTAGGGTTCCTCTCTAGCCCATCCTTCCATTATAAACCTGGCCAGGGTATACATGAAAGAATAGACAGAGTAGCTTGATACTAGTTGATCCAAGTACTCGGATACCGGGCCAGGATATCCAAATACTCAAATCCCCAGAGCTAACATCATAAAATCTCCTATCTGCCACACTTATGACTCTAACTTACTAACTTAATGGTCCCTGACAACTCAGCCTAAGCTATGATACCAAGTTGTTAAACCCTGATCTCACAATTTCCACTAATCATGAGATTAGGGTATAAATTGAGGATTTAACGTAATACAAAGATCACCCTTAACTTTTTCTTCTTTTTCAAACTCTTTGTTTTCTCGCATTGAACCACATAAACTAACTTTACAAGAGAATTGAACTTTTATTTCTCTAATATAATCTCAGCATTAATGATACACATCCATACATTCACTATGTTTCTCACACTTCCATGTACATACGGCATGCAAATCATTTTCATTCTCTCTTATTAAGGAAACAAACATACAAAACATCATTTACAACTCTCTCACATCTATACAAGGACCTAGAGTGATAGGGACCAACTGAACTTAACTATACTCAGACTTAACTCTTGTGGCAGATCTACTATGATGCAATGATTTCTTCTTCAACTCCATGCGATTTCCCTAAAACTTTTGAGTAGAGGGGTGAGCCTACTCGCTCAGTGAATGAGTACTTCAAAGAAACAATCTAAAGCACTGATATAATTACAGATATACTTTTGAGCAACTAATGTCAATTATAACAGTAGTAAGCTTTAAAGAGTCTAATAATTGACAATCATAAATATGGCAGGATACTCTAGATATCTATAAGAGTGAATCAATATATGAAATGCTTGATTGATCATAAAGAGAACTAATAATTTAGAAGCATATAAAGAATAATTGAATAACTGTACACACTTGTTTGACCTCTCAATCATTTTATTATGCCCTGATCATATGCAGTGTACTCTACATATGAAGACTCGTAGTGCACTATGATCCCATTGTACAAGACTTAGCCGACACCCCGGGATAGCTAACTCTGACTACTCTCATGGTCTGCAATGGGGAAACTGGCTCTCTGGCCTCGACACTCCTATTGTGTCGTAAACTGGACTCCTCCTCTAGCCTGAGCACACAGGTGGAGAGGCAAGATGTGCCACCAGGACTTCTGGTTGATGTTGGACACACTTTTCTGTACTCTAGTGCCACCAGGACTTCTGGTTGATGTTGGACACTGCAAACTATAATTTAAGGAGACTTCCACCAGGGCTTCGTCCCCCGTGCCACCTGATAGCACGTTCCGACCCCCGTATACTGGACGTTGTCAGGGTTAGGTCGTTTCACCCCTAAGGCGCAGACCTCACATAGGGGTTCTATGGTGTTAGGGTCCTTAAATCTATAATTTTATTATTTCCTAGAAAATCAAAAAATGAATATCATTCTAGACCTGATAGAGTAGTATACTAAAAAACATTGTAATATACTGAGTAATCAACATATTATACATGCAGGCAGACTAAAATTCTTAAATAAACAGATTACATGTCCACTTGGCACATACACACTAGAATCGTGCAATTTATCATCTTATTACACTGATAAGAGTTAATTACTTGACATATGAGTAATCATCGGTAGCACCTGCAACTTATTTGTAATTTCTCAAAGAACGTGCATATCAACCCAAATCTTGAGTTGTGCATCTCATAACTAAATTAAGAATTAATTACTTATCATGACAAGAATTATTAATAATAACTGAGAACATTGATATCACAATACTTGATTCATTGAACACCCTACCCTTAGGGTTTCATTTAATCACAACAAATGCTATAAAGAAAGGTGTAATACATATATCACGTACTTTTCAAATCTCTAAAACACATGATACCTGGGATCTCAATCCCTTATCACATTACTGGTAATTCTCATCCCTTCACATCATTACCATGATTATGGGGATCTGGGTATTCAAACCCTTAGATCATCACATAACATTGTTACCAATGTAACAGATAACCATTACCTCTAGGTCCTTAGACCAAGGTATTCATTTCACTGGTTGTACAAGTATTCTCATGTCTCACAAGGCCATCACACATCTTGTCACCTCTCACTAGGCAACAACTTATTCACATGGCTCCCATAAAGATTTCATGCGACATAAACATTCATTGAATAAAGAGTACTATCAAAAAATCATATAAAATCAATATATGTATGAAACCTTGGAATTGAGTTAAATTTGGGTTTCAATGCCATTCACTAGGATATCATGCATCAACAATGACATTGAATAAATAAAGTCTATCATGTCAAGAAAATCCCTTCAAATGGATTTCACGATATCTATTCACAAATAACCTACTTTCCTCGCATCTAGGGTTTCACACTCTTTACTGAGATATCAAACAAACTTTATTCACTTTGAAAAAAATCCAAGATAGTATCTAACATATATGGACTATTAATTTAGATAGACAATCATTCATAACCAAGGGGATCTAGATAAGCAAATCTCTCTATTTACTTATATAACAAATTTCAGTCATAAACAAATTCTCTATATTTCAGTTTACTCTTATAACCTCTACGAATACTTAGGGAGTTCTCATTAGGATGTATTGTATACATTTGTAATATGATTTTATCATCTGAAATTCATCCAAACAGAGGAAGAATATATTTCATATCATTTTGCAACAACTTAGAATAAATAGACAATTCAGGTTTTGTAGTCGCATACTAAGCAATTAAAGTTTATGGATGAATTAACCAATTTTCATGAAATATATTGTTTAAAAGAAGTTCCCACTCACCCTAAGGGGTGAAAACACCTTAAAAACATATCCCATATCTAAAAATCTCAAATTCATATCAAATCCCTAGCAATTCACCCAATTCTTCTTCCTTTCAACTCGGAAACCCTAAAAATGAGGGATACTGAAGAAAGAGAGAGAAAAGGGGAAGTTTTGATACCATTTTGGATAAAATCAGAGGAGTGACGAAATTTTGACATGTGATAGAAGATTCACCATGAAACTATATCCAAAGAAGCTAAACTTACATGATTTCCTCATTCCTCAGACCGCAAAACCCTAGGTCAGCATCACCATCAATTTCTCCTCTCAAACCCTAAATCTCTCTCTCTAGGATTTCATTTCTCTGGATTGAATCACAAATTATGATATCTCCTTGTGTGTTAGGTTTACCATATAGAGAAATTGAGATTCTTGGGTCAATTGCACTTTGACCCCTCACTAAACGTTTTCTTATTTCAACAAATTTTCTGTCATAAAAAGGTTTCTGTAATTCATATATTTCAGAGATTAAACCTTCTCCAAAAATTATGATAATTTATCGTGTTGTGTATAATTGAGTTAGTAAGCTTTAGTTAAAATTTGAGATCATTAAATCTCCCATTAAATAAATGAAAATCGAATAGTGCATTGCTATCCAGAATTATGTAGAAATGTTTGTTTCTGTAATTCATCTACTAATAAGGTTTAAATGCATAAAAAAATTATGAAAATTTTACATGTTGTTTATAAATATGTTTCATATCTCCATTTAAAATTTCATATCATTTTGTGTTAACAATAAATAATTAAAAATCAAACAATATACTACTGAACAACATTCTGTCAGCATGGTCGGTTGAAGTATATCTTGACCGAGAATGACTTTCAAAGAACATCAAAAAATTATGAAATTTTTCACTGAAATGCATGATTGAGTTATACATATCATATCCAAATTTAAATCAAATCCAAATTACATATAAAATATGATAAATTATTTACCATTCTATTATCTTGATCAAATTTCATACTCGTGTACCATCAAAACCCTAATTTCAGCCAACTAGGGTTTATATTTCTCAAACCCTATTTTCTAAAAAAATAGAACACTTAATGTTTTTATTAGGTTTAAAATATCATAATTTAATTATCATCATTAATTAGATTTAAGAAATGATCAATCCAATTAAGCATATAATCATCTAGGTAAACCCTAGTTTACCAATTAAGCTCGGATACGGTCATAACAATGATCTTCTCCTTTGTCAGTATTCCCTACATAAATTCATCCATGTCATCCCAAAAATCCTTCTTAACTTCCTTGTTAAGGCCAACTTGGAGGGCAAAAGAGCTAATAATGTTAAAAATATTTTCTTCAAGAACAACCTTGATACATATTATTCTATCACCCATTCTTGTGATCTATCTGCTCACTTAGACAATGTTTCATAAAAGATCAACAAATTTTTTTGGTATAATTCCAAAATCATCCAATTGTATCCATCTAGAACTCAAGTGACACTTATACATAAAGAAGACTTGTTTAAACTGGTGATGTGTAATAGATTGGGTCATGCATTGAGAGTGTTGAGGAGAGAGAACATTTTGTTGATGTGAATTATTTATGTAACTATAAATAATTTGTAAATATTATCTTTTGTAAGAATAAATACACGACTAATTCTTAGTTATGTAAATGTTTAAAAGATTTCTTAGTGACTTCGTTGGGCTAATGGCATCCCTTATTAGTTAGTTTGGATAGAGTCAGTTGTTCTCCCTATTTCAACATCTATTGGTGTGGGGCACACAACTAATGCCAGAGACTAAATCTAAGGAGTAGGAGTCGAGAGGACCTCCACTCCTTACTAAATTTAAGGAATAAAACCATCTAATCCAAACACACTAACAAGTATGTTGGAGTAAGTGTATCTTTTCTTTTTTCAAATGAATGATATATAAGACCAAAGTATGACGACGAAATTAAATGTAATGACTATATTCAATTTCAAAATTTTACATAATAATCTCTCAAAGGGTACATGAAAGATACAACTTCAACAACTAGGCAGAGGGAAGTCCAAACTATTTCAAGTATATCTCCCAAGAATAAGCTTCTCTGATCTTAGTCCAACTCATCATTTCAGTTACACCATGTCCTTCATCGAGGGGTTGGTATCATACCCCACAAGAGATGACAAAATGGATGTTGTCAGCATAAAAGCCAGTATGTGCATATAAATATGAATTGAGCAATATCAGGGAAAAAGGACATAAATAAACTACTCAAGGATTTCCAATAATCAAGAGAAAAGTACCACCCAAGAAAATATCAAAAGAATATGAATTTTAATAAGATGATAAACATTTAAAAAAGATGATAAACAAAAAGAGATTTCTTGACTTAGTCAATATCTCAACAAATCATAACAATCATAAATAGTAGCATGGTGAGTAATAAGCAGACTAGGATATACTAAAAGGCAGTTTAGGAACCTATACATTTCACACCAAGGGTAGGAAGACTAACACCTTAGTGTCAAATAAATATAGATTTTATATTGGAATAAAACTCAATGCATGGAAGCGGAATAAAATTTGATGGCTAATATCATATATGGCAGGATAAATAAAACACAGTGCATGGTAGGGGAAGAAAACCCAGTGCCAAAATCACCATAAATGGCAGGGGGAATAAAACTCGGTGTCTACATGGTGCCACTACTTATATCTATGACTAATCAATCACACATGCAAATAGGGCAGAAAAAATAAAGTACAGTCATGCTAAAGTAAAGGATGAGAAAATCCAACTAATATCATGTGTGGTGAGAGGACATATAAAAACAAGTATTCCACAACTTCCACAATTACTATGCATCACAAGATAATAGAAGTACACATCTTGAAAATTAAGATTTTCAGATGGGATAGATGAACAAGATACAAAGTGGGATCCAACTAGAATATCCAATAAAATATAGAGTTAAAAGGATCAATATCTCTAATTACTTAATCACATGAGTCAACATCTCAGAAGGGAGAGAATGTGTATAGGATAGTATGTCCAAAAGAGGGAGATATAAATATGGGTGATTGCTCAGTATAAAAAAATTCATGCAACACACCTCATATACAATCTACCAAGATCCAAACTAAACCCTAGATTCACTCAAGGTTTTCAAGCCACCTTTTGATATATATATATATATATATATATATATATATATATATATATGAAATTAGGGTTAAGTTTACACTAATTACATAAATCCGAAAAGTCATCATTTTATCATTGTTGAATTAGGTCATCAAAATCATACCATCATGTAGATTATATTTTGGTGAGTTCATATCACATTTTACTTTATTTTTCTGACTTATAAATTATTCTATTCAAATTTCATAAATTCTAACTTATTATGAATATTCATAAAAATTACATATTTATTGTAATGCAACTTAGATAGCAAAGATGACATCATTGGATAGATTATAGTTTTCTATTCCCAAAACATATTTTCTTTTAGTTTTCTGAGCCATATATAATTACTATTAATTTTAGAAAAGTTGACCAATAAAAAATATTATATAGCCATGCATACAAGAAAATTCACAACTAGGTGGAAAGAAGCGTTGAGGTGGCACTATAAAAATGGCCAAATGGGCCGGAGCTATAGCAAGACAGACACACATCATGGATCTAAGAAAAAGCGATCAAAATCAAAATAGGATTGACCAAAAAGAAAATTTAAACAAGTTGCGAAAAGACCATTATGCCCATTATGTTATGACAAAATGAAACTCAAATAGGGCTAGAAACGTAGGAATACATGTCTTCATGTTTCTTGATTTGTTTTCTCACACTAAAAAGTAGGGGATCAAATTCAAAGAAGATGAAAGCCCCATCACAAAAATCAAGGCATAGATGGGTACGAAAATGGTCCTACTGAGTTCCTCACCCAGTTCTGGTGCTATGGACCCATAGAGGAGATCATGAGGTTGACTAAAGCCTCAGAAGAATCTCCAACCATGTCTACTAAATAAGGAGAGATCGGGACAATATAATCAAAAACTTCTCAGGCAAGACGACAAAGCAATTTATCACTGAGAGAAACTGTGACACCCCACACCACAGTGAAAAGAGATAACTCAAAACAAACCTATGGAAAGAGATTAACAACTTATTAATATATAACACTAAAAATTAAAACCTTTTCGCATAAAAGTGCCATGTAGCAAGAACCTTGACACATGCATACTTGCATGCCTCAAAGCATCCACAAAACATGTTGTTAATCTATAACGAAGGCATTGTTCCAGAATGTATATACATGATCCCATCATAGCTGATATACAATAAGCACATAAGAAGTACACATTCGCAAAACATCTACAAAACGTTTCCCAAGGACCCGACTGTATAGGGACAACTCTAGGACTCTACTACCAAAAGACAACCAGCAACACTTCCAACCTTATCAGCTACTGCTCCTCTAGCTGCTGCCCAACCTCCTCTGCACGATCTCTACCTCCTCATCCACCTAAAAAGGTTGTTAACCAATGGGGTGAGACACACAGTCCCAGTGAGAGATATAACTCTTCACTAACTCTATTATTATCACAAATAAGATAAACTGAGAAACAATATAAATAACAGGAAGGACAATCACTATTGAATTAGGAAACATCTTAATAATTATAAAGGAATGTGAAGAACATGTATATTTTCTACCAACAACATTGTGTAAAGATCAAGCAAGGCCTCAACCATTTTTTTTTTGCATTTAATCATATACAATGATACTACATGGCTGCTTATGTATTTATTATGCCCTGAGGATTTGAATCGTACCATCCAAAACCAACCAACCACTATATGTATATAGTCGAAGTTAGTGCCAAACAAGGTCTAATGGAAGAGTCGGAATCCAAGACCTCACCACACCTCTTGGTCAGCATAAGAGAATACACCGTAGAGACATATCAATCAACTACAACATTCAAATATAGTCAAGATTAGGGATTGGCTCATGCATGGCCATCCACGCATATAAACATAACTAGCCCACCTTGGTATGAGTACACGCTAGAAGAACAGGCTCATACATGGCCGTTCTAAAAAAATGAGTGGCTCGCACATGGCCATCCATACCACACTGAGATCAGCTCACACATGGTCATCTCACACATAATGTATTTAAGGATATAAGGAATTACTCGACTTGTACCCCGCATATTAAAAAATATGTGCTCTAAGTTAAACTCATTTCACCATCTAGCAAGAAAGCTGACACAAAATGGATCTATGGCATTGGACAACTACACTATTAGATTTTACTTGATTAATTAGATCAATTTTAACATCTTTAAGCATCAATCAAGTTACAACACATAATCTCTAAACAAGATCTACATAAACATGGTATGTCCCATCACCAGAACATTTTCAATCACATTATCACTTTATGCCTGTTATCACTTATGTGTCCATCTCAAGGACTAATGTCCATCACAAGGACCACATGTCCATCACAAGGACCAATGTCCATCACAAGGACCACATGTCCATCACAACATAACCACCATAGCTCATACCTGGCTATGCACATCAATCAGCATCACCTGCATGGTTAGAAGTTGATAACAAGAAGGAAAAGCATCATCATCTCATAAAACTCATTCCATACATTCACATCATACACTTTACATTATAACAATTAGGGTTTCATTTTTACCCGATTAGGGTTTACAAGGTTGGATCATCAATCCCCTTTAGATCCTCACTTCCCTCATCGTTATGAGATGTGTTACAAGACATAAAAACATGTTTCTCATTATTATTATAAAACATGTTATGTGGTTTAGGAACATAACCTTCACATCATATATACAACTTCTCCATATGATATCACATCATCACCATGAAACACCACCAACAACATGGTAGGTCTCAACCATCACCATGAAACCCTAGCATCAATAAGATGCATCACTACACCACATAGGGGTATCAGTTAGGGTTAGGGTATTAGCCACCACACTAAGATATGGTATCGGTCACCACACTTAGATATAGCATCAATCACCACACTTAGGTAGGATATCGATCATCACATTAAGATAGTGCATTGATTAACCCTAGATATTGGGCAACCAACCTAGGTAGAGTGTCAGTATACCAACTCAAGGATGAATATCAATTCATCACAGGAGATAACGGTTCATCATCACCATGTATCAGGCACAACACCTCAATCAGAGTGTGTCAGCCAAGGTACAACAAAGGATATCGGTTAAGAGGTACATGAAGAAGGTGTATCGGTTATACCATCTCTACTAGGTGTTGGCCTCACCACTTCAACTAGGGTATCGACCCCACCATCCTTTAGGGTATCAACCTACCCATCAACTTGGGTATCTGCCTCACCATCCCTTAGAGTATCAACCTACCCATAAACTAGGGTATCAGCCTCACCATCCCTTAGGGTATCAACCTACCCATCAACTAGGGTATCAGACACAAGAGTTGGTTGTATTGATTGAGCCAAGAGGTAGGTGCTTATCACCTCTAAACAAGGTTTGATAGGATAAGGTGTATCAGTTTACAAGTTTGCACATGCATATCAAATTAGGGTTACCCATGTCAGCTTCCACACTTAACTAGAAACATGGAGACTCATCACTCTTCCCACCCAAGGCATCACGAGATCATGGAAAGACACATCACAAGAAGCATGTTGGTCTAGACAAGGCATGTCGTGTTGCTAGCATATTGGTCAGCTTACCATATCAGTTTGCAAGGAGCAACTCATATCGGTTTAGTCATCTTCTACCTTAAGATGATGATACTACCAAGGCAAAGAAAGGAACGTTTTGTGGATGAAACTTAACATGGTTCTAATCTCAAAAATAGAATAGAAAGCTACCAATAAAAGCTACTAGCATGCAAGCAAAATAAGCTAAGAGCAACTAGAAAGATAATAAGTAGAAAGGTGATAATAAAAAAGTAGGGTTAGAGTTATATAACCCGCCTCAAGAACAACCACCAAGCTTTAAGCTCCAAGGTCAAGATCCAAGCTCAAGGTAGAAGAAGATCCTCCTAGCTCAACCTCTACCACACCTCTAAGAAAGGAATATATGACCATGGTCAAGAAAGGGAAAGAGAAAAAGATGGTGCCAAGGTCCTTGGATGAGAAGAAGAAAGAAGAAGAGAAGGGAAGCTAGAAAACCATGGCATACCAAGGAAGAAGATGAAGAAGAGAACCACAAGCTTCTAGCTCTCCCACCAAGCTCCAAGGGAGAGGACTCTTCAAGCTCAAGGTCGGCCACCAAGGAAAGTAAGCAAGGATTTCTAAAAGGGTTCTCTTACATGAGAAGGAAGAGGTATATATACATTGCCGAAGAGAGAGAGAGAGAGAGAGAGAGAGAGAAAAGGGAAGGTGTCACCACCTTAGAACCCTAGAAGAAACTTGTCCAAGAAGAAGAGACACATGCCACGCCATGCAACAAGGTGATAGAACCTAAGTCTCTCCAACTTGGTCACTAAGGAAGGTCAAGGTCGACACACCCACCTTCCTCCTACACAAACCGATAGGGATGAAACCCTAGGTCACAAACTGATATGGCACTCCTCCTAGAGTCACCACAACCCGATATGGTGATCCTCAACATGCCAAAAATAGATAGGATGTCCATCAAGACATCCTCAACCAATACCAATACTAGCCTCACCAAGGCTCTCAAGCTCGAGACAACACTCTAAAGAGTGAAGCACACCTCAAACATGTGCCCAAAACATCACCAAGGATGTCATCACTCAACCAAGGCCAAAACAAGGTTCCCAACACTTCCTCTCTCCTCTAGACAATTCCAAAAGAGATAAGAAACACTCTAGAGGTGGCAAACTTGCATATAAACCCCTACTCTGGGTAAATTGCAAGTTGCACCAAAACCTCACCACAAAGCACAAACATCAAGCAACAAGGCTCAAACAAGGATCACAAACCTCCAACATGCCCTAATTACATCTCAGATGATTAGAGAACGGAGCTAAGAAACTCTCTTAAGAAAAACAAATAGGGTTATCCCAAAACGTGGGTCAGGGTCCTTACAGAAATGATGAAACCCAAGATAGCACAACCAAGAGAAGAGGCTAAATAAGGCAAAGAAAATGATCCTATAGTTATGAGAAATTATAAAGGTCATATAACTAATATCATTTTTACATTTCCAATACATACATGATAATGGTATGAGTACATTATATTGCATACATGACATATCCAATTGTAGATGCAACAACATTTTATTCATGTTTTTCCCATTCTTCATGAGAATTGGGATACATGGTTCTTGAGAGACTAATCCCATGTAATGTGGCCAGATTTTCTCTCATTGAGACATGTATGATGAACTCCTTCAACATATTTTCAATGCAAATGTGCTCTTAGTTAGGTTAATAAGTTTTCCAGAAATATCTTTTTAGATCTCCATTCCTATCATATAGGATGATTCACCTAAACCCTTCATATAGAAGGTACTTTCCTTTCCAGTTTGTAATACTTATAGTATAAGTATGTTATTCTCCATCATTATATGGAATTTGAATATGCCTCCACTAAATCCTTCATAATCATAGATTTCATCTTTATCTTGATTCAAGTCAAACTCTGTGACTATCTTGTCAAATAAACAATTCTAGTTCTGATATGCTTGCTTCAATCATGTTGATTGACCTTTCTAACTTATAGACTTTATTTGCATTAATGGATTTATAAAACCATTTAGGATGTCTCACTCACACATCGTCTTATTTATTCCTATCAAGGAATGCAATTTTAACATCCATATGTCAAATCCTATATTCTTAATAAATTGCAAAGGTAAGCATGATCCAAGTGGATTTAACCATGGTAATTGATAAAGATATTTCATTATGTCCAACACCTTGAACTTGTTTGAAAACATACCCATTAATATCAATATGCTCTTATAGGTTATCCATGTTGGTACTCTACTTGAAAACCCACTTTCATTCTATGGGTTTACCCTTTAGGTAGTACTACCAAGGTCATACCTTGTTAGTGTACATTGGCTCCATTTTGGATACAATGGCTTCATGGCATTTCTCAAATTCTGAACCCTCAATAGTTTCCAGTTGATTGTTGGCTCACCAACTCACCACCTATCTGAGTTATAAGATTCATAATTTTTTAATCTGAAGGTGTGTTCTACTAGATTATGAAGTTGTGTTATATTAGGAACTTGAGATTCCACAACGATTTGTGATTCTCATTGTTCTTAATGTATCCCTTTAGGTTCAAAGTTTTATTGTTCATCTCAAACTTTTTGAGTTCTATTTTAAGATTGAGACCAAAACTCCAACATGTGTTCTTTGAACTTAATTCCTTCAACAACCTCACAATAAGAGTGTAAATCATATATATATATACATATATATATATATATATCACCAAACCATGATGAAACACATTCAATTTGATTATCTTAATCATTATGCATTCCAATATTTATAATTCAATTATCTCAGTTCCTATATACCCTAATTGATACACAAAGTGATAAGTGCTTCTAGTCATACATATATTAAGATATTGGATTTGAGGTACATATCAATTATCATCCAAAATTATCAATACATATTAAAATTGTTTAATTTCACTAAATAAGACCTATTAATCATCAATATATATTTTACTCTTGGTTTTCTTCACATAATATATTGGGTATCAAAATCCAAAAATTCTAGGTCATAACAATGACATACCATGAACAATATTAAAGAAGAAAAAAGATAAAGATCATCCAAAAGAGAAGTAAGGTAAAAAAGTAATAGTAGTCAACAACATCACTGAGTGAATCTTTCCCAATGTCATGTTGGAGCAGCCGTGTACTCCACCTCCTTGACCTTTGTTATTATATACTCTTCGATCATGATCCTACCAACTCAAAAAGACAACACAACTACATGGGTTGGTAGGAGTCATCTCCCATTGTGGATGTACATATATCCTTATTAGAATATACGATTAAAAAAATAAAAGTAAAAAAGTGTGATATTCTTCTTATCACCTTTAATAGATAGTTGGACAAGTTTCAACAAGTACATTTTGAAAATGAAAGGAAACATTTGCATTGAACCACTCCTACAACCTTTCATATGAAAATTTTTGAATATATACAAGGACCTACTTTTTTTTAGAAAATACAAGGACCTACTTGTAATCTAGAGATAATCATACAATCTTTCATACATAGTTAGACAAGTTCTAATATGAAAATTTGAAATTTTAAATGCAAAGTTTACATTCAACCATCCTAAGGCCTTACATGTAACATTACTTTATATATACAAGGACCAACTTGTAATATATGATAACATTGTGATCTTTCACATAATAAGACAAGTTCTAATATTTTAATTTGAAAAAATGCAACTAAATACTACATTAAATCCCTCCTATGACGTTTCATAGAAAAATATAATAATATATAAGGACCAACCAGTAATTTAAAAGCTAAAAAACGCATCTAAAACCTTTTATGCTCTTGCATGGTCATCTTATCATAATAAAAGATAAATTAATAACTAAAATATAAAAAAAGCATAAAGTACCTCACATAGTATAGATTGTAATCCATGGGCTATTTTGTAATTCAAAAAAATATAAGAAAAACTTGGAAGGAAAACCCTTCATGTACTTACATAGTATACATAGGTACTATAATGTAAAAGTCACTCCTACTGGTATTACCAGTAGTAGCAAATTCATCCAATGCCACACATTTGAACTTACTATGTGAAAGTGTTAAAATGTACCACTATTGGGGATAAAAACATATGTTCACATAATTTGTACAAACATCTTTCAAAGAATACATTTTTTTAGCTCATCAAATAGTAGACATTACTCTACATAGAAGTTATTATTTTAAGAAATATCTTATGCCAATCATAAACAAAAACCTTCCTAGAGATAGAATTCCACGTTCCTTATATAGTGTTCCATTTAAATTATTTTAAAATAGAAGTTGGTATAAAATTTAAAAAAAATCATAATAAATGAAATCCTCACACTTAACCTCATTTCTAGGGTTGACTACAAAAGGACAACTAACTAATCATATGCAACAACTTAATTAATCACATTTTCTCTAATATTGGTCTATTATGGAAAATGTGGTAGCACTTGTTTCTGGGATCCTGAAAGCATAATGAGAAACTATACATGCCTGAAATATCTTCCTAAGTGAGAAGAATCTCACATACAAGAGAAACATGTATCCATAGAAAATTGTAAGGGAAACAATGATATTATATAAATTAGATAAGTGTTTGTTAATTTAAGTATTAATAAATTTATCTTACACCATTAAATTGAGTAACTTTACACCAAAAAGTGCATTGATAAGATAAAAATCATGTATTTGATTGTGACATTTACCACATAAGAAATTATCTCAAGGCAATAAACCTCATGTTTATCATATTTCTACATGTTATATCACTCAGCCATAAGTAAAGTCTGATTACAATATAGCTATAGGGTCAAACACAAGACACAACCTTTTTATGAAACTATAATTAAATCATTAAATTGAGATTAAATTTGAAAATGGTTGGTTGATTAATGAGTTAGACTAGCTGCAAACAATTTAAAAAGAAGTAAAAAGGATGATTGAATTTCATAATAAATCTAATCCTTACAACTCGCTCAATTTATAGCTAATTAGATTAGTACCATGTGAATTATCATCATTTATGAATATGAACTGCATAAGGATCAATTTTCCCATTGGCTAAAGGTCTCGTTATACACAAATCATCAACTAATCATCCTAGAGAACCCTTTTTGTGATCTCATCTGGATTCAATGCATCCAACTGATAATCTAGTCCAAGATTTTTTGATCTCTACATCCATTATTGTGTTAAACATGTGAATTGGTTGATTAAATAAGAAAATAAGCACTAAAGGATCAAAGACAATCTATATCTAAAATTAGCTAGTTTGATAGGAATGTGAATACTCCTTGTGCCTCAGTGAGGGAAATAATCAGTCATAGAAATAACACCGATATAAGGCAGAGAAGAAGGGATCATGTCAAAAACGATGTAGAAGTATGTAGCTAGTAGCCCTTGGCAACAATTCCTCACTTCTACAACAATGAGTCTAGATCTCAACAGAGGTGAACGTTCCTCCTCCTTTCTCACTCTGTGATCCAAAAATAGAATTAAAACATAGAGTAATCAATATCTTTGTTGTTATCGTACTTTTTCCTTTTATATGAGTGCCCCTGGACCCACCAAATCAAACTTGGATGGGTTTTAGACCCTCCTTCCAATTTTGTGTCCACCACGTATATCACCCAACTAGAATTATTGGATCATACACATGAGTCAGTTGACTGACCCATCACATGAGTTGGTCGACTCACTTCATGATTCTTGCACTCCATTGAAATGTCAGCCAGCTGCATGTGAATTCGACCGATCTGTTGGATACTGATAAAGGTCTCTAGAGAATTCTCAATCAGTTGACTTGTTGGGCCACTCAGTTGACTGGTTTCGCTTGGTGAGGTGATGTTATAGTTGGGTTGGACCACTTGTATGACTAGTCGATTGAATAATAGCTCATGAGAAAGTTCGTGACCCTCTGTTAAAATCATCTCGATTTTGTCGATCGAATCACTAGATGAGTCAGGCAACTCACATGCTGCTTGAGGGGCTATCGAGACCATTTTCCCATCTGACCACATTGATCTATGTTGATGTTGTCTTCAAGCCTTGAAAGACTTCCACACATGTTAGATGAGATGTAAAATGAATCATGACAACTCCCTTGAACTATATGAGTGCATTTCTTTACAAAAGAGTAATAATTTCAATTAAAAGTTAAATTTGATAATAAAAGCAATTTATTTAAATTTATGCTGAAAATAAATGCAAATACTATTAATCTAATATAACGCATGTAATAAACATGGGTTGAATATGCATTCATAATATAACTTTGAATTTAAACCTTACACATCCTCAAGTCAATAGAATCACATACATGTTGCCAATTAATACTACTATCCCATCAACCTCTCTCTCTTTCAACGTTTTGATCCCTACCACCAAATATGATTAAGAATCCAATTTCCTTAAATCACAAAATGCAACATTCACTATATCCTGTGTTGACTTTGCTTCACAATCATACTTCCTTGTCCAATTCTATAATGCAACAAATGCAAAAATAATTGATGTTTCAATAATTTGGCATATTTGTATGAGATTCAACGCAAGAATAGTGTTTAGTTCTAAAAGAATGTTTTGGGGTATTTTTTCTTCCCCTGGGTGGAAGGAGTTAATGGAGGTATAGAAGAAATTTTTTTGTGAATCTCTCCTCTATTTTACTTGATATTGCTTTTTATTACTGCAATTACATTGATTACATATCTTTTTTCTTATGTACATTGTCATATTTTCTATATTGATAGTACACCCCTATTACATAGGAGGGGTTTGGAAGAAGCTAATAGAGTGAGGGGGGAAGTGCCACCCTAAATAGTGTTTGATGCAACTTTAGCCTATTGATTTTCTTTTGCAAATGTTGGGTTAAGATGGTAAAGGAAGAAGAGTAGAAGAGGTTGAACGTATGCATCTCATATGTTGAAGTTTGCCACATAGGAACTATTCTAGAAAAAAAATCAATCATATCATGTTACTATGCAAAATGATAACATTCTACAAGATAGTAAGCTAATAATTAAGAGACATGTTGTATTTGATCAATCAATCCCATGCAACCTACCATTTTTTTCTAGGAGATGATATTAATTAAGGTCCTAAGTGACAAGATAGGTTCTAGTATTGGTAATTTTATGAAATTATGTTGCACACCAATTTTCTTCATTCATGGGGGTTAATGATGAAATGATGTTATACAATGCAATACAAACACGTTAATGAGTCTAGACTGACCAGATAATAGCATATTACATCCATGTCTAACATGACCTCAAAAAAGGATTAACTAAAAAAATGCATATACAAATATGGATGTAAGATATACAAGATAATCCTAGATAAAAAATCAAAAAATGAAGATAATGTTGGTGGAGTAGAAACTTACCATTCACCCTCCACCCTGATCTTAGAAATTTTCTCATCCTTAATAAAACACTAAATTTAGAAAGGAGGTGGGAAAGCTAACTAGAATGGCCATCAACTGCCATGTTGACCCGGTGAGGGGGTTCCTTCTTCTGGTGTTGATGGTTGGCCGACAGTGGGTAATATCATTCATATAAAGAATTGTAGGATGGGGGGTTGGACCATCATTTGTTTATAGATGACTAACGGGGATCATCATACTCAACTACCCTAGTGTAGTGCTGCACCCAGTACTGAAAAGTGGGTAAGGGATATCTAGTGGTGAAACCACAATGCTTGTGGTGTATTTGTGTTTCATCACAATCGCCTTAGTTTACTATGATTAATCATTACTTGACTTACATTAGATACTCATGGTTAAGTTGGTGTCCCTACCTTCATTGTTCCTAATTCACAGAGTTCTTCCTAGTCTCTTTATGATCCAACTATTGCTGTATATTGGGGAACTAAAAACAACCAGAAGAGCCTCCACTATTAGAAACACATCGCTTGGTGTGATGTCTTGTAGGTGGCAGTGGAGGACCAATCTCATCATCATTGACCTTCATGGATGCATTGTAACGTCCTAAAGTAGGTTTGAGTATCTCACCCTCTATAGGAATATGCTCTCGCAATAAGCATTGAATGTGGGTGGAAAGGTTAGCAAACACATAGAAAAAGCTCACCACTGCAAAGTAGGTGTGCGTAGGAAGTGCAAGAAGGGTGGGGCTATCTCAAAAAAGAAAGAAGTGGATCTCTGACTCCTATGATGGGTGTATCACTAAAGAGGCATGAATATTCTTTACACCAATATGATATATAGTATTCTAGGTCATTGGTTGATAAGGAACATGATTGTAGACTAGGTAGTAGAGATGGTGACTGGTCTAGCTTGGTTGAATGAGGATACCATTTTGTGCATGGAAACTATATGGAGACGGTCACTCAAGCCACTCCCAGTTGAAGAGATTATCATGAAGAAAACTCCAAATGCAGTCAAGGTAATTGTACTCCATCATGCCCTATGTACCACCCTGATAGAACATTATGCAAGATAAGGTATATTGCATGTATCATACCATAGGCTTGTGGATAAAGGGTGTGTTTTCTCCAATTGGTATAGTAAGTAGCTGTATGGTGAGATATACCTAGAAATTTCCTCATTGGAGCTTGTCCTTTTATTTGTTGTGATTTTCTTTTGACATACAACTATAATCGATCTTTAATCAGAAAGTGTTCTGGTGTGATCTATGCCAAATAGTTTGAATGAGCAACTATACTCCTTCTTATTCAGATAGTGCTTCTAGAAGGTAGCAAGGAGCTCCGGTATGATTTCCATGTAAACATGGAACACTCCATAGGAAAAGAGAGACAACTGGGATTAAAGAAGAACTTTGTAGAGTACACCCTCGAGTCCTAGAATCTTGAGAGCCTCGGGTCATGCTTAGAATGGAAGTGGTTTTGATATGTATACCCAAAGAGCCAATCATATGATGATTGTTGTGGCATAACTTGTAAAGGATTTGATTAATAATAAAGGAAATTTGCTAAATTATTCTATTTTATTCAATTATGAGATAATGTAGTAACATAATTAATGTCTAGAGAATGATATTACTCAATGATGTATGTCTTTGGGTTGATGACCTAAATAATGACATCATATGAATTTTAAGAGTATATAAATTCTTGTTATGTCCCTAGTCAGATGTTATTGGGGAAGGCTAAAAGACAGTAATAACTCATAATACTAGAGCATGTGTTGCTTGATGACAAAATCTCATCAATCATGATATGTGATATTAAACCAAACATGTACGTACTTGTTAAAGAACAGTGTATCAGACAGACCCATCATAAGAGTGATGCATGGAAACCATAATTGGTAGTCAGAATCAACTCTTATAGTGTTGGTGATGATTGTGGTTCTTCTACCTGAAGTCACTACACTATCACATGTCATTCAGTGTATTTTGACATCATCCACCATAACCTTGAATAAGGGTGGCCATAAATGTGATGATCAGATGAACTATGACACATGGGGATGATTGTGAGTGATGCAACTGGTATTTGTCCCTCCTACAAGAGTGTGATGTCTTGGTAAGTTGATTAGAGAGACTGATAAATGCATGACCATGCACATGTGATTCAATATGTGATATTGAGCTTATATATTTCTCAAAAAGTATGCTCTAGTTCAAGGAACAAAAATTGAATGTTGAAGAGGATGTTGATTCCATGCCTCGAGTTCAATCTGGATATAAGCAACAAAGGAATTATACAAACACTGTAACACCAATAACATATTGTAGGTTGAAGTTGTTTTCCAATGTTCCATTTTCTTGGGTAGAAATGATGTGTTTCTAGATACCACTCTTTGCTTGTGATGTTAGAAACTAGTTATGGGCATTCACTTCCAATGTAAATTCGAGGCCTATAGGGTCACACACATAGGATATAATTGGACTAGTAGCTTGTTCATGAATAATGTTTAACTTGATTACTAAAGTCTTAAG
Source organism: Alisma plantago-aquatica (assembly GCA_963693085.1). Lineage (NCBI taxonomy): Eukaryota > Viridiplantae > Streptophyta > Magnoliopsida > Alismatales > Alismataceae > Alisma > Alisma plantago-aquatica. The sequence goes on from OY856409.1 coordinate 459,834,393, forward strand.
GTATTCAATTAAAACAAAAATTGACTGATTGAACTCTGAACCAGTCAGTTCAAGAGTTGAACTGGTCACTTGGAGTGTCAGGTTGATTAGAAATTACATTGGTTGAATTTTGGATGAACTAGTGCATCAAACAGTCGGTTCACTTAGTGAACCGATCAGATCAAGGTCGCCAGATAGATGATTCATGAGATGAACTGTCTGATTCATGGATCAATTTGATTGCATCAAGGATTAGTGCTGAAGTCATCTTGTGCTTTAATTGCATAAGAATTTCCAATACAATTGCGATCAAGAAACATGACAAAATGACCGGTTCAAGGGTTGAACCAATCGGCTTGCATGCCAACCGATAGGTTAATGACGAACTGATCGTTTTGCCACTTGTAGGTTGAGAAAGTTTGTGAAATTCTAGTCCGTTCCACTAACACAAATACTAGAACCCTAACCCTCCTACAAATAGAGGGGTACTGAGGGCTTCCTAGAGACACAACTCAATTTCCTTTGACAATTATTGTCTTCTCTGGTTGTGGTAACCAAGAGAACCCGAGAAAGTCCTACCCAATAAAGGGAGGGATAGCAAGGGAGAACAATTTTCGGAGAGCAAGTTGATGATAGTACACCAAAGTGGAGGGACAACTCCATTCCATATGTTCTTATAGAATGATATGAGTTCTTGGTGGTCCATGTGAACTACTCTAGAGGTGAGGTGCTTTTCCCCTAGGAGGAAAATGTTAGGCTACCATCTGTGGTGATCAACAATGAGCTATTATAGATGTTGTTTGCGTGTAATCTGAAGAAAGGCACACAAGATGATGAGGAGATTGTTGGTGGACTTGCTCCAACACTAGGTATATCCTCAAAACCATCCTTTCCATTATATAGTTGTTGATGTGATCTACTATTATAAAGGGAATATGACAATTAAATTTTTGTTTCCGCTACCTTCCCTGCTACTATAGTTACCTACAAGTGGCACAACAAGAAGCTCAGTTGATTTATACTACTTCTTTTGATCAACAATGATGGTCTTTTTATACTTGTTAGGTTGTGGAAAGAAAGTAGAGGGTTAAGATGGTCAGATCACTTGACACATTCTATCTTAGGGAGGATCTAAAGTAGGGGACGTAGGTAGGGTGGAAGATTCTATGGCATGAATAATGAGACCCATCCATTGAGAAACTATCTCTTTAATCAATTTTTTACGGGTATATACATCACACTCTATGAACTCTTCTCAAAGCAAGCCATAGAACCCCTCAACATTGAGCATCCTGAGTCTAGGTCATCCCTCTACTCAGAGTACTAGATGCCAACCCTAATAGAAGGGTGGTCAGTTGAGTGGCTAGTGTAGGATTTATTCTATACCTTCTACCCATTAATTTTCCTATTGTCAAAGGGTATGTATTTATTTTAAGGGTTGTGATTAGAGTCCCCAGCCAAGTGATTTGATCCTCCTCCCCTTATGCACAACATGATGGTGCTATAGAAAAGAGAGTTGATCAGGTGGTTGACTGAGTCGATTGAGTGGTGGAGGGGTGATGTAATGGTTATAAGTGAGTCGGGTGACTGATCATATGGTTCAATCCACTCATTTGGTATAGTTGTTATTGTAGAAGTTGAAAATCTTAAGGACTAGGAATTAGGAGGCATCACCCACAACTAGATTTAGGAAGATTTCTAAGTTGGACATGTTACCATTATAAATTGATCCTGCTAGATTGCATTTCTTATCTTGTTTGATGCCTCTTGTAGCCCCATTATCAAGCTAGGGAAATAGTTCTAATAGTTAGATTTACTTTTCCGTTGCTACAATATTAATTTTTAGCAATCTCTATAAGAAAATACTATGCACCCCTCTACATGAGTACTTTTATTGTGTGTTTGTGAATGAATGGGGTTGTATGTTTTACTTTCTTAAATTAAGTAAAGAGTGGACCCCTCTTAGGTCCTGCTCCTTATTATATTTTATCATATCATATTTGTAATCAGTAAACTAACCATCTCAGAATTTTTCCTTAGTAAATTTTTCTTATAAGTTATACCTATGTTTCAAGAGGACCAACCTATTTGAGGACATGATTTCTACCCTTGATTCTGGCCTTTCATATGGTTACACCACATCGAGAAGCCCTAACTTTGGCATGCCACCAGTGAATCCCCTTCCATTGAACAACCTAAGCTCTCATATTCCCCCTTCAACTCATGGTGTTGTTTACTCGAATCTACTACTTTGATTGGAATATCTCCTAAACAAGAGTTAGCCTTGCTACGAAAATTTCTCACCATAGCATGGGGGTAAGCTGAACACCCCTCCTATTTTTGACAAGCCAAGGGAGTTATGTTTAACTAGAAGTAGTGAAGATGCAACCACCCTACTTTAAGGGTGAGGGTGAGCTAGAGATGGATGATAAGGCAGGTGATTATGTTCTTGCCTTAGAACAGACTTTTCAGGGTATGGCATGCCCTCCTCACCAGAAGGTACAATTTGCCTTGTATGTACTAGATGGGCCAGTGCAAGTCTGGTGGAATGGGATATCTCAAACTCATGATAGTTCCACTTTGACTTGGGGACAATATCTGGCACTCTTTTGTGAGAAGTATATCTGCATTGTTACTCTTAGGAAGAAGGAAGTAGAGATATACAACTTGAAGCAAGGTTCTCTACATGTTCCTATTTATGTGCACATGTTCCTATTTCTTAAGCTTTACACTATTGGTTTGAGTGAGGACCATAGGGATACTCTATTCTTGGAAGGACTCAATGGTCATGTAGGTCATGCTCTAGTCTCATAGCTTCCTCTCGCCTTGCAATAGAGGGTTGATGAAGCCTTAGCTATTGAGTCATATCTTGGTTTTTAAGCTTCAATGCATAGAAACAACAGTAAGAGCATTGAAAATGGTCAGCATTGTGGTAGGTTCAACTATTAAAATTACTTATCTATATTTGTCATGTTGTTAGGCATAGGGAAGGAAGAGTTGTTAATGACATTTAAGTATTAAATTATAATGGAATCAATAAAAATATTAACACTTACTTTTTCATCAAGTCATGAATTTGTGTTTTAGAAGTTTCCAAAAGGTGAAATTGGATTTTGATCTGGATTCCTTGGGTCCCAATTTGCCTACTTGCCAATTTTCATGTTATTTGAACATTATTTTCTCTTTCTATTTTCATTGGGAAAGGTGTGTATATATATATATATATATATATATATATATATATATATATATATATATATATATATATATATATATATATATATATATAGGAAAGGTGTATATATATATATTCAACCCATTCTATTCCAAATTAGAATTAGCTAGTTTAACAGACATATATCAGTAACACACAGTGTTTTTTCTTTCCAAGTGCAAGACCATGTTGTGGAGGTCTAGGATTGGATCCCAAGCAAGATCCATGTGATCGTATATTTTGAAGACTTTCTTATTCCTTGAGTATTTCTCCACCTCGAAACCCATTTGACATGAGAATCTTTCATAAAACAATTCTCCATCTACAATTCACGAAACTACATGATTATTTTACCATTATTTTCCTTCCAAAATTCCACATCTAATGATGATTTGCTTAGGACCTATTTTCCATTATGCTAGATTCTCCCAATTCTCCCTCCTTGCCAATGTAGAGTCTATCTTATGTCTATGTGTTTTAGAACCTGCCACCAAGTGATCTTCATCATTGGAGCCCAATTTCTCTCTTGGTGAGCTATCTCAATCTCTCTCCTTCATCCTTGTCACATCAAAATCACAAATTCTCACCTGAACTGGTTTTCTTGAATTCTCCTCTAGACCTATTTCAAGCATGGCAATGGACATGGTGTAGATCAGGGAGGAAGACAACCCCTCATGAGTTTACATCTCTACCCTATTATTTCTTTATGAGATTGTTTTCTCACACGGGTATTCTTGTCATTTAGAATTCTTTATTTTAAATTGTTGCTAGGTTGATTGGATACGATTTTGAAAATATATCATTGTCATGAACTAAATTTTAGAATAATAACACAAGGGTGTTTAGGTTATTTTTAAAACAAATCACCATTAAATTAGTAAATGTTAGAAATCTTGAAAATTCCATAACTAATTACCAGAATCTCCAAAAAATACTACGAAATATATTCTAAAACTGTGGGTTTTTTATCTATTAATTTGTTTGATTTTATCCTAATATTTTGAAGGCATGGTTTTTTTTAATTTTGAATCTATCTTATTATCTTATCAAAAATTGAGGAAATATATAATGAACAATGTTATGCATTTAGAAATTAATGAGGAATGAGTTCTAGAAGCATTAACATATGATTTTCTTAACTACACAAACATCACAAGTTAATCTATGATTTTTCAGGGTTAAATTTCTAGGATTTCATGATATGAGACATAATTGAACCCTAATCATTGTAAATGTAATAAGTGTAGGTTTGAGGAAACTCTAGGCTTGAGAGGATAGTATTTGATCTCTGATCCAAACACCCAAGTCAAGTTACATGCATCTTCTTGATTTGTCTCGACAGTTTTATTATGATTGATTATTTCCCTTATGAGGCATATCTTGAATATTCTTTGTGTAATATTGAATAATTTTGACTATCCTATTTCTTTTGGAATTATTTACTTTATCTAAAACTATATCCATGAGATTTTATGAATTATTTACCTCTGGCCTAATTGTGTTAAATATTCAAATGATATCATTCTATCTACTTGAACTAAATTGTTGTTGACTAAACATGTTTTCTGCCTCTATATTTTGTGCATGAACATTAGTCTAAACTTATATACAATAGTGGTACCTCTGTACCACCATAATATTTGTATGTGTGCATTACATTCCAAGTGTTATATTTACACTTATATTATTATAAAGGGTGAATGTATTCTTCTCAGGATGTGAGTTTTCCACCTATACAGATTAGGATTGATTTTCTATGGTCTCAACCGTACTCAAATAACGTTAGTCTGATTAGTTTACCATACCCAATATAATCTTTATACTATTGATGTGGAATTATATGGCAAGGATTCTTTTTGAAATTCGAATCCATTTTATTTAATGCCTATTGTTCTTGACAAGTTAATTCTCTTGGAAATTTTCTCTTTTGGACATCGCTTTATTGAAATCTCCTAAATTGATCTCTTTTCTTTAAGTGATGCCTAGTTGTTATAATACTACATGTAATCAGTTTATGTTGGTGTACTTTCCCTTGTTTGTGTCCTCTTCTGGGTGTTACTTTCAACCCACCCAAAGGTTGATTAGTGTGAGGACTATAAAGTAGGAGGTGTCACTTAGAACTGGATTGAAGAAGATTCTGAGATGGATAGGTTGCACATTGACAACTAATCCTACTGAATTAGATTTCATTTTTTGTTGGATGGCCCCGGTGGCCCTATTATCAAAGTTGGAGAAAATTTTGTAATAGTTAGATTTTGTTATTTTGGTGCTACAATATTTTGTTCTTTACCAATATGTTTGATAAAATATTATGCAACTTTCTACTTGAGTAGTTATATTATGTGTCTATGAATGAATGGGGTTGTTTATTTTATTTTTTTTAATTAAGTAAGGAATGGATCCCCTATGAGATTCCACTCCTTACAGTCCCTCTAAACTTGAAAGGTTTGATACTTCCTCTACCTTCATATTCTTTTATCATATTGGTTATCCCTTAAATGACAAATGTAAACAACAAGGATGATATTAGATCTCATTGGTGTAAGCCATTTGTAGCTATAACAAGCCTATTGGTCTTCCATTAATCAAAATTGAGAACGAAGTCATCTCCATACATTGTTTAAGTATTTTGATCCATTTATCAAAAAAACCTATGGCTCCCAGAACCTTCCACATGGTTCCCCAATTTCCATAGTCATAAGACTTAGATAAATATGTTTTCATGCATGATATGGCATCAGTCTTCTTTATTCCAAACTCAGTGAGGAATTTAGAAGCTTATAGGTTACACTCCATAATACTACTCCCCTGTATAAAGGCATATTGTTTCTCAGATATAGTGTGAGGGAGGACCTTATTCGTTCTCTTTCCTAAGATCTTGGACACTACTTTGTGAAGGAACAAGAAACATGAAAAGGTCTACAGTATGCGGCCACACTAGTATCCCTAATCTTGGGCACAAGCCAAATGAACATATGGCTTATATCTATAACCATATTCCCTCCATCAATTTTAACTAGAAAACATCCTCCTTAATTTCTACCTCCTTAGATTGTTTGCATAGTTCCACATTCATGCCATGACTGACTCAATGTTGTGGTAGTATGCCATCATTAATTGTCTTGGAATCTAGGTGGATCATTGTATAATTTCTCAAAGAAATCAATGGCCTCTTTCACAATCTTCTCTATGCTGCATGCAACCTCCCTTTTATCATCAATGAGTTAGTGGATAGTTTCCTCCATCTCTTCTTATTGATTTATGTGTGCAGATATGGATTTCTTGTCACTATCTTGGATCCACCTCATTATGACCCTCTCTGTGCCATCCCCTTCTCAGTGGCATCATTATTTTCTGAGTGCAGTATGGAATCTGCAACATCCTTCTCACACTCATCTATATAGTTCTTGATCATGTTATTTAGGTTTGTATAATCCCTTGTACAAGCCTTGATCACCTTCTTTACTATCTACAGTTTCTTCAAGGAAATAAAGAGTCGTGTTTCCTTTGTCATGATGTTCCAACTAGATTCAACAACTTTTTTTAACCCTACTTAATCACACCACTAGTGTAAAAACCTAAAAGGTCTAGGAACATGAGGTTGGATGACTAGATCCATCTTCATGCATGTGTAGTCACAGAGAGGGTAAGATCCAAGTTGTATAACTTCACATTACCATTAATCAAGCTACCTTTTATTTACTATCCCTCTATCAAGAGCGCTAGCTATGCTCCTACCTGGTTACTCTTTACTACTCCATGTCATTATCCCTCCCTTTTACATTCAACTCTAATATCCAAGCCAAATCCATTGTATTAGAACCATCCATGACTAGATCAGGTACACATAAGCCTCCATATTTCTACCTTTCTCTCCTTATATCATTTAAATCCACAATGACAATCTAGGAACCTCATTTTGAATCATCTCCTTAATAGTCTCCCACATACCCTCCCTATCTGCATCTAGATTCTCCCATAGATCCAAAAAGATATAAATGACATACCCGTATATCATAGTAGCTCAGGGTAGCTACATGGGTAGAGAAACTGATCACCTACACCTCCCATGTTGTAGCTAAATGGGTAGAGAAATTGGTCAACTCCACTTCCCACACTTAATCTTCCACCATATATCTATCTATCATTTCTCCATCTCTTATTTCAAGATTAGAGATAATAGTCCACCCACTAGGGTATAGGGTTTTCACCCTATAAGTTGTCTCCATTCTTATTCTTGTTTCACAACAAAACACTAACTCACCTTCTCATTATCTATGACCACTCTCTATCTTCTTTGCTTCTTAGATGGGAATCCCCTCTCACATTCCATGCAAGTGGAGACATATTTAACCTACTTTGGAACTGCTCCCTCCTTTGGTGTAATCCTAGTTCTTGTCCTTTTTCTTATTAGAAGTTATCCATGTCTCCCTTGGGATACTACTTCTATTGCGTCGCTCCTCCATTTCTTCTTCTTCAATTCTTTCAAGTACAAAGAAGAAGTTCTCCATGCTTGAGACTTCTTGACCATCACCTCTTCCCCCATGTGATTTCCCCATTGTGACATGTATAACTCTAATGGGTAGTTCGATAGATAAGGACACATCCCCTTCTTTCAATATATTAGCTTCATTGACCTTCTCAACGGTGGTCTCTACTCTATCTCCTTAGGTTTTTCGGTTACAAAATAAACCACTCCCACCTTCCCTTTTCTATTCTGGCATGGCGGTCAAGAGTGGGATTTCTTCCTTCTTGTAAATATGCCTGGGGGTTCTCTAGAATGATTAGAGAGGAGAGGTGTATTGTGCTGCTCCTAGATCTAGGATGGGAACCACTATTGAGACTGAAGACCTAGCATGCATCACACTAGTCTGGTAAGACCTCATATCAGACTTTGATTTCCCACTTCTCACTATTTGAAAGCTCCACCATGACCTCTGAGGGGCTCCGAATCCTCCGTGACGTCGACACCAAAATGGGCGCACCCCATGACTGGTCTAACTGATCTTTTATTGATTTCCCTACACCCCCCCAATTGTGTGGGAAATTACAACTATAGCTCTAAAAGTCTAGTGTTTTGCAACATCGGGTAGGGAGACCCATCTTGAACGTCACATGTTGGGTATAATCCTATAGAGTCCACCTCCACACCACCACCACCTGGTCATCGAAGAACCAAGGGCCTCTTCGGAGACCTACATTCAAGCATGTAGCATTAGAAAACCTCATCATCTAGGGTGAAAACCTCCAAAATCCCCCTTTGGTTGCCATGTTTGGATCATCCAACCCTTAAATTGTCGAGGTTAACATTTCTTTCCCACTATTTGGATGATTGTCAAGTGTTGGTGGTAGTCTTTCATTTCATCCATATTGACCCTTTGAATCTTGTCCATCGCTTGCCGATCACCCTCATTGAAGAAGGATTTTTTAGGGCCAGTCCTTTTCGCTCCACAAACCCTCAGAGGTGGGATAACTATAGGATTGACCCATACACGTGTAAGGATGACATTTGTGGTAGGCACAAACCAATTATTTTATGTTTAGTTAGGGACCTTAGAGGATCTAGAGTTGGAAGCAACATGTGGAGGTCTAGCACCTCCGCCCAACATGCAGGTCCTGATCCTATGGAAGGATCAGAGCATGCTCTCTAGAGGGTTACTCAACTATGGTATATGTAATAGAGTATTTAATTGGTAGTTGAGAATTTAATTACAATGAAATCATTCACAATATAATTGGTATATTGTTCCTCATCACCAGGGTGAAATTGCAAAAGATAGAGGTAAGTCAAAATTATTTATAGATTAGTTGCAAAGGGAAACCTAGAAATCTAAATCTATCCTCACTCCAACTCCTACAAAGGATCTTCTTGGGTAATGCTCCTCAAAGATACCTTCACCCGTGTGGTTCAGGAACACAACCCAGAAGGAGATGAACAAAAGAACGGGCCAATCAACATTTGATTATGTGCATAGACATATTGAGACATATTAGATCATAAAATTTTTAGAAAAGAGGGTTCCCATTGTGAAGGGGGCTATTAGCAAGTAGGTAAGTTTGGTAAGATTAAACAAAGAATGAACTTCAAAAGTCTAAGGCACAAAAACATTAGATTATACAAAAAACAAAGAGTCTTTCCATTTCAAAATCTACATTTCACAATATATATAATTGCATGTAGATAAGTTAGATGGAAGGTAGCTATGGTAGGGCCAATACACTGGATCCTAGGCAAAACTTTATATGAAAAGACACACATTGGGAGGAAAGATGCACCCTATATATCTAAGAGGTGGAAAATGCACTATGGGTATAAAAACTCACCCTAACAGTTATGCATAAGCATCTACATTAGTTATCTTAATATAGTATCTCACAAAAACATAAGTCAAGACATATGTCCATCAATCACATCAATAAGATTAATTTACATGGAAGGAGAGGCTTGAAACACCAATATAAACATGATTTAATAGTGTTTCAAGATTTTTAAAAATGGGTTGCTACTAGAAGGGAATATAATTTCAAATAAGAAGTAGAAATGTCAAAAGATGCCTCATTATGGGAAGATATATGTATAAATCATAGAAATGTCTAAATTTAAATAGAGACTACACATACCTAGTCTTCATGACTTATAGTTAACTTCATAGGTGTACTCAGATACCAAACTTGAGTATTCATCCTAGGAATATATTATGTAGGTTAATCAACCCCAAGAAAACATGTGTATACATTCCTTTTATAGATTTTCATATTGTTCTTATACTAGACCCGATCACCTACCACATATTAGGGTTTTCATCTTATTAAGTAGACATATAAACCCCTAAATAACTACTTTAGTCCTACTATTCAATTTACTCACATAAGTCAAAGTATGTGTATGTTATATACCTTTGTAGGTGATAACATGTATTCTTCCTATTTATATTTTACAATTTCATTCTTCTCTATACCATCTCATCCATATCCTTCATAACATCATAACATTCATGATGGAAAAATCAATAAGGCTCGCCCCTTTATCCTGGCTAGGTGGTAGTCACATATGCTTAATATTCATAGTGTAAATTATGAATGAGTCCAGTATTGTGTCCATTACTAAGTCAATATAGTCCTTAAGTTATGTTATTCTCCTAAAAATAAATCACACTGGGCTCCATCCCCTAAAAGGATTACTCTATAGGAAAACTAATCATCTAGAGAGGAAACATAGTATGTTTCTTGGTATGTATGCACACATATCCAGTCATATGATGATCATGATGGCATATCTTGTAAACAATTTGATTGATAATAAAGGCAATCTTCCAATTTATTATGTTTCATTCAGTATTGAGATAATGATGAAACATAATGAATGCCTAAAGAATGATTGTACTCAATGGTGTATGTCTTTGGGTTGATGACTTGGACAATGAGATCATATGAATGATAAGTGTATGTACATTCTTGTTATATCCCTAGTCGGATGTTGTTGTGGAAGGCTGATAGACTAGAGTGTGTGTCGGTTGATGATAGAGTCTCATCATTCATGATATGTGATACCAAACCAAATACATAGATTTGTTAAATAATAGTGTATTGGGACATAACCACCTTGAGAGTGACACATTGAAACCATAATTGGTAGTCAGAATGATCTTTTAGAATGATGGTGGTGATTGTAGTTCTTAGATTGGAATCACTACACTCATTACATATAATTTGATGTACTTTAACATCATCCAATATGACTTTGAATAAGGGTCACTATAAAAGTAGTGCTTGGGTACATTGTGACTCATGGGGATGATTCTGAGTGATGTATACAGGATTGTACCTCCTGTAGGAGTTTGATATCTTGGCCACTTGATAAGTGAGACTGAGAAAAGCATGCACATACACATGTGAATTTATATATGATATTGAGCTGACAAATATCTTATACAATATTCTCTGGTTCAAGGAACATGAATTGGATGTTTAGACGATGACAATTTTGTTCCTCGAGTTCAATTTGGATATTAGTGACAAAAGAATTATACAATCACTGTAACACCAATCACAAATTGTAGGTTAAAGTTGTTCTCCAACTTCCCAGATTACTTGGGTAGCAATGATGTGTTTCTAGATACCACTCATTGCATGTGATGTCGTAAATTAGTTATGGACATTCACTACCAATGTAACCTAGAACTTAGAGGGTCACACACATACACTTGGAATAGGAGTTCATTCATGAATACAATTTTAATTTAATTAGTAAGGAGTTATGTATTCAATTTAAACAACATTGGTTGAATAATTGACTGAATGGACACTGAACTGACCGGTTCAAGTATTGAACAGATCCTTTAGAGTGTCAGGTCAACTGAACCATCTTTGGGATTTTGGACTATGAACTGATCAGTTCAGGAAGTGAATCGATCAGCTCACATCCATGAAATGATAGGTTCATGTTGTAAACCAACCATTTGGATTGATCAACTTAATTGCATCAAGGATTAGTACTAACGTCATGTTAAGGATAAATTGAATATTAATTCTCAATACAATTGTGATTGGGAAACATGATGAAATGACCAGCTCAAGGGTTGAATCGTTTGTTTCACATGACAACCAATCGGTTCACTTGTGAACGAATCATGTTGCCACTCGTAGGATGTGAAAATTTGTGATATTTCGGCCCCTTCCACTCTCACTCAGATTGGGAACCCTAAACCTAACCCTCCTATAAATAGAGGGGTACTAGAGGCTTCTCAGACACATCAATTAGCTCTGATAATTTGTGTCTTCTTTGCTTGTGGTAACCAAGAGAACTCAAGCAAGTCCTACTCGATAAAGGGAGGGATAGATATGGAGAACAATTGTGGGAGAGAAAGTTAGTGCTAGTGCACCAATGAGAAGGTGCAACTCCTTCTTGTCTGCTTTTCTAGAGGATTACTATAGAGGCAAGGAGGCTTTTCCTACTACTTAGAGGACAAGGTCAACCACTGTCTATGGTGATCAACCAAGAGCTGCTACCGACATTGTTCGAGTGCAACTTAAAGAGAGGTACATACAACTTTGAGGATATAGTCGTTGGACTTTCTCCAGGACCATGTATGACCTCACAAACCGTCATTCCCATTGTATAGTTATTCACGTGATTGTCTGTTAAAGTGGAATATGACATATAATTTTTTTTGTTTCTGCTACCTATTTGTTGTCATATTTCCCAACAATGGTATCAGAGCTACGTAAATTTACTATATTGTGGGATTTAATTGATATGATAAGATTTTGGTTTTCATCATTTATTTGTTGCATATGATGTGAATTATTAAAATGATTAATGTGTATATCAGATTAAATATCACATACACTCCCAGTTACTCATTGTCCATATAGTAAGGCAATTCACTACAAAGACATTAAAGTCCTTGGGCAGCAAGTGTTCCTATAACCAAAGAAGAGATTGATAAAGAACCACCAGATATGGAGGTAATTAAAATTAACATTGATACAACCATATGTTACAATAATAAAGAATCGAATGTAAAGCTGATGAGTGAAGGCTTCATGAGTTGGTTGAAAGCTCATAGTGTCCATCCTCAGAGAAGTTGTTAGATGGCTACACATGGGAGCTCAGTGCCAATGTTAGATGGGAACCACCAGATATGGAGGTAATTAAAATTAACACCAATACATCCATGATTGAGGGGGTGCGTGCCAACTGTGGTGCTATCTTTAGAAATCACATGGTCCGGTGTATGGTTACAACTACCCATTCCTTCGATGGTTTGTGGAATGTGAAGGTCGCTGAAGTCTATGCAATCCTCTTCAACTTGGAAGTTGTTGTTGAGATTGGTATTCAGAAGATTTGGGTGGAAGCCAATGCTCTTGGTGTCACTCAAAAGTTGAGAAAAGTGGAATAGAAATGAGGGCCAATAGCTCATATTTATAAAAACATTCTGAAGCTGGTGTCTAGTTTTAATTCTTCCATATTTACTCATGTGATGAGAGAGGGTAATTGTTGTGCCAATGCCTTGGCAAAGAAGGGGCTGGGATATGTGGGGGATGAGATTTGTTTTAAGGATTTTCCTTCTTTATGTAAGGAATCCAGTTGTAACTTGAGAAATATATAGTAAAATGGTTTTAAAAAACACATACGCTCTCGATAAATATATATATATATACATATATATTAATATATAGATGTATATGTATATATGTTCAATTTACATGTGTCACCCTAAAATTGGGTTTGATGGTGTATGTGTTGCATGGTGATGGACAATAACCTAGTTATTTATTCTTGATGGGTTATGGTTGTTTGTTCATGTTTACATCTTGGTTTGCATACTGAGCCTCTATCTTATCTTCCAAATGTAGAAGTATTATTCTTTCCTTCCTATGCTCCCCTAGAATGTAACTCAAGATTTCCTATTACCATGTATTAAGTTAAATAGGATTAGGTTATTTTTAATTTTGTTATATTGAAGATGACTTCCAATACTAGACAAGTCGCCCGTTACAAAATACGAGCCAATCGGATGGAGGACCGAGGAGGATAGATAATAGGAGGATCCAAACTGATCTATTGGTGGCCCAACCAATCATTAGGAGGTGTCCAAATATCACTTGATTTAGAGGCCAGATGATTGTTTTAATGACCAATTGACCAACTAAGAGGCAAGCCGATCAGTTTAAGGGTTGAACCAATTAACCAAGATTGGTTCAAACACATATCTACACCAACAACAAGTTCATTCATGTGATATAGACCTTAGGTGGTAGTAATTCTTTGTTTCTATAAGGAATTACAATAGTATGGTCATAACCATCGTTTATGTTTTAATTGCATGTTTTCATTTGTGGGGTATAGCATGTATATGATACATACTATAGTATGTGGTGATTGGATATGTGTATATATATAATCTCTCAATCAAACATCTTAAGTCTAAGATTCTTTCCATTAGCAACACACATGAAAATCTTAATCGACTAAGTGTGGGCACACCAAGCATGGTGTGTCGTCTATCTTGTGGAATTGTGATGGTAGTAATGTGGGCCTACCAAGAAAGTGCATTATTATTGTGTTAGCTTTTGGTTCACACTTAACTAAGTGATCTTAATGAGAGTAAGAACTTAGAAGCATGCATATGACTATGGCAATGAGTTGTGCATACCATCTATCAAAGAATTGAATAAGATGCAATTAGCAAGTGTTGCCTACCTTAGTGATTGAATATGGACATTGGCGTTGGTCGGGTAATAACCCAATTATTTTGGATCTTATCCCACTGGATGGTTGTATGATATAATATTTCTAATTGATAAATGAGGGTTATCAATTTGAATAAAAAAATGAGAGTGATAATTAATTAAAGGCCTAAATAAACATCATCAAATTTTGTTCAATTCAAATCAAATCAAAATAAAATGTTTTGACAAATGAAAATTTCTCTTGTAGAATCAAAAGACAACAATCAACACATTTTATCTGCAATTAGTCCTTCAGAAGGACAAGTTAAATGGGAATAACTTCCATGATTGGTTCAGGATGTTGAGAATTGTTCTCACACGGGAGAGCAAGCTCTATGTCTTGGAGACACCTGATCCAGATGAACCTACTCCCATTACACCTAAGGATGATAGGGAAGCTTACAAGAAACATACTAAAGATGTCGTTAATGTCTAATTCCTAATAATGTTCTCTCTGAACTATGTGATGTAGAGGCAACATGAGAACATGGATGTTATTGAGATGGTAACACATCTTACCAACATGTTCCAAGATCAGGAAAGACATGAGAGATATGATGTCTCCAAGGAATACGTCCTCATGTGCTCAAGCTCATTGGGTATGTGGAGAACCTTTCAAGGCTAGGATTGGGTTAAGAGTTGGCCATTGATGTGATTTTCCAATCTCTCCCATAATCATATAGTTAGTTTGTAATGAAATACAACATGAATGACTTTGACAAGCCATTGGCAAAGTTACTTGGCATGTTGAGAACACCTGAGGCACAAATGATGTAAGACAAGGCCAAGTCTGTTATGATGATCAACAAACCAAAGGGGAAGTCTAAAGGAAAAGGCGAAGCTAAGAAGAGTTCTAAAGCTGGCCAGAAGCCCAAGTCTTCATCGCTCAAAGCAAAGGGAGGGGTGAACAAGGGAGGCAATTGTCACCACTATCACTAGTCTAAGAGGAATTTCCCTCTCTACTTGGAGGAATGAAAGAAGGAGGGGATATTGATATACATTTTAGGTATATACATTATAAGATAAATTTAATTAGTTCTTCATCTTGGATATATGATACCAGATGTAGATCTCACATACATTTGAATATGCAGGATATGATAAGAAGTAAGCCTTTACAAAAGGGCAAGGTTTGATTGTGCATCAAATTGGAGCAAGATTTTCTGCCAATACTGTCTAAATTTATAATTTATGCTAGCCCAAAGGGCATGTAATAGACTTAAATAACTCATATTCATTTATGTCAATAATAGAAATATTTTAATTTTTTTATCTTGTATCGGCAAGGATGATCATGAATAAATAAACTTTAATATTCTATGATCTTATATGGAAATGCCCCAAATTTATTATGGTCTTTGTTTACTGGATCCAAAGATAAATGTTAATGACATAAATACCTAAATATTAAAACTTGACAAACTCAAACAAGAAATATCTATAGCATTATTTTCTAGAGCACAAAGATAAAAAATGCATTTCTAGAATACATAATATTCATATAAACTCTTTAGGTTATTGAACTAATAGAGATATGCAAGTCTTATTTATAAGGCAACATGACAAAATCACATCTCACTAGATTTAGTGTAAGAGTGAAATTCTATTAGGGCTTGGGTATATTGATGTATGTAGATCTTTAAAATAAATTCTAGAGGTAATTACATGTAGCTCATGATATTTACTGATGATCTCAGTGAATATGGAGATTTGTATTCAATGAAATACAAATATGAATCTCTTTAACTATTCAAGAAAATCATGAATGAAGTGCATAACTAATTTGGAAAAAATATTAAGGTAATTTGATATGATCAATGATGAAATACTTTACACCAAGAGTTTGAGGTCCTTATGGAGAGATCGTGATAGTATATCACAATGAACTCTACCTAAAACATAATGATGTATCAGAAAGAGGGAATCACATCTTGATAAGTCATGATGTGAGTATCAATTAATCTAATGAATCTTCTAATTTCCTTTTAGGCACATGGTTTACATTAAAACAATGTGCTCTCTAAAATGGTTTAAAAGACACCACATGTGATATGGCAAAAGAGGTTTCCTAAAAAGTCTTTATAATGATTAGGATTAAAATATATATAAGAAAATATCTTCTTGAAGGATTTATCCATAAATCACATAAATGCTAGTTGAATACTAACTTTTATCTTTTAAAAACTCCAAATCAGAAATGATCTCATGTTTATATCTAATATAATGTTGATGGTTCACTTAAATCTAGGACCTAATGTTGATCCTTTTACTATGATTGAATAATGACATGCACATTGGAAGTTTGGAACTAAGATTGAAATACTTGGAACTTAGATCTAGAGAATCATCCACATGACTCATATGATGCTTATTTAACTAAACCCCTCATAACTAAGACACCATGCTATATCTTTTCTTTGTGAGGTTCCCTTGGTTAGGATCATCCCTAGTAATCTTACTCAAGGATCATAACTTGTACTCTACTCTTAAGGTACACTTACTCTCTTGACCCTACTATGGTATTGGCTTATTTGTATGTATGCTCGTATGAGTGCTTGGCTTGTTACTTACTTGCTTGAGCTACTTGTTCCCTGTGATTAGTACATTTGTTTTGCTTGAAATATGTTGAACAAACCTCAAACATAATTGAACTTGTCCATCATACAAACCTCATGTACATGCTTGTATTCTCATGGTAAGGGCACAAGGTTGGGCACCTTACTTGATATGTCAAGATAAGGTGGACCATGTCGATAAAAAAGGTTGGCTAATCTTGAGCACCCTTACAGACCCTTCTAATGGGAAGCTGGTCAATGGCCATGATATGTTGTTGAGTATAATGGAAAATACACTTAAAACATGCTTTGCACAAAATATTGTTGTTAAATGTTCACATCTTGTTTCTACTTCTTGCTTACATGATGTTTCTAGCCAAGCAAGTTTTATAGTACTCTTAAATTGTTTACATGCCTTTCATAGCATATTTAATGCTTTAGCATTAATATATTTTGTTTATCGAATTTGTAGTTGCCAAATGAAGATCCGCTGCACTCAATACTCTAAGCTCTAAAATGAAAAACAAATAGGTATACTTGAATATAAAAATGGGTACATGTTTCTCTATCCCCTTTTAGTATCTTGTTATAACTTGCGTTACTGCTTTTACATATATATTGCCTGTGTGAATTATTCGATCCATTCTAGGGACGGACGCCCAGGTCCACTCACCTTTGGCTGTGTAGCCATTAGGAGTGTGGACTTAGGGTAATAAATGGATACATGAAAAATGGTATTCGATCCATACACATATCCCTCTATATATGTTTAAGGCATAACACATTTTAAAAACCCAAGAAGGACTAAAATCCTTTCCTTATGTTTAGAGAGTCTTCTAGCATCTCATATTTTCTTTAAGGACCACCTAAGCCACCCAAGTAGATGATGATTAGGTAGTTTCTCATATCCTCATGTGATTATTCTCTCATGACTATTAATCACATGAAATCTTGATTTTGGGTAGCTTATGCATGGGAAAAGTAAAATTCACTTGAAATCATGAAAGTTGATCCCAATGTAAATGCCATGATCTGACATTAACTTGAGAACCCTATTTGATGTATGAAGTACTCTTGAATGTGATGTACTCATGTCTAAAGTTATGAAACTCGATGTTACCCGACCAGATATAGTGCTTCCTATGTTTGAGTAAATTTTTGATGTGGTGAAATAAGGTGGAACCCATGTTTTACACCTCATGTTTGACGAGGTCCCTATTGATTGAACCTATGTTTCTCTATTATTGACTAAACCTCAAGCATAGTTATGCAAATTTCTCCTATTTTGACTTATGCCATGATTACACTTGACATTAAGATATCCTTGGACTCATGATTTTGATGATAAGACTCTGATACCTAAGGCATCTTCCCTATTGATTGTTATGCCTCCATGTAATCTAAATTTTGACATGAAATGATGAATTTGGACCCTTGATCTTGCCCTATTATACTCCTCTTGTGATGCCCTATTTGACTACTCGATTTCCAAATATGCCCTTGCCTTATTTTTGAAGGAAGGGAATGATATTTTGACCTCGAGTAAGAGAATCTTGGACTATGGCTCCACATGATGATTTTGACTCATGATCTCCTGAGATCGACTTGATAGTTGATACTTTCCCAATTTGGATATGGTCGATGCTCATGACTAATATGGGCTATTGTGGAGATTAGGGTGGTAGTTGAATTATGACATACCTAACATAGGTCACATCTCTATTATGACTATCTCTAAATTATTTCATCTAGTGGATTATTTATAGTTTGGAAAGGTAACATCTTCCATTCGATTGTGATTTCTTGACCTAATTCTCTAATAGGTCAGACTTATGATGATATTGATACTCGATCTTGAATCTTGATGTAGTGATGGTCTTGAAATATGATGTTACCTATAGTTAGTGGGTAAAATCCTAGAAGGACCTAGGTCAAGATCATTCATCAACTTCGAATACCATGATAATGGACTCAATATTGATATCTTGAAATGTTGATGGTACGTCGAATGTTGCTCAAAATGTTGATTGATTGTTGCTTGATTATTGCATATGGATGAATGATCACCCTTAAGGTCTCAATAGGGATCTAAATCCTAGATTCAAGTGTTTGGACCTGTGACTTTGATGTCCAAACTAACTATCAATATTGATTTATGAGATTTAGACTCATGATCATTGATCTTGATTCTGACTTGACTCCTACGACCACCCTATTTGGATATGGAGATCACCCTCGATATATGATTAAAGACTTTCATGTTACCAAATCTTGAAATTTTAAAATTATGACTATGTTGATTTTCTCGATTTATGACTTAAGGGTGATCTCCATGTGGACTAGGGTGGGACCTTCCATTTGATTTTGAGAATGAAATTACGATGTTGAAATATGATGTATGTCTTGAGTTGTGGAAATATAAATTCTCAATCATGGAGGTATAACCCCACCTAGGCCAATGTAGAAGCTAGAACTTGAGTTTCGGGAACGAAGGTCATACCTTACTCTTGAGCTCTATTTGTTTGATCAAAAGTGTGATCTCTCCAAATTTGGGTTCTATGAGATAAACTCTCCAAATATGTGACTCATGTTATGATACTTCTTAGAAAATAGACCATTATGCTCGATTGTTCTATTCTAGAATGAGATGGATATTGTAGTACTGATACCACCTTAGGAGGATACTATGATGATTTTGATGGGGATAGAAAGACTAAATTTCAATTGATGACTTATTTTAATTTTGGGGACAAAATTTCTTTTAAGGTGGGGAGGACGTGATAACCTAGTTTTTCCTATCCTCAATTTAGTTTACACCGCGACATGATTGATACTAATTTTTGTTTGACAACCTTCATTACCTGTGATTTTATGATTACGGATCACTTTATACTCAATTAATGCTTTTGAATCGAGTGAATGTCACAATGTACCTTTTTACTAATATTGAAGCTTTTATTACATCATGGTTATGTAATCCCACTTTTCATCATCACTATGAGTCCCATTCCATCTTGTTCTTATTTACATGATGTGGGGCTTGATCCCATGATTCCAATACATGTCGTTTCATCAAAATTGAAGCTACGATGGGCCAGTTATATCTAATTAAAGGTCATGACCTTTGAACTTGTTTAAATCTTTTTCTACCCTCTTTGGGTCTTGGGCGGCTGTTTTGGGCCCAAGAATTAGTGCCAGCCCACTTGCACCCCCTTCTTTTCCTCACCTTGTCTCCTTCACCTCATGCACGCTCAAGGTCATACAAGACCCATCACATCTCATGTTGCTGCTCCCTTCTCCTATTTCCTCCCTTTGTCCTCACCGTTCCCCTTTTGGCTGTGTGACCAGCTGCATTAAGTAGCAGGGGCGCCAATGAAGAGGATGAACCAGGCTGGCCACCACCACTACTTGCCCATCCAAACCCTAATATCTTACCCTCACTTCCCCCTTTCCCTACTTAAACCCTCCAACTTCCCCACTCGATGGGACTCCCTCTTTCCTACCGTGTGGAAGCGCTGCCTCACCCATACCTTGCCATCACCTCACCACTACCTGCACCAAGTTCTGCATAAACTCCAACCAAGGTTGAAGACAACTGTGTTGGGTCACTCCATCTGACTGGGAATTCGTCCCCATGAGCTCCCTCTCACTCTCATTCTCTCCTGCTCTATGTTCTTGCATGGAATCCCTATGGATCTAGAAGCTTCCTACCTCCCATCCCCCAGTCTAGGCACCACTAGTTGATGTAGGGTTTTGAAACCCTAGCGTTGTCGTGGAGATGATGGAAGGAAGGGAAGCACAACTCTGTCTTCCCTTGCCCGCTCTCTCTTCTCCCCTTTCTCTCTCTGATCTAGTTAGACGATCCTGTTATGGCCTCAAGCCAGGCTCAACATCTGTGCTCGAGCTGTTACAGTGAGCGACGCAACACCCGCATGACATGACGATGACGGGGAGAAGAACACAAGCACTCTGAGTCACCAATGACTGCTCCCAACCGCATGACGACTCCCTAACCCGCTCACAACCTTCACTGGTTAGGTGTTGCAGTCAAAGGATGTTGGTGATCACCGCTCACTGTGAAGTTGTTCCTGCAAGGGCGTAGACTGAAGGTCTAGCCTGTGTGGCCCATCCTTGACCACCGGATCTAGATCCAAGGGCCCAAAATATTTTTCCTCAAGGTAAATCTTCTAAAAATCACATCACCTCCATCTTGTAGCCAAATGAAACATATAATATATGCTTTTTGATCAAAAAATGAAATCTTGCCATTAAAAATGGTTTCACAACCTAATTTTACTCTTGGTTCTTCTATTTTGCTAAAATTGATACCTTTATGCTTATTCGATGGTTTATATGCCCTTTTTATTGCTCCCTTATATCAATAATGGCCTCATGTTGTTCTTAATCATTTTAATCAGTAAATATATCTCATTTTAGGCTTGATTGATGATATAAAACATATATGTGTGCCCCTAATGTTCATCTTGACTCAAAATGGATCTCTTTTGCACTTTCATGATGTAACTTGACCTAGTATGATGTGGTAGTCTAACTTATAATCATGCAACCTCTTAATCTCAAAAATCAGTAAGCATTGCTATGATTTATGACATTATTGACTTGTATCATGTCCCTTTTTGTCATGAATGACTCATGAGACATAAAGACTTATCTTTGTACACTATTATGCCCTAATATGTGATGTCTAAATGCCTATATGATTGGATCTTTGAACTCTTAGTCAGAAGTGATCCCAAATGTGCAACCATGTATGTTAGCTTTCACATCAGGCTCTATTATGACTTGTAAAATGAATTTCCTTATAACACACTCATATACTTTCATGACTTTCATATGTTAACTAATGTGATGTGAATGCACATGTTGTTTACCCTAATCTTGCATGTATCCTCTAATGTTATCCATGTCATCTTAAAAAATCCAAATTAGAAATGATCTCATGTTTATATCCAATATAATTTTCATGGTTCACTTCGATCTAGGACCTAATGTTAATCCTTTTACTATGATTGAACAATGACATGCACACTAGAAGTTTGGAACTAAGATTCAAATACTTGGAACTTAGATCTAGAGAATCATCCACATGACTCATATGATGCTTATTTAACTAAACCCCTTTTAACTAAGACACCATATTATATATTTTCTTTATGAGGTTCCCATGGTTTGGATCATCCCTAGGAATCTTATATAAGGATCATAACTTGTACTCTACTCTTAAGGTACGCTTACTCTCTTGACCCTAATATGGTATTGGCTTGTTTGCATGTATGCTCGTATGAATGCTTGGCTAGTTAGTTACTTATTTGAGCTACTTGTTCCCTATTATTAGTACGTTTGTTTTACTTGAAATATGTTGAACAAACCTTGAACATAATTGAACTTGTCCATTATACAAACCTCATGCACATGCCTATATTCTCGAGGTAAGGGCACAAGTTTGGGTGCCTTACTTGAGATGTCAAGATAAGGTGGACCGCATCGATAAAAAGGGTTGGCTAATCTTGAGCACCCTTGCAGACCCTTTCAATGGGAAGATGGTCAATGGTCATGATATGTTGTTGAGTATAATGGAAAATACACTTAAAACATGCTTTGCATAAAAGATTTTTGTTAAATGTTCATGTCTTGTTTCTACTTCTTGCTTACATGATGTTTCTAGCCAAGCAAGTTTTATAGTACTCTTAAATTGTTTGCAAGACTTTCATAGTGTACTTAATGCTTTAGCATTTATATATTTTGTTTATCAAATTTGTAGTTGCCAAATGAATATCCGCTGCACTCAAGACTATAAGCTTTGAAATGAAATACAAACGGGTATACTTGAATCTAGAAATGGGTACATGTTTCTCTATTTCCTTTTAGTATCTTGTTATAACTTGTGTTATTGCTTTTACATATATATTTCCTATGTGAAATATTTGATCCATTCGAGGGACAGACGCCTAGGTCCACTCACCTTTGGTTGTGTAGCCATTAGGAGTGTGGACTTAGGGTAATAAATAGATCTGTGACAATAAACCAATCTGAAAGTTCCAATTTTATCGATGATCTTGAAAAATGCCTTATATATAGCTCCCATGGCCAATAATTCCCCAAAAGTATCCATGGACTCATAAGAATGTATAGTTTATTAAAAGATCTGTAGATAAGACCTTATATGTGTATTTGTTGACCATATCTAATTCAGACAATGACATTTCTTTTAGGGTGAGTTAGATTGAAAAATTAGCAAATTATGGAAATTAAATATGAGAATATTCTTGTTGAATGTGAATATCATTTAGAGCCCATATGTTGACTTTGATATGAGTATTATTGAATATATTAGGCCTTTTTTCATTAACTTCCATTAACCCCATATTAATATAGATAATATATCTAATATCTGAAAATTACAGAAATCGAATTGGATCCTAATTATTATATATGGATTAGTAGAAAATTATTATAAATAAGTTTGACACTAGTTTTAACCTAGAAATAGCTAAACCATAATATAGACCTAAATACCATCAATAGAGGTGAACATTGATGATAAATTGTTATTAATCAGGTGATGACCAGTGATGTAGATGGTCCAAGAAAATTAGGATTCCTTGAACTCAGGCTTGTGGTTTATTTAATTATATGACTATGGTTTCCTTGGTCGATATCACGATATGCATGTATGATGTTTTATTTCCAAATATTGGATGTAGTATTTCTATTTAGCACTCAATGTTTTATCACTTCAAAACATAGATTATTTCTAGATATTTTGTAATTATTAAGGTTCTCATTATGCCCTTTTAAGGAATGGATTAACATTGAATAGTACACATCCCTAGAGAACATGGTGTATAGGGAGTTTCACAGAGTACTTGATACACGAGATAGGGCCAAACATATATGTTTTGGTACTAGTCCACTCTGATAATACAACTCATCTAAAGAAATGATTAAAATTGACATATTTCACTTAGTAAATAACTATTTTATATGATATTATTTCTTTATACAAATCTTTTTCAAGTTATGAGCTATAAATATGTGTATCGTTCTTCCCATGTACACAACACCTTGTGTGTTGATCCTATGTTGCACATATGTTTTAGCTCTAGAGCTATAATGGGAGAAAAGACAAAAAGTGAGCAGTGTTCAGGTTGTACTTGTCATGTTAAGATCTTGTTAGCATACATTTTCAAACTTGTATAATTTTCATTCAATGTGTAGTTGTAATTTTTAATAATTCATGTTATAATAATCTATATGCTAACTGTCGAGATTATTTAAGCTTTATGCTTCTATATGTTTATTCATGTATGTGCATGACACTTCCACATCACACTCTGATCATATTGCTTAACATTTTTGAATTTTGTCCTCTCAACCCCTTGGGGTTCCAATAAGGCAGAATCTAGGGACATTAAGTCAGTATTAAAGCATGAATAATAGCTACACCTAAAAATTTCTCAACTTGAAACATTAAAAATAAATGAATTTCACCTTTCATTTTAAACCCTAGAAAGTTATTAAGTTGTTCTACATGAACTATGTTTGACTTAGCCTTTAAATTAGAACCTAGATGTTCGAGAACTATGTATAGAGAAGTGTATGGAACCATTTCCATATATAGATCATATGTATTGAGTAGCCACAATAGCATACACCTTGTTCTCACCCATACACTAGGTGACATGGTACTAGACTCTCTACTGTGTCAAGAGCACTCGATTTTGTTGATTTGATTTTTTTTTTTGCAATCAGCTTGAGTCATGAATGTTTTCTCGATGCTTTTATTAGATAGAAACTATATCATATTTTTATTATGTATGTAAATATGAAAATGTGTCCATAGCATAGGAGAGTACAAGGTGTTCATGTAACCTAAGTGAAAAGGGAGTGATATAAGTCTAGAAGAGAGAGTAGTTCTACTATCGATGTCTAGAGCCTTATCATGGTATGTGATAGATATATAGACAATATAATGATAAATGATATATGATCATGGATAATTTTATATAATTTTGATCTTTGATGATATAATTTTCTTATAAATATTTAAGTTTTATTTGAATCACCAATCCAATCATGACTAATATGAGCTAAGTCTTGATGATGAAAGTATGTAGGTTTTTCTTACATAAATAGATCTAAGTTAGGATAGGTTTGAATATGTATGAGCCTTAAGCTCTTTTACAAAAAATGAATTCCAGTATTAAGACGAGATACGTGGTCAACTCTATAGAAAGTGAGACCCACAAGGATAAGGTCATAGGACTACCCTCCAATACATGAGAAATATGAGATATAGGTGAAATGATGTGTTCAAAGCTGGGCTAAACCTAAGTAGGTGAGTTGAATACCTTTATGCATGATTCCTAAAATTGATCTAAATCATATATGTAAGTGTTGGGTAAAAAATGTTACGGTTAGAAAAACTCATGATGAGACAGTTAATCCTTTAACTAAGTTAGTTCCTAGGTTGAGTAACATATATTTTAGAAGCTCATTATTAGCTACAATGGAGGTTATACATGAATCTCTAGTTCTAAGAGTGAAATGTCGTGTGCATAAGATACTCACAAATGTGGTTCCCTTCACTTCTCTTTCTTAATATATGATACTAGAACCTCACATGAGCTATATAGATGATTTATGTATGAGGAGTTACTCATGTAATCTTGCCTTATTTTATATTTTATACCAATATCATTACGGGATATCCAATGTTTGAAATCATGATAAGCTTGATTCAGTATATTCTCTTCCCCTTTCTATCATACATGAAACATATCATTTTTCAATCATGATCTTGAAATATAGATATGTTTGTATCATCTATGAAATGATCACAAAATAAAGTTCTTAACCTCAAAACTTCTGACTCTAAGATTTTATTTTAGTAACAACTCCCATGAAATTGGGTGAAACCTTAATATACAAAGATGAATATTAGATTCCTCTAATGAGTCAATACTAGTATTTGGTGAACATAAAAACACATTAATGATGTTAAGTGTGATAGTTCCAATAATTAATGACTTGAAATCTTGATATCACCTTACATGTGATAAATGGTTGATAAATGAAAATGGGAGTAATACTCTCTCAACTTCTAAGTTCTGATTAGAAAAACAATTCCTAGATAAGTATGGGATGTAATTCCTAAATAAAAGAATGTAATTTCATGACTAATACAATAAGTGATGCTTCAGTTCAAAAAAAATTGATTATGCAATATCTATATAAGATGGGGTGGGCACACCCTTGATGCTCTAAAATCCTAAGGTGACAACTTGGGGTTTGCCTAAAAGTATGATATCTTTGGCACCTAGAAGTGGTGGCATATAGGACGAAATTTCATATAAGATGGGGTGAATGAGATGGTCTAGCAAATTTGGATTTTGATATCCAATATAGTATGTGAATAAAAACCAAGAGTATATAGATATTAATGATGTGAAGTGTTATATAGTGAAACTATACTAGTTGGTCTTGTGTTGATAATTTTGGAGGATAATTAATGTGTACCTAAAATCCAATATCTTTATATATGTACCACTTGGAGCTTATAAATTTGTGTATCAATTAGGGTATATAGGAATCTAGATGGTTGAATTATTAATATTGAAATGTATAATGATAAAGATAATGAGATTGAATGTGTTTCATCAATTTATGGTGATAGATTGATTTATATTTAAAATTTACACTCTTATTTTGAGGTTATTGGAGGAATTAAGTTCAAACAACACATGTTGGAGTTTTGGTCTCAAACTTTAGCTGAATGATAGATTACATGTTGAGGAACTACTGACCAAAATTTTGTATCTTTTACACTAGCCATGCAAGAGATATGGACGTTTGAAATTTGATCACATGATTAATGGCTAATTAATCTTGGCCTAAGTTTTTTCCGGATAACCCTATCACACAAAGTTTTGCTTGAGTAGGATGTTGTGGCACCCTTCTATTCATAGAACTAGGAAGGATAGCTACTCCCAAGTCATCCCTCGCCTCTAAGAAAGGAGTAATAGAAACTGAATGAGGTGTCATATAGATCCAAGGAAGGTGTATCTAATGAAAACAATTATTTGCATCAAATTATTTACAAAACAAGTCAGATAGATTGACCTCTCACTCAACACTAAAGACCCATGTCACTGAGAGATTGGCCTCCCCAATTTGACCACCTCTCTATCAAAAAATACATGAGATGCAAGGAGGATGAAGTATAAGGGGGGAGGGGTTACAAGAGGTGATGTCATGTGGGAAAATAAAACCATCCCATTAATCAGACAAATCCAATCGACATGATACGTCTGGAACCACAACATTTCATGGCTGCCCAACTAGCCACCATTAGAGGAGAATGAAAATCTAGGGGACAGATTCACAGGCATCTCCATGATTATGAAAAAAGCACCTCAAGATTTTACAAGGTTTGTGAAGCTCCCTTGAGCATCAAAAGTGCATGAGGAAAGGTACGTAACTCCGACCTAGCTTCTCGCTAGATTATATCCCTCACGGTGGCACCAAGTCTGGAAAAGTCAATGATCTAGAGACACTCCTTGCTACTTAGATAGGCATTCCCTTCTCAAGGCAAGGTTGGATAGGTCTGAGGAAGCTTTCCAAAACTCACTCTTTTTACGGAAATAGCTAGAGAATCCTAGGGAAGGAGAGTAGGAAGAGCATCTTGTTGAGGATGCAAAGAAGAGAAGGGAGAGTTGCCCAGATCAAAGAGCATAAATCAGCCAAATAGACTGATTTAATGCAAGTCAGGGAGACAGAGCCACACCCCTATTGATCCATGTGGTGCATTCTGACTAGGTTCAACCAAGGATCCAACATTCTTTTTTTTATTTAAGGTAAACCAATTTGAAATTTACAATTTTATCAATGATCTTGCAAAATGCCTTATAAATAGCTCCAGTGACCAATAAATTCCTCAAAAATACCCTGGACTTGTTAGAATGACTACTTTATTGTAGAATCCCTAGAGTAGACCTTTTATGCATATTTGTTGACCATATCTTATTGAGATTATGACACTTCTTTTAAGGTTAGTTAGATTGAATAATTAGCAGATCATGGAAATTAAATATAAGAAGATTCTTGCTGAAAACTAATATCATTTAGAGCCCATATGTTATCTCTTATCTGAGTATTATTGATATATATTAGGCCTTTTCTCATTAACGCCCAATTACATGTTTTAAATTCATATTAATATAGAAAATATATCCAATAAAAAAATTATAGAAATCAAATCATACCCTAATTATTACATCTAGATAAGAAAAAATATTATAGAAAAGTTTAAGACCATTCTTAAACTAGGATTGGCTAAACCCTAATCTAAACCTAGATACCATCAATAATGGTGAACATTGCATTAATGATGATAAATTGTTATTAAATGGGTGAGTGATGTATATTGTACATGAAAATTAGGATTCCTTGAACTCAGTTATGTGGATTTATTTAATTATGTGACTATGGTTTTCTTGGTTGAAATCATGATATGTATGCTCTTTTACTTGCAAATACTGGATTTAGTATTTCTATGTAGTACTTGACATTTTTCACTTGAAAAAATAATTTGTGTCGATTCTTTTTAGTTATTGAGGATTAATGTTGACTAGTACACCTCCCTAGAGCACATAATGTACAAGGAGTTTCGCGGAGTGCTTGGTACACGGGATAGTGCCCAACATAAATGTTTTGATATAGTCCACCTTGATAATACAAATCATCTAGAAAAATGATTAAAACTAGTGTATTATTCTTATTAAAGAATTATTTTATATGGTCTTCTTTGTTTCTACAAATCTTTTTCAAGATATAAAAACCATAAATATATGTATATTTTTGCCCACATACACAACACCTTGTGTGTTGATCTATTGTTTCTCATATCTTTTAGGTCCTAGCATGGGACAAAAGATAGGAACTGAGCAGTGTTCAGGTTGTACCTATTGTGTTAAGATCATGTTAGCATACATATTTAAGACTTGTACAATTGTCATACAATGTGTAGTTGTAAGTTGTAATAATTCAAATTGTAATAATGTACATGTTAAATCTTGAGATTTCTCGTGGTATATGCTTCGAGATGTTTGTTCACATATGTTCATAGCACTTCCACATCATACTCTAATTATATTGCTTAACATTTTCACATTTTCCCTCTCAGCCCCTTGGGGTTCCGGGAAGGCAGAATCTGGGGACGTTACAGTCATCATTCAAAAAAATTCAGCAAATCTCTTTTCCTTTCCTTGTAATTTACTCACTAAATAATATCATGTTAATAATGATGTTATTTCTTTTTATTTCTTCACCAAGATAAGGCGATGCAACACAATTTAGACATTTGTTAAAGTAATCTATTATTCTCAAACTCGTGCAATGTATAATATATGCTTAGTTAGTAACAAAGATCATTAAGGGTTATATCAGGAGTCTTTTTTAGGTTTTTTTAGAATTATAATATACTACTTGTGTTATAATTCATATGATATAGGAAACAGTGTACGGGATATTTTATATAACTTTAATATTTTCTAGTTAATAACGAATCCGCTATTCTACTTGGACATTTGTAAGACTACACATGAGGGTTTTGATGTAATTGTTTTGAATTTTAAAATTGTAAATTGATCCATGTGTGTCTTGATAAGGTTATACAAGAATGATATGAAGGACCAAATGTAAATTTTGAGTTTAATTTTTCAAATAAAAAATGATCATTGTCTTACTACATATGAAAAGATGTAGAACCATTATGTAAATTTATTATCTCTAGTATTTTAGGTCTTAATTAGGTATTGGTGTAAATAATGTTGAATGTGCCACCAGTAGGAATTGAATTGATTTATAGATTTTTTATGCTAGGATTGGCATCAAGATAAAAAAAGTGAAGACATAGTCACTCAATGTAACATCAAAAAGGATATAAGTAGTGGCATTGTTAATGTTGGAAAGAAAATATTATTCATTTATCATGTACACATCATTTAAATGGCCTTCTTCTTCTTCTTTAACATCAAGTCCCTTGTATAGTACATAACATGACTCATGTTTCTCTTATGTTCATGTTGTACTATATGGAAAATGGAAACATTGTTTAACTTCTACAAAAATGGGGTTATAATGTTCCTTATTATTTCTATCCTATTCTTATATGACCAAGTTATAATGCCTAAAATATCAGTGTGAGGCCATCTAAAAGGGACCTAAACTGAAGGCCCATATCCTACTTGTGGCATCTCGGTGCTTCACAAGGAGTATTGATATAAAGCACAACATTGACACCTATATTGACACCAAAGCATAGGGGCACGTAAAATAATAAACACTGCCACTCACACATGGTATCAACGAGACACACTCATAGAATGCTACTAAAAAATATCTAGAGTACAAGAAGATGAAAAGACATAGCACGGGATTATGAAAATCACCCCCTCTATCCCCTCTCCCTTAGCTCACTCCCACTCTAGGTCACAACACTTAGGATGTCACCATGACCAGGCTGTCATTGTGCCCAGCCTGCCTCTCCCCCAAGCTGTTGTCATGACGAGGATGCCATCGTGCCTAGACCGTCTCTGCACTATGGCCACCTCCATGCCCAAGCTGCATGCACGACTAGCCCCCATTGTGCTATTGCTTCCATCAGGCCAAGGCTACCACCTGGTCTTTCCCATCAACTATTCCCAGGATGCCTTCTGTGTGTGTTAACTCCTCTTTTGTCATCATTGGCATGTTGGTTACTATAATAGAGGGAAAAAACCATCCTAGCTTGATATAGTGATGTATCAAACATAAATATGTATTGAATGTATTTAAGTATTATGTCGTATGGAAATTAATTTTTATTTCATTCCATTTATAGGAATGTGAGCTTGTATACATTGTTTGCAATAATGTTAGATTATGTGTAAAAAGTGTAGAAGTTATGAAAAAGTATTGAATAGTCATTGTGTCTTATACTATATGATTCTGATCACAGAACTTGACAGACTATAAGTACTATTTTAGTTTATATTGAGTTCACCTATTAATTTACTTTGGTAGTGCAATGGATGTTTACTACTATTGTACTTGGTATTATCAAAAAATGTGAAGAAATGTGAGAAAAACGTTTTAATAATATATGATCACTTATCTTGTATATATTTTTCTATGCATACTAATTAAATAATAAAATTAGCATAATAAATTGTCAACAAATTATTTTTTGAAATGAGATGTATTGTGATAGTTGATTTTAAGTCTTGTTCATAGCTTTCAGTACTTTCTTGAACATATTTAAGTACAACTTTTCCATTTTGGCACAAAATATGTACAATAGCAGTGGATGGTTGAGATATTAACACAACGGAGAATCGAGAGGGGAAGGGGAAAAAAGTTTGAATTTGAAATGAGTTGTTTGTTTGTGACTAGGAGTATAACTGCAAGTGGTTGGGTGGTGGTTGGTAGTGAGTGGTTGAGCAGCAACATTTGCTTTGTTGCAGTAGCTACATGCATGCATCCACACAACCGCACTAGCAGATTGTCATATAAAAGTTTGTATCAAATTGTGATAAAGAAAACATTTAGGGGTTCTAGTAGTGAATTTTTTGATATGTTGTCATTGTGTAATTTATATTGTTCTAAAAAATATATTATAGATTCAATGATATGTCATAACAAATTTGATGATTTTTTATACAGATTTAGATAGAGAACAACATATCTGATGGTAAGTGTTGTGCTCTAGTATTCTAAATCTAGTTGTTGATATATCTTGGTACTACCTCAAATATAATTAACTAGTTTTTTACATAAAAACAAGAAGTTAAAATGTGATAGTGGACATTTCTGTAATATCTAGCTGAGAAGTGAAGGGAAAAACTTCTCGCCTAAAGTTTGTTTCATATTGTGCTAAAAGAAGCATATACGAGTTGCTACTAGTGACTTTTTAGTATGGCTTCATTGTACAATTCATCCTGAGTAGAAAGTATACTACAAGGTGGGATGATATTATATAATAAATTTAATAGTTATTATAAAAAGATAGATAACAAATAATTAATCCAAACTATATGTATTATCCTATTTTATATGGGTCCAATTGTTGTTATTATTGAGATATATATTTATCTAGAGTTGTTTTATTCCCTTTAATTATATTTCTCCTTTTCACTTAGTCTTATGTGATGTGGGCCTAAGTATAATAGGCCCATTTGGGTTTGTTGTGTGCTTCCTTGTTGTTTCCCCTCCTATTTATAGGAGAGGGTTGTATTCCTTTTCAAAATCAAAATATGAATGTTCTCACCATGGTATCAGATAAGGATGGATAGTTGCCTCAAGACCCGTCTTACCAAGATAACTTTGCCACCATCTCTTCCTCCATATCCACACATCATCTTATTTCTTCTCCACTACTTCTAATCACACCAAGGGAGATCTAGTCTCCTCTCGATCCCTGACCTCTTCCTAATAAGAGAATCTTAGAAAATTTCCTACAGTCTTGTTGTCAGTCTTGTGCCCTAAATATCGACTGTTTGGGAAGTCATATAACATCCTTTTGTGATCATCTATGACCACCTTCTATAGGTCTTTGTCCACATATTATCAGATATGATTTGATCTCTCCAACATATATCTATTATTCTTGGTGATCCATAAGCTTCACCATCTATTCTGGATCTTTTTCTAGGAAAAATGTGTTGTTTTGCCATTGCACACAGTGCATGCCTTACCTACAAGGTGTGTTGCTTCTAGATATAATGGTGAATTTGTGACTGTTGAAATCAACATGACATGGTGTGTTGACCTTGGACACGACATGACCAAAACTTTCAATTCTATTATGTTGCAAGTGACATAGCATGTCCAGTTCCTAACATGGTGTGTCAGTGACCGTATGCCCCTGTTTCTACTCTCCTTTTCTGCTCCATTATAACTTATTTTGGTATTTTATGGGGTCATATTATTCCTCTATTGGGATGTACAAAACACTCCCCAAATGTGTACCTTTTATAAAATTTAATGGATCAAACAATATCCTATGGGCACGTTAATTTTAGATCTATGTACACACCTCAATAAAATTGGATCATTTGATAGATCTACCTCCATCAAAGGAATACTCATCTGACAAGATGAAAGTTACTAAAGAAGCATATGAGAATTGAAGAAAGATTTTAAAAAGTGAGTTGAACATGACTCTCTAGTTCTCTCTGAGATCCTGAATAGTTGTGAATCACATATCTCCACTAATCTTCTCTTCACCAACACCACTAAGGAAGCATAGAATCACCTTTCCCAACTGTACTCAAGAAAATGAAATGCATCTCGAATTTTTTATCTATACAAATATTTGCATCACATTAAACTTAAAGGTAACTCAACCTTCACTTCACACCATGGGCACCTTTAAAGGGATTGGGGTGAACTCAAGCTTTGTCACCACATATCATTTGATTTTATCAAGATGCAAAATCAACAAGAGGAAATAAAACTTTGTCAATTCTTAGAATCTATAACATATTGAATCTTGGATTCAATTTGCAATTTTACCCATTTTTTTAGATTTGCTTCCTTATTATCCTTTTTCCATTTTCCCTAAATTTTCTTATATTTTCTATCCTCTTTGTCCTCAATGTTGGAATTGAGCTATACTTGATGGCTTGAATTATATTTACCCACATTCATGACAATGAATGGGTGTTTGCACAATTATCTCAAATTATGTGTTAATTACAGTCTAATAATGCAAATTGGACAATTATGATAGATAATGAGTAGATTATGTTAATTTAGAGTAATTGTGGCTTTTTTGGATACGAAATAAAGATTAATGTGAAATTGAGTATAATTAATGAGATATTCACCCTCTTATCTCCTCTCTCATCCAAATTGTTATTAAAGAATTAAAAGGGAGAATAATAGGTGGGACATGACTCTTGAATGATTTTACAATATCCTTCTCGAATTTTATTTAAAGATTTGCTAAGAAAATAGCTTTGTATTAATTCACCCTTTTAAAATACATTAATATATACATTAATGACCAATATGGTGATTAAGGGACAAAACTTTTGCAAATAGAAAATCTAATTACATAGTGCTAATCTAGGCATTAATATTTGCCTATGGTCCAAATTTGAGGTCATTTGACCCATGTTTGGCCCACCAAACAAATTAGACAAGATTTGACTATAGTTTGAATAACATTTCATTAATGCATCACAATTAACCTAAAGTCTGCTATTTAATCTACTGTCACACATTACTCTTCTCATGTGTGCCATTCAAAGGCTGTGATTTAAGTAACAACTTGATCCAATGGTTTGAAATTTATCTCCAACCTCTGGCCGTTTCACGGGACTGGGAACAGTCTTACAGCAACACCTTCATCGATCTCCCTCTCTCCATTCACTGGCCCCTTTCGCAAGTTTCCACTGGCGTTGAATTCACCATACCAGTTGATCTGTCACTCACCATCTTTCATGGTCCATCAAAGAAATTCTCATTAGGGCATCGACTCCCTTTTCCACCGCTGCTTCACAGAGGGAGCTCTAGCGCCCCTCTCACCTATATAAGGCCGAGGCGAGCACCCTCATACCAAAAGCTTTCCTCCTCCTCAAATTTCTCCTCAACTACCCTGAACCACCCCACCCTACTCAAGCTACACCTCTAACGAAGGCGGTCTAATATCTCAAGCTCTGGAAACCTCAGATAAATTAACTTAGTGGAAAGCTTCCCAACTCCCCCTTTCTGCTTCTACATCCCTAGTTTGCTCTGGTTTCTCCCCAGTCGCCACAACCTGTAAGACGGCTTTGAAGACCCTATCGGTGCTCATAGATGGGTGACCCCATGACCCTCAGACCATATAAAAGGCCCATAACTCTTTGGCATCCTCTTGGGAATCTACCTACGCCCTCCATTCAACCCGATAGTAGGTGATTATCATCTTCCTATTTCTGAGTTCCTCCTCTATTTTCTGACAAACTCACATTTTTGGTCACCGTCGTGACCACCAGAGATAGTCAGAAACATCACTGTGACCCTGTGAAGCCAGTGGAAATGTTTTCTTTCAAGAAACAATGTTGAATATGGATTTTTGGAATTGAGCCTTGATACTGTTACCTTCTGGAGACCTAGGTGGGCCAAACAGACCACCGCAGAGGATGAGTTGCAACTCGCTCAACTCATCTCGACCTCATGGAGATATCCCTAGTTTTGGCTCCTATTGTCGTAGACTCACAACTGGTAGATACACGAGTAGCAGCATCATATCTTTGGGCTCTAGCTCCTGCACCTCGCCAGGGCACAAGCAAAAACAAACCGGGTCATGGAATGACCCTAGTGTCCCCGTGTTTTCAATCAAATGATTTAATGAACAAGGGTATTATCAGTATTTCAGAGTTGGTTTTCTTTTATCACTTAAACACTGGGACGAACCCCACTTTGCTAGCTGGAAGGTGCCAATTGGCCCAAGTCAGCGCGGGCCCAGGTCCATTGACCACTGACTAACATGGCTTTTCCTCAAATTATCATTGGTCAGTTTTATAGAAATCCTAGTAGATCGTAGGATTGTTGGAAAAATATGAATAAATAGACATTGGAAAGTATTTTTCATGTAGAATCCAAATTGAAGGTTTTTAAGTATTGATTTGTAGTCCTATTTTTATGTTTATCATAAATACCATATTAATTATATAAAAACCTTAAAATATATATTCATTTTAACTCCAAATTTAAGAAATAAATATGATGTCTTAATCTAAAGAATCCAAGTAATCAATTTGTCCTAGTTTTGAGTCATAAATCAATGGATTTCATAGAAGATCCAAAATTAGGGTTTCTCACATAATATGCTTTATAAAGCCTAATCCATGTGTATAAACTTGTATCTAGGACAAAAGTGAGATTGGACACATTTAATTAATGAAAAGTCTTCTTTAAGAATCCTAAGTGAGGTATGTATGTGTGACCCTATTTTTGTATGTGCATTCTAAACCCTAAGTTGGGCATATTTTATCCAACCCTACTTTTCCAATGAGACATTATTTTAGCCTTTATTCTCTTTATTGCCTTCTTGTGGCATTTTTACTTCAATTATTCTAGGGTCTTGGACCCCACTTGCAAAGTTTACAATTCCTTATATCTGCCATTAAACTATTTTAGCATGCTGGTGTAAATGACTAATTAACTAATGTAGCGTACATCTGTACAACCACCCATAGTGGGCATGTGTAAATTAACCCAGGGAAATGTGATAATTCTCCCCATTTTATATATATTCAGGTGCTTGGAAATGTGTTAATTCTCCCTTACCCATATGTTGAGGTTAGGTAGGTGCCTCATCCCTATGTTAGCTTAATGTAGTCATATTAAATCATGCATACAAACTTTATTATTATTTGACTTGGCAAAATTCTTATTTATTTACTTGCCTCATATTCTTGACTCTCTTAGCATAGTGAATTTTTATTATTTCCTGGTTTAGTTTATAATTGTAAGGACCCTGACCTCCATTTAGGGCTTATCCTGTTCGCTTTGCTTAACCCTGATGCTTAGTTGCCTGCTAATCACCTTTGGTGGTGATTAGGGTTTGTTGGTGCTTTGTTGAGAGTTGGGGGTGCTACTTGCAATTAACCCAAGTCTAGGGTTTGTGGGCAAGTTTGTCACCTTTTGAGGTGTTCCTCCCTCTCCTTGCTTCCTCTTGTGTTGAGAGGAAGGTTTGGACTCGTTGCTTGAGTTCCTTTGGGCTTGGTTGAGCTTGTTGGGCTTTGTGGTGCCTTGCCTTTGCTTCTTTGGACCTTGTGTCGGGCTAGAGTGCCTTGTATCGGCCAGTGATGTGTCGCCCAGGGTCTGTGTCGGACATGGTGTGGGTGTGTCGACCATGGACCCTTTGACTCTCTTTGACCTCGTTTGTGTCACCACTAGTGGACACTTGGTGCTTGATGCTTGCATGTGGAAATAGCCTTGGACATGTGTTTAGGGCATGTTAGAGTGGTGGCTTTGCTCATGTACAAGTGTCCCTAGGTGGGAAACACCTTGCCTTGTCTTTCCTTGGTTTCTCCTCCATCCCCTCCTATATATGTGTTTCCTTTCCCTTTCTAAGGATCCCTTTAGTTCCTTAGTCTCCTTCTCCTTTGGTGAACGACACCCTCTTCTTTTGCAAGCTTGGTGGCCAATCCTTCTTGGAGTCTCCTTCTTCCTCTAGTGGTGGCCGAACCCTAGAATGCCTTGGTCTTCTTCCTTGGTGGTTCTTGGAGCTTGGAGCTAGGATCTTGGAGCTTTCTTAAGGCGGGTTACATAACTCCTAACCCTAACTACATCACCTTCGTTTATGTTCTTATATGTTGCTTATGATCATATCGGCTACGTATGTTGCTAGTTTAGTTTCTTGCTTAGTTGTTTCTTGTTGGCCGATCCATGCCCTAGGGTTTCTTATTGAGCAACACCCCTCTCCCTCCTTCGGTCTTGAGAAGTGAGCTTGAACTTTAGTGATATGAGCAATACTCCTCTCTCGTTTGAGTTGAGAGGTGAGCTTGTGTTCTAGTTGCTTGAGAAACACCCTTCTCTCACCATGGATTCGAGAGGTGAGCTTTGTGGTAGATGTGAACCTGGTTAGGGTTGTTCCTTGTGTTGCCCGGTTGGTGTTAAGAAGCTTAGAAAGACCCCTCTCTCTTGGTTGTTGAGAGGTGAGCCATCTTCTTGATCCATTAGGGTTTTGGTGCCCTTGTGCTTGAGGTTGGTGGTGACCCTGTCGGGTTGCATCTTGCCCGATATGGTGTTGGAGGTGTTGATGCTCGATATTCTTCTGTGGTTTAGAGTCTTGGACGACATGATGTAGTGGCTGTGTCGGGCGTCACCCTTGTTTCCTGCCTTATGTGAGTGTTGGGCGTTACACCTGGTTGAAGGCCCTACCTGACACACCTTGGTTAGGTGGTTGCTTGATGCTTTCATACCTTGGACGTTGGGGCGTTGTGATCTAGTTTTGTGTCGGGCGTCACACCTTAGCCTTGTGTGTTGGCCGATAGCATGAGCTCTATTGGACGTTATGTTCCCTTGTCGTCTGATAGAGTTGCACCTTTGGACGTTATCCCCACGTTGTGTGTGTGCTTCCTGTTATGCCTTGTGCGCGACGCACCGCTACACGATATAGGATGAGTTGTGCGTCGCATATGAAGGCCCGTTGCACCTGACACCCTTGATACCCGACACTGCATTGCCCGACACCAGGGTGCATAATGCATTGTTGCACGATATAGCCTGAGCTGCACGACATGTGTTGCACGATACACCCTGAGGTAGCATGACGCCCTTCTTGGTTGCTTGGTCGATAGAAGGATGGTGTGCTTGGCCGAGGTGTGCTGGTCTGCTTAACCGTTATGCATTTGAGTGTTGGGCGATAGGGGAGAGTGCCATGCTCGATACTACCTTGGGTGAGGGTAGTATGCACTTCTAGTGAGGGTCTTGTTCCTTATATGGAAAACTGATATGTTAGATGTTGTTCTTGCTGTCACGTTTCATTATGATGGTAACCCTTGTTATGCAATAATAGTGAGGTGTTTGATGGAATAGATCACATCTATGCATCTTGACATGACTTTTATATGGTTATGATTATCTTGAAATTATATGTATAATGCTGAGTATATGATAAGCATATAAGATGCTTTGCTTAATGATATGACCTATGTCTATGGTCACAGGCTGAGGCATGAATGTTAAGCATATAATCATCAATATTGCCCTATGTTGATAATATAATTCTTCTGATAACCCATGATGATTGTGCATACTAACCATGCAGGTACAGATGCATAGCCATGTAAAGGGCTATGAGGTATATATGCTTATGTAACACTGCTTTGATGGTTACTCACTACTACAGAAATGGCTTATAACGTCACTTTTTCTGGTGTCGGTTGTAATAATAAATTGACACATAAAACATAGAACGTCAGTGTATAAAATAAGTCGACATCAATCTGTGAAGGGCGACCAGACACGGGTATCGCTTTTATTCAGTGTCGGTTCATTAATAAGAAACCGACACTAAAAAGTAACCGCCAAAACCAAAATTTCCAGTGAAAAAATTGCCTCTAAAAATTGACATACATCGTTGGTTTTTAAGAGAGGAACCGACAACTAAAGGTTTTCTGTGAGACAGAAATTTGCTCACTTTTTATCCTTGGTTTCGGGACAATAACTGATGCCATTGTGTTTTCGCACGAATAACCGCAAAAATTTTCACCTCCCTTTAGTGTCAGTGTTTTGTTGCAAACCGACACTTAAAGTTTGCATTGTCGGTTTGTGTTAGCAATCGACACCTATAGTTAACTTAACAGTGTGGCAGCCTCTTCTTCTTCTGTTTCATTCATTTCCACCGATCAAGGTTTTTGATCCGACAATTCCCTTTGCTCCGACGATTCTACTGCTGCCCCGCACCTCTGCCTCTGCCTCCACCTCCGACACTGCCGCCACTAGCCACCTCTACTTCCTCTAGCCACTGTCGGCGACCGCCCGACCAGAGCAGCATCGCCGCTCGCACAGAGAAGCACTGCCACCCGCAGCAACGTCACCGGCAAGGAGCAGCAGCGCCACCCGCACGGAGCAGCACTACCGCCTGCACGGAGCCAGCAACGTCGCCGCTTGAAGCAGCCAGCAGGGCCACCTCTTCGAGCTGCTAGAAGGGCCACCAGTTGAAGCACCCTGCACGCCCATTATCAGGTTTTCCCCCGACCTGCATTATTCTATGACAAACTACATTTTGTTCTACACAATATTACTCACGTTTACAACATACTCACATATCAATTTAGGGTTAATGTGGGGGATTTGGGGTCGGGATATTGCACTACAAGTTCTTCATGTGCTTATCTATGCATAACCTTTTATATTTATTTATCCTCTTTCGGTTCAAGTTTTGTGTTGATGGATTACTGAATTATGTAATTATTATGATGTTGAACAAAGGATGACTTCTTGAAAACCCTAGAAGTTTAGTATTAAGATGAGTATGAGTGATAAAGCTAGAACTTGTATATAATGTTGCATATGTGATGAATTGTTGAAGTGTAAGTATTAATACGTGTATCAGATGGCTGATCAAGACCGTGTTGATGATAACCGTGAGGGTGAGGATGTGTTTGCACTGCCTGACAATGTAAGTTTTAAGAATATATCCCTATATGTTCATTTATAATTATATTATGTAAGTGTGTTTTCTTATAAAATTTTAGGTTGGTGATGTACCCCCTGAAGAAATTACAGCACTTGATGAGCAGAAAAAGAAAATTGAGAAAGTGAGGGGCATCAAAATGATGAACAAGTTAATACAGCAAAGGGCCAATGGACCCAAATTGGTTGTGGATTTTGATCAGGCAGGAAATCCATATGGAGTGAACTGCAACTCATTTGTTTCATATCTTGGGATTATTACTCGCAACCATTGCAGTGTTATCCTAGAATCATGGCATAGAGTTCCTAAGGAGAAGAAAGACCACATATGGAAGGAACTATGCGTGAGTTATTATTATTTGTAATTCTATTTGTGTAGATTACTAATTTTTAGGATACTAGTTAATAGCAATATATTCTATTTAATTTGCAGAGCATATTTGATCTGGATGAAAAATTGCATCGTAAATGTGTGATGCAACGTTGTGGGAGGGTCCTAAGGAACTATAGGACCAATCTCACCTGAGATTACATACGCAATGCTGAGAATAGGTTCTTGATAGATTCCAATTCTAGACATTGATCAGTATCTCACTAACTTTACACTAATAATTTTTGTTTGTATTCTCTTTGAAAAATAAATATAGGAAGAAGGAAGCCACACAACAATGGAACTACTTGGACCCCAAAGACTGGGAGGAGTTTGTTACCCAAAGAAAAACAGATGGATTCAAGGTATTAAGCGCCACCACTTCCAATTTAATTAATATACATTTTTATGTATTCACCTATTCAAGATTAACCTTTAGTGTTACTAACCAAATCAACATGCTAACTAACTAGGCTAAGAGCGATGCTCAATGAGCAAGGCGTGCACTGAATGTGCATGACCACACAATGGGTCCAAGAGGATATGTAGGCGTTCGCCAAAGACTACAGGCTGAGTCTACTCAGCCTACTGCTACTCAGGAGACTGCAGAGTCATCTACTGCTGCTCCCGCACCTCTACCTCGTCATGTTATGTGGATAGATGGGAGGCAAAACAAGAAGGGAGAGATACTGAAGCCCGCAACCGCTGTGGCGGCTACAAAAATGGTAAAAATCAAACTCTTAAAGCAATCTATATTGATTATTGTTATGTTTACTTATGAATTTTTGTTGATGGTGCTTAGCGGGAGCTGCACGAGTAGAGGAAGGAAGGCAAGTTCATCCCTCAGGGCACAAGGGATGAACTGACAGTTGCTCTGGGTAACCCAGAGCATCCTGGATGTGTAAGGGGTGTAGGCGATGGTGTGGGCATCAAAGCGTTCTTTGGGCCATCCCAGTGTAAACCTATCCCAAAAGCGGGACTTTCACAAGCTGAGGTAACTTATTCTTAT
Organism: Alisma plantago-aquatica; assembly: GCA_963693085.1. Taxonomy (NCBI): domain Eukaryota; kingdom Viridiplantae; phylum Streptophyta; class Magnoliopsida; order Alismatales; family Alismataceae; genus Alisma; species Alisma plantago-aquatica. Next base: position 459,875,951 of record OY856409.1, read on the forward strand.
TTTAGAATGTTATTGTGAAAGGGAATTCAATAATCAGCAACTAGCATTTCTTTTATCCATGTATAGGTAGATTCCTTAATTGAAAAAAGACTCCAGGAAGCATTTCACAAGTGGCAGGCACCTCAAACTGCCAGTCAGACAGTACCAGTGGTGAACCTCTCTTCTCCTACTCCTCGTACTGCAGAGGTTGGGAGTAATCCTATAGACCCACCTAGCACGTCCTCTGTAAGTATTTTTATGGCATATATAATAGCTAGTCTGTTTAAGATGATATGTTTGTGTATATATGCATATAACATTCTTTAATTACATAAATTTGTAGGGGTTGAAGCCATGCCAACTACAAAGTGAAGGATATATCATTGCAAATGCATCGGCTTACCCACCCCTTAAAGGGTGCATGTTTCATGGGAGTCCAGTACCAGATGGCATGGTATGTGTGAGCCCCATACATATACTCACTGGCTAGACGGATCTTGCACTGCCTCATGCACACCCAGATTCTGAAACACTTGGTGAGGCAGTAGGCAGAGTGATACTGTGGCCCGAAGAGGATGTCCTCTATACTGATATTGTATTATAAATTTTCATTACTTTACTTTGTTAGTGTGTATATATATACGAGTCAATTGATATGAAATTATATATACAGGTCAAAAAGATGAGACCCGCTACATCTCGGCCTCCACCTCCTCAACTACCAAGTTGACTTCCAGGGAACCTACATGCCTCGATAGGTCCTAATTGTAGGAGTGTGGTAGTATGGATCGGCGAACATAATCTAAATTGCCCTATAAATGTTACTATTCCAGAGAATGCTGCAGGTAAATCATACGATAACAATATATTTATACAAGTTTAGCATACATATTAATGCATACGTAATAGAAGTTCTGGATACGTATTAATGCAGGTCAAACATTCAGAAACAACATATTTATACAAGATATTTTGGAGTTGTTTAAGTTGATTGGTTGAACACATCTATAATAGAGATGTGGATATGGTGAGATTAATTAATGCATACGGAAATCTGGTTTATACATCCATATACCTTGTTTTATATACGGCAATCTGGTTTCTTATATATTAATGCATATGTAATACATGTTTTGCAGCCACTTATACAAGACATGTAAAGATTTTGGGTTTTCCCATGTGGGATTTTTGGTTCCATCTTTGATTAGTCTTGTAGAAAAAGACCCTGGTTCAGTTACTTCATACTACTGTGATGCTTTTGAATATTTTGGTAAAAATAATAAGACGGTGATAATAGCTCCATTCAATGTCGAGTAAGTTTACTTTGCTTGTAATTTGGACTTAAGAAAATTACATTTTTATTGCGGATATTGAGTTATTAATTTTCTACTTTCTTACCTATAGTTCTAAGCATTGGGAGTTATTAGTTATTGTCCCCAAGACATTCACCGTCTATTATCTAGATCATGCGGGGAGTGAGTTGGATGTATATGGACATGCAATTAAAAGGCCATTATTCTCGTGAGAAATATTTTATGTTTTTATATCTGTTAACATCTGTTACTGCATTACTATTTAATTATGCAATTTAATGTGTTACATTAATATATATAGGGATTTACAAGAGTACAAAAAAGCTGGAGGAAAGGTCCCCAGGAAAAAACATATGCAGCTCATTTGGAAGAATGTGAAAGTAATTTCCTGACTCCAATGTATATATTATTTATGTGAAGTGTGCTTATTTGTATTTTTGAATATTTTGTATGTTTCAAATTTATAGTGTGCTACACAAGACAACGGCTGGGCATGTGCCTACTATGTGATGCGATTTATGGAACTAATCATCAAACATGCTGTATTGGAAATCGATAACATACAACAGGTATTATACATAGTCTCGTTAGATAATACAAAATATATGAATCTTATTATATATTATTATAATTATGTATGTACGTCATTCTCTTTATAGGTCTTTAAAACTGAGGACTTCAACACAGGTGCAAAGCGTTTCGATGTACATGCTCCCTATACGAGAGATGAATTAGATGTTGTAAGAGAAGATTGGGAAAAAGCCCTGCAAAGAGTGGGAATTTTTCAATATGATTTTAATGACAATGATGATGATGAATAAAGAATAACTTTGTTCTCATAATTAATTTTGTGTGAATGTGAATGAATTTTTATGAATTGTCATATATGTGTGTGAAAATCATCAATACATGAATGTTTCTACATGTGTCTGAATGTGAAAAGAGATGAAATTAAATGGAACTGCAGGTTGCTAATGGTTTCTACATGCGTGTGAAGAAAAAATAATATGAATTAAATTTCTTATATATGAGTGTGAATCACATATATAATAATCTGTCCATCATGTTAATTTTGCAGGTTTGTGGCCTGTTGTTGGCTGATATCAATGGATGTCGTAAAACATGTAGTTCATAACTGAACTGCAGGTTTCTCATCCTGTGACCAGCCACAGTAGGTCTGCAGACTGACAGGAAAAAAAAACAAATCATAGGCGTCGGTTATTTGTATAAAACCAACGACATACGGTTACAGTGTTGGTTTCCATATTAGTAGCGATGTCGATTTCCCTACACCATGGCTGTGCTGGCCAGCACGGCCGTGGCAGTAGACCAGACATAAAATATGTGTCGAATATCTGTATAAAACTGACGATATACGGTTACAATGTCGGTTTCCATACTAGTAACCGACGTCGATTTCCCTAATGAGACCAGACACCACGGTCGTGTAAGCGGGTGATTCAGTGTCAGTTTCGAAGCGGATAACCGACGCCTATACCCCCTGCTGGCGCGTTTTCAGTGGCGCGTGAAGGGTTGTGGCGTCGGTTTGAGAACTGACGTGTAAAGGTTGGGCTTTTAGCAGTGCCCACATAGGTGTCGCTTAGAAACTGACACTAAATGCCTTAAATAACCGACACTGAAGGCCGATTATGTACTAGTGACTCATGATAATGAGATAACATACATGATGTGTTTTGGTCTGAGCACCTAAGTTTGGCTAAAGTGTTTAAGAGGGAGTGGCATTATGTGATAAGGGATTTAGATCCCATGGCAATGTGATGATCCTTGAGATGGAAATAGATGATTGGCAAGATGCCAAGTGATAACATGTAATGTTGGATCCTTGTGATGGATCAGGATGATGTTGATTACAGTAAAAAAAATGATATTGTGTTTCATGTTGTTTATTCTTATTATAGTTTTCATGTTATACAACTTGGTTGAATCTTGCAATCCACTTAAAATATACTAATCAATCACAGTGGAACATATCATGTAGTTTGCTCTGGCCATAGATCCATCATCATCAGGAGCTGGTGATGGTGAAACGGGTTCTCCTGCGGGTTAACCCGGAGTGCATATTGTTGAATATGTGAGGTTTCTCCTAGCCTAAAATAGAGAGGGAATCGAGTGCGGCTGCGGTTGCAGACTCAAGATATGTATATGAGCATGGTGAATAGGCCCATGGCTCAAGATATGTGATGTGGGAGCATGAATGCGTTCATGGCTCAGAGCACGGTGAACAGGCCTGTGGCTCAGATTTTCTAGCGTCGAGACCTGTATCGAGGCGGGCTAGGCAGAGGGTAGCCTATGGAGCTGACCCTGTGGCTGAGGCCACTTAAGCACGAGACTGCGGTCCTGCTTTAGTTCTCGTGCACTGACCATGAGGTGGGAGGTCATGGAGTCTGGCTCTTACATTGACCTTGTATGGCACCGGCTCTGGGTTTCGTAGCCGTCGGTTGGATTTGAGCGGTACGACTCACTTCCTCAGGGCATAATAACATGTAATCCAGCCGTATAGTATTTACTGCTTAAGGCAAAACACGGAACATTGGTTGAGGCCTTGCTTGTATAGTTAATCTTGATATACCTTGCAGTTACTTATACGTTCCTCATGTTATGTGGTAAAACCTTATAAATCTTATCTTGTTAATCATGTTCCATAAAAGAGATATTTGGTAACATGCCTTCCATACATCTGGTAAGCTTGATGGTATGAATAGCTTTGTTATATAAACTGCTCTTGTTACATCTTTTATCAGTTATATGCTGCTATTGCTTTAGTCTTACTGAGGTTTTGTAGTTTCGGCGGGGAGTTATGTTTCTCACTGGGACTGTGTGTCTCACCCCGTTGGTTTATAACCTTTTTAGGTGATCGAGCTAGACGTGGTGGTGGTCGCGGAGTTGCGGCCGAGCAGCAAGACGAGCAATAGAAGGCAAGAGGTGGATATGCTGTTGTTTTGGTTGTTTTTTAGTAGAGTCTTAGAGTCATACATGTACACTCAGGTCCTTGGAGGTGTTTTGATGTGTTTCACAATGTATAGCTGATGATGTTTTGTATATCATGTTGTTGTCCGGATGTGGGCCGTTAATGTATGTATAAACAGGTGATGAACTCAGGTGATGGCTTGACAGCTGACCTCCTAAGCTGTGGACATGTATCAAGACTTGTAAATGTTTATATAACATGTTTCCTTGTAGGATGAGGACCTAAATGTAATAGTTTCTCGATTTATTCACTTTCTAAAATTGGTTTTAATTAACCTGTGGTTTTGGTAATCTGTGGTTATGGTGATTTCTGCACGTTTTCGTGTAACACCTCGTTGTCTATGTGATAATGGGATGTGTTGCCACAAGTTTTGGTATCAGAGCTCTAGGTTTGCTGAGTCTATAGAGATTTAGGACTAGGTTGTGTCTGTTCTTGTGAGTTTTCCAGATTTTCTTACAATCATCTTCTGCCCTCAGCGGAAGAAAAGCCAAGATGTCTGGAAACCATGAAGAACATGCTGCTGAGAACAGTGATGTTGCATCAATTGATGGAGCTATATAGTATGGACATGAAGATCGGGTGCCTGAGGTCCCCCAACCTGACCCAGCCATTCTTGAACACCCTGCCTACCAACAGCTTATGGGGCAGATGATGGCTATGATGAATCTCATGGTGGAAAGATTGTCAGTGCCTCCGCCGAGAGCACAGGCTCCCCATGGTGAAAGATCAGGTATTGGGAAGACCTTTGAGAGGCTTCGCCGAGTCGGAGCTTTAGATTATGCTAGAATGGATGATCCAGCGGATGTAGATCTGTGGCTGACAAGTCTTGAGAAGGCTTTCCAGATCCTCGACATCCCTGAAGCAGACAAAGTAAAGCACGCTGTCTACCTTCTGAAGGTAGTGCTGGTCACTGGTGGACCATCGAGGAAGAGAAGCGACCTGGTGAGGTGATCGGTTGGGAGGTTTTTCGGCGCGAGTTTGTGAGCAGATACTTTTCGAAGATGTATCTGGATGAGAAGATCAGTCAGTTTGAGAGCCTGCGCCAAGGAACGATGAATGTCACCAAGTACGAAGCCAAGTTCATGGATTTGTTGAGGTTTTGTCCTCACATGGCAGCAACAGATGAGGAGCGGATCAGACGTTTTGAGAAAGGTTTGAGTGCTGAGCTGAGAACACATGTTTCCGCGTTGGAGAACAGAGAGCAGTTTGCTACGTTTGTGGAATCTGTCCGGAGGATCGAACGGTCGGTAAGGGAGAAATGAGAATCCATGTCTAAGAAGAGGCCTTCTCAGTTCCAGGGATAGAGGTTTGGTGGCTTTAATAAGCCCAGGTTTTCAACACCGTCAGTGATGAGAGGTTCCAGTGCACCATCGCAGTGGTCTCTAAGTAAGGGAAGAGGATATGTTTCTTCACCGTCACAGGCACATAGTACAAATTCAGTGGCAGTGACAGGGCCATCTAGGCCATGGTTCGAAGTTAAGACATGCTATATCTGCGGTCATACAGGGCATTTCAAGTCAAACTGCCCGAGTAGAGATGTTGAAGTGACACAGCAGCTGAAGCAGAACCAACGAGAGTCAGATAGACGGAAGCCCAGTAGTAGCAAAGGGTGAGGATGCGGCCAAGCATCGCAAGCAAGATCGTCTTCTCAAGGAAGCAGAGCTCATGGACAGCAAGAAACAGCTCAATTCTATGCTATGAGTCAGCCAGAGGTGATAGTCAACCCACGAGTGGTGACAGGTCAGATGGAGTTATTTCATTCTAATATGTCTTCTTCTTGCCTTATATCTGTTCTGGTTGACCCGGGTGCTACACACTCTTTTATCGTCTATAGTATGCTTGAGAACTGTCGTTTACCTGTTAGCTGTAAGAAAGATAGCTTGTTGTTAGAAACCCCTCTTGATGGTTCCTCGATGCTTCGAGAAGAGTGTCCATCTTGTGTTTTATCTTTTTTGAGATATAGTATACAAGTGGATCTTATACCGCTTGATATGCATAGTTTTGATGTTATCCTTGGGATGGATACCTTAGAGAAGTATAAGGTTGTTTTGGACTGTGGATCCAAGCAAGCTGTGTTTGAGGATGAAGGTAGGAAGTGGATCTTCTAAGGAGATAGGAGGATTCTTCCGACATGTCTAGTATCAGCTATGGTGGCAGAGAAGTTGCTACGACAAGGATGTGAGGTGTTCTTAGCTTACGTTGTGGATACCGTTGTGGATACCAAGGCGAAAGGTCCTAGCCTTGAGGAGGTGTCAGTAGTCTGAGAGTTTGTGGATGTATTTCTTGATGAGTTCCCTGGTGTTCCTCCACCCCGAGAGATTGATTTTGAGATCAATCTGGTCCCAGGAACACAACCAGTTGCACAGACACCGTATAGGATGGCTTCCGTAGAGATGGCAGAGCTTAAGAAGCAGTTGCAAGAGTTGTTGGAGAAAGGTTTCATCTGATCGAGTATGTTGCCTTGGGTGCTCTAGTGTTGTTCGTTAAGAAGAAGGACGGGTCAATGCGGTTATGTATAGATTACTGACAGTTGAATAAGGTCACGATCAAGAACAAGTACCCGCTACTGAGGATAGATGATATGTTTGATCAGTTGCGTTGTGCTACAGTGTTTTCAAAGATCGATCTACGGGCCAGATATCATCAATTGAGGATTACGGAAGATGACATACCAAAGTCAGCTTTTAGGATGAGGTATGGTCACTTTGCGTTTGTGGTTATGTTGTTTGGGCTAACCAATGCACCTGCTACTTTCATGGATCTGATGAATAGAGTGTTCCGTCCATTTCTAGATCAGTTTGTTGTAGTCTTTATAGATGACATTTTGATCTATAGTCGGGACAGACAAGAGCATGAACGACATCTTCGACTAGCGTTGAATCTTCTTGGCCAACATCAGTTGTATGCCAAGTTCAGTAAGTGTGAGTTCTGGTTGGAAGAAGTAACTTTCTTGGGTCATGTGATATCTGTAGAAGGAGTAAAAGTGGACCCGAAGAAGGTGGAGTCTGTTACAGAGTGGGAACAGTCGAAGATGCCAACAGAAGTTCGTAGTTTCCTGGGTTTGGTAGGATACTACCGGAGGTTTATCAAGGACTTCAGTATGATTGCGTTGCCGATGACGAAGTTGACTAGGAAGGATGTACCTTTTTGTCTGGGATGATCGTTGTCAGCAAGCTTTCCAAAGTTTGAAGGAGAAGCTGACTAGTGCTCCAGTGTTAGTGCTACCAGAGCCTGGAAAGGGCTATGTTGTTTTCTGTGATGCTTCCAAGAAAGGTTTAGGTTGCATGGTGATGTAGGAAGATCATGTGGTTTCTTTTGCTTCGCGACAACTTAAGAAACATGAGGAGAACTATCCGAATCATGATTTGGAGTTGGCGGCGGTGGTTCATGCATTAAAAATTTGGAGACACTATCTTTACAGGGAAGTGTGTCAGATCTTTAAGGATCATAAGAATCTGAAGTACATCTTTTCGCAGCATGAGTTAAACATGCGATAGTGTCGATGGATGGAGTTAATCAATGATTACAACTGTACCATCGAGTATCATCCTAGCAAGGCGAATGTGGTAGTTGATGCGCTTAGCCGAAAGTCTTCTTCTTTTCCTTCAAAGAAGGCACAGTTGAGTTCCCTGGTATGCCATAGACGGGATATGTCTGTTTCCTTGCGGCAGATGAATGTGCAGATGGAAGTCTCCATGTTAGCTGGACTTTTAGCATAGATGCAAAGCAAGACTACGCCGAGACAACAAATCAAAGATGCACAACAAACAAATGATACAGTATAGTTGATCATATCAGAGTTCGGCAGTGAAAAGCGTGATGGGTTCCATGAGTCTGAGGATGGACTAGTTTTCTATCATGATAGGATGGTGGTCCCTGATGTTGATGATCTGAGGAAGTTAGTGCTCGAGGAAGCACACACGTCAATGTATGCTATGCATCCAGGAGTCACCAAGATGTATCATAGTCTGAAGGACTTGTATTGGTGGCCCGGCTTGAAGAAAGATGTAGCCGAGTTCGTGGCTAATTGTGTGGTTTGTCAGCAAGTCAAGGCTGAGCATCAAAAGCCGGCAGTTACGTTGCAGCCTCTGCCGATACCACAGTGGAAATGGGATCATATAACCATGGATTTCGTAGTTGGTCTACCCATGACAACTAGGAATCATGATTCCATTTGGGTAATAGTGGACAGATTGATGAAGTCTTCCCATTTCATACCAGTAAAGACAACATATATAGCCGAGAAGCTCGCTCAAGTATATGTGGATGAGATAGTACGTTTGCACAGTGTACCAGCAATGATAGTTTCCGACAGAGGTCCTCAGTTCATGAGTCATTTCTGGGAACAGTTACACAAGGCGTTGGGAACACAGTTGAGGTTCAGTACCGCCTTCCACCCGTAGACAGATGGACAGTCTGAGAGGACTATTCAGACTTCAGAGGATCTCCTTCGAGCTTGTGTTTTGCAGTTCTTAGGCAGTTGGGACGTGCATCTCAGTTTGATAGAGTTTGCCTACAACAATAGTTATCAGCGGAGCATTGACATGGCTCCTTATGAGGCCTTATATGGAAGGAAGTACAGATCTCCTTTGTGTTGGTATGAGTCTGGTGAATATCAGCTTTTGGGTCCTGAGTTAGTACAACAGACGACAGAAAAGATCAAAGTGATACAACAACAGTTGAAAGCGGCACAGGATAGGCAGAAGTCTTATGCAGACAATCGCCGACGACCTTTGGAGTTCCAGGTAGGAGACAAAGTGTATCTTAAAGTCTCTCCATGGAAAGGTGTGCTAAGTTTTAGCCGAAAGGGTAAGCTAGCACCCAGGTATATGGGACCATACCCATTCATAGCATGTATGGGCAAGGTAGCTTACGAGTTAGAGCTTCCGCCAGAGTTGCTCAGGTTACACCCAGTGTTCCATATCAGCATGCTGAAGAAAAGTCATGTGGATACAGGGACAGTGATATAGCCAGACGAAGTTGAGCTTGATGAAGATGTGACCTATGAGGAAGGTCTTATGAAGATCCTTGACAGAAGAGTTAAGAAGCTAAAGAGGAAGGACCTGGTTCTTGTGAAGGTTCTTTGGCATCATTGTGGCGTTGAGGAAGCCACGTGGGAGCTTGAGGAAGAGATGAGGAGGAAGTATCCCTCGCTTTTCTCTTCGGATTCCGGGGATGAAATCCCTTTGTAGGGGGTTAGCTTGTAAGGACCCTGACCTCCGTTTAGGGCTTATCCTGTTCACTTTGCTTAACCCTAATGCTTAGTTTCCTGCTAATCACCTTTGGTGGTGATTAGGGTTTGTTGGTGCTTTGTTGAGAGTTGGGGGTGCTACTTGCAATTAACCCAAGTATAGGGTTTGTGGGCAAGTTTATCACCTTGTGAGGTGTTCCTCCCTCTCCTTGCTTCCTCTTGTGTTGAGAGGAAGGTTTGGGCTCGTTTCTTGAGTTCCTTTGGGCTTGGTTGAGCTTGTTGGGCTTTGTGGTGACTTGCATTTGCTTCTTTGGACCTTGTGTCGGGCTAGAGTGCCTTATATCGACCAGTGATGTGTCTCCCAGGGTCTGTGTCGGCCATGGTGTGTGTGTGTCGACCATGGACCCTTTGACTCTCTTTGACCTCATTTGTGTCACCACTAGTGGACACTTGGTGCTTGATGCTTGCATGTGGCAATAGCCTTGGACATGTGTTTAGGGCATGTTAGAGTGGTGGCTTTGCTCATGGACAAGTGTCCCTAGGTGGGTGACACCTTGCCTTGTCTTTCCTTGGTTTCTCCTCCATCCCCTCCTATATATGTGTTTCCTTTCCCTTGCTAAGGATCCCTTTAGTTCCTTAGTCTCCTTCTCCTTTGGTGCACGACACCCTCTTCTTTTTCAAGCTTGGTGGCCAATCCTTCTTGGAGTCTCCTTCTTCCTCTAGTGGTGGACGAACCCTAAAATGCCTTGCTCTTCTTCCTTGGTGGTGCTTGGAGCTTGGAGCTAGGAGCTTGAAGCTTGCTTAAGGCGGGTTACATAACTCCTAACCCTAACTACATCACCTTCTTTTATGTTCTTATATGTTTCTTATGATCATATCGACTATGTATGTTGCTAGTTTAGTTTCTTGCTTAGTTGTTTCTTGTTGGCCGATCCATGTCCTAGGGTTTCTTGTTGAGCAACACCCCTCTCCCTCCTTTGGTCTTGAGAAGTGAGCTTGAACTCTAGTGATATGACCAATACTCCTCTCTCGTTTGAGTTGAGAGGTGAGCTTGTGTTCTAGTTGCTTGAGCAACACCCTTCTCTCACCATGGATTCGAGAGGTGAGCTTTGTGGTAGATGTGAACCTGGTTAGGGTTATTCCTTGTGTTTCCCGATTGGTGTTAAGAAGCTTGGCAAGACCCCTCTCTCTTGGTTGTTGAGAGGTGAGCCATCTTCTTGATCCATTAGGGTTTTGGTGCCCTTGTGCTTGAGGTTGGTGGTGACCCTGTTGGGTTGCATATTGTCTGATATGGTGTTGGAGGTGTTGATGCTCGATATTCTTCTGTGGTTTAGAGTCTTAGATGACATGATGTAGTGGCTGTGTCGGGCGTCACCCTTGTTTCCTACCTTGTGTGAGTGTCGGACGTTACACCTGGTTGAAGGCCCTACCCGACACACCTTGGTCAGGCAGTTACTTGATGCTTTCATACCTTGGACGTTGGGGTGTTGTGATCTGGTTTTGTGTCGGGCGTCACACCTTAGCCTTGTGTGTCGGCCGATAGCATGAGCTCTGTTGGATGTTATGCTCCCTTGTCGCCCGATAGAGTTGCACCTTTGGACGTTATCCCCACGTTGTGTGTGTGCTGCCCGTTATGCCTTGTGCGTGACGCACCGCTGCACAGTATAGGTTGAGTTGTGCGTCGCATATGAAGGCCCGTTGCACCTGACACCCTTGATACCCGACGCTGCGTTGCCCGACACCAGGGTGCATAATGCATTGTTGCACGGTATAGCCTGAGCTGCACGGCATGTGTTGCACGATACACCCTGAGGTAGCATGATGCCCTTGTTGGTTTCTTGGTCGATAGAAGGATGGTGTGCTTGTCCGAGGTGTGTTGGTCTGCTTAACCGTTATGTGTTTGAGTGTTGGGCGATAGGGGAGAGTGCCCTGCCCGATACTACCTTGGGTGAGGGTAGTATGCACTTATAGTGAGGGTCTTGTTCCTTATATGGAAAATCGATATGTTAGATGGTGTTCTTATTGTCACGTTTCTTTATGATGGTAACCCTTGTTATGCAATAATAGTGAGGTGTTTGATGGAATAGATCACATCTATGCATCTTGACATGACTTTTATATGGTTATGATTATCTTGAAATTATATGTATAATGTAGAGTAAATGATAAGCATAGAAGATGCTTTGCTTAATGATATGACCTATGTCTATGGTCACAGGCTGAGGCATGAATGTTAAGCATATAATCATCAATATTGCCCTATGTTGATAATACAATTCTTCTGATAACCCATGATGATTGTGCATACTAACCATGCAAGTACAGATGCATAGCCAGGTAAAGGGATATGAGGTATATATGCTTATGTAACACTGCTTTGATTGTTACTCATGATAATGAGATAACATGCATGATGTGTTTTGGTCTGAGGACCTAAGTTTGGCTAAAGTGTTTAAGAGGGAGTGACATTATGTGATAAGGGATTTAGATCCCATGGCAATGTGATGATCCTTGAGATGGATCTAGATGATTGGCAAGAGGCCAAGTGATAACATGTAATGTTGGATTCTTGTGATGGATAGGGATGATGTTGATTACAGTAAAAAGCATGATATTGTGTTTCATGTTGTTTATTCTTGTTATAGTTTGCATGTTATACAACTTGGTTGAATCTTGCAATACACTTAAAATATACTAATCAATCACAGTGGAACATATCATGTAGTTTGCCCTGGCCATAGATCCATCATCGTCAGGAGCTGGTGATGGTGAAATGGGTTCTCCTGTGGGTTAACTCAGAGCGCATATTGTTGAATATGTGAGGTTTCTCCTAACCTAAAATAGAGAGAGAATCGAGTGCAGTTGCGGTTGCAGACTCAGGATATGTATATGAGCATGGTGAACATGCCCATGGCTCAGGATATGTGATTTGGGAGCATGAATGCGTTCATGGCTCAGAGCACGGTGAATAGGCATGTGGCTCATATTTTCTAGCGCCGAGACCTGTACCGAGGCAGGCTAGGCAGAGGGTAGCCTATGGAGCTGACCCTGTGGCTGAGGCCACTTAAGCACGAGATTGCGGTCCTGCTTTGGTTCTCGTGCACTGACTACAAGGTGGTAGGTCATGGATTCCGTCTCTTCCATTGACCTTGTATGGCATCGGCTCTGGGTTTCACAGCCGTCGGTTGGATTTGAGCGGTACGGCTCACTTCCTCAGGGCATAATAACACGTAATCCAGCCGTATAGTATTTACTGCTAAGGAAAAACACAAAACATTGGTTGAGGCCTTGCTTGTATAGTTAATCTTGATATACCTTACAGTTACTTATACGTTCCTCATGTTATGTGGTAAGACCTTATAAATCTTATCTTGTTAATCATGTTCCATAAAAGAGATATTTGGTAAAATGCCTTCCGTACATTTCGTAAGCTTGATGGTATGAATAGCTTTATTATATAAACTGCTCTTGTTACATCTTTTATCAGTTATCTACTGCTATTGCTTTAGTCTTGCTGAGGTTTTGTAGTTTCGGCGGGGAGTTATGTTTCTTGTTGGGACTGTGTGTCTCACCCCGCTGGTTTATAACCTTTTTAGGTGTTCGAGCTAGACGTGGTGGTGATCGCGGAGTTGCGGCCGAGCAGCAAGATGAGCAATAGAAGGTAAGAGGTGGATATGCTGCTGTTTTGGTTGTTTTGTAGTAGAGTCTTAGAGTCATCCATGTACACTCAGGTCCTTGGAGGTGTTTTGATGTGTTTCATGATGTATAGTTGATGATGTTTTGTATATCCTACTGTTGGCCGGATGTGGGCCGTTAATGTATGTATAAGCAAGTGATGAACTCAGGTGATGGCTTGACTGCTGACCTCCTAAGTTGTGGACATGTATCAAGACTTGTAAATGTTTATATAACATGTTTCCTTGCAGGATGAGAACCTAAATGTAATAGTTTCTCAGTTTTATCCACTTTCTGAAACCGGTTTTAATTAACACGTGGTTTTGGTAATCTGTGGTTATGGTGATTTCCGCACATTTTCGCATAACACCTCATTGTCTATGTGATAGTGGGATGTGTTGCCACAATAATTGTCCTTATTCTTTATTTAACACATACATTTTCTCTCCTCTTGTTGGGTGATCCCAACCACCCAAGCTTAGGATCATAGTACGTAGTAGGAGCATGGTAAACCAGCCTAAAACTAGGAAAAGGAATCCATCCTTCCCTCGTGGATTTACTTATTAAGTTATCTATTATTGGAGACATATTGTTGTAATCTAGTTTCCCTCTACTTAGATCCTCTTTTTGTATAAAGCATGTACACCCTTTTGGGAAAATTTATGTACTCTTTATTTAAATTGAATATAGTCAAAAAAATTAACTTCTGCTACTATCCATTTGGATTTTGTTTACCATTGTAATCAGTAAAGAGGTGGTGATTTCACTTCTTTACAACATGGTATCAGAGCCAATGGTAGTCAGAGTCTTGACTATTTCAATTTGTGTCCTTAGTTAGAACCCCTTACCTCATATAGTATCCCTTTAGTTCACATTAGAATTGACCTATGATGAAAGGTTGAATTAGGACTATAAGAGTTTCATATTAGAAATATCTTTAATCAACTTTTAGGTGATTAACCTATTAGGTATCTACTAGGACATAAGTTGAAAGCAAGGGTGCCTATAAAGGGTCAGGGTCTGGGGGTTGACAATATTTTTCTCTGCGCCACTAGCTAGGTTTATGAGGAATCCCAGATCCATATGACACCGGCCTGACATGAGTTGATACCATTGTCTGAAATAGCATACCTGTAGGCAAAATACCTCAATGTATTGTATCCTTAGAAAACCTAATATGATAAAATCACCTTATATCCCATAAAATGCCTTACATGAGACTTAGATTTCAATTATTAGGGGTAGTCTACCCTATACTAGACTTTGAAGTTTAGTAATAGTGAATTGTAAAACAATTGAGTGTAGGATCTTATACCTCGTTTAATTAGACTCACTCTTTTACCTCAAATTTAGTTTGACTTGGTAGGTCAACCCTTTTAAGGGGTGGAGTAGTGGTAGTAGTAGTAGTAGTACCTTGATAGATTTTGCATTTGCTGATTTCGAGGAGGAAATCCCTTTTTAGGGGGATGGAATCCTATAACATAGCAAAATCTAGCCACTTTGACATTAGAAACCCTAACTGTAATGACCGTCTCGCGAAAACAATGTTAACTAATGTGGAAGCGTTCATCAAGCAGCGGATTAGCGAAAATCACTATAAAATTAAAACTTTTTGCAAAGAGGTCCACACATAATAAATCTTTTTCTTCAAGAGCCAAAGTATAACACATTTACTTTTTGGATCAAAGGTACATATCATGCGTCATCTCTTTCTGAGAATTACAAGCATCAGCTGACCTGTTAAGATCAACACAGGTAGTATAAAATCTCGAGACACTGATCCAAAATCTAAAAAGCACTAACTACTACTCCAAGGACCTGAGAGTACAAAGACGACACATAGGACTCTATATACAACTATACATGTCATGACAGCCAATGTCTCCACTTGAGACTTCACTGTTGTCTCTGCTGCTACTGCTATCCTTCACCTACTGAAGGATTCATGTCTCCTCGTCCGCGTCCACCTAAAAATTTGGTTCCCACGGGGGTGAGACAATTATAAAAATTGCCCCAGCGAGAGATATAACTCTCCGCCAATAACATTGTTATTGCAACTTAAGAAGATAAATATGAATGGAAGAATCATATTTGTATAGCAGCAGATATTTTAATGTCTAACAGATTAGAACATTATTCTATATCAGAAGCATTGCAACTATAACTTGATAGAATCAACATGTCATTTATCCTTTAAGGAATATAAAGAACATGTATAACATCTATTCAAACTACAGAATCATTACCACTACTTTAACTCTCTTCAGGATTAAATCATATATCTAAAGCCTGGTATTATCATTGTGGAGTCATGGCCCGTAGCCATACTCTTTTCATAAAATGTTGGGATCTTAATCCCTCAATTCACCACTGGAAATTCTCATCCTTTCATAATTTCAATACCCTAACCATGTGATTCTGGGTGTTTAAACCCTTAGCTCATCACCTGAGCATTGTTACCACTTCCTTAGGTAACTAACACCTTTAGGTCATTTGACCAAGGTAAGTATGATACTTGATGCCTATTAACTCTCTTGCTACCTCTTATCAGACAACAAGATATATTATGGCACACAAGGCCCAATAAACAAATTCAAATTAATAACATATCACAACTCATACCTGGCTATGCCCATCATCTCATGATACATGCATGGTTAGCACATATGATAGCAGCACATCAATTATCTATCAACGTCATGCAAAAACAATGTATTAATAATTCAAGGGTATTACCCTTAATCCTTTACCAGGATTAGGATTTCCATCACACATCTCATGTATCATTCATCCAATCATATTGTACTTATATCACAACAAGGTATACCAGTATTTGGGGTGTTGGATATGATATCTATCATATCTTGATGTCTCACTTCCCTCAACACCATTAACTTTCTTAAGTTCACATACTTAGCTTGTATTAGAGTATTACCCATCCTAATACTTTATGCACCAGTTTATCACATTCTTCATGTAAAGTAGTGATCAGTTGTCACTTACTTGGAATATACAACTGTTGCCAATACTATGGATTCATACATAAGTCAGGAATTAATAAAAAGACCATGTTAGGTCCTATTCAAAACAAACTCTAAGTCAAACATAGAGTACCACGGCCGTGCAACCAAGAACAGTCATACAAAGAAAGTCACCACGGCCGTGCTACCTTGCACGGTTGTGCAAAGTGAATCCACCTCGGTCGTGCTACCTTGCACGGTCATGCAAAGGAAAGATACCACGGTCGTGCTGCCTAACACAGTCATGCTACATGAGTTCACCTCTTGAATCCTATTCAAGTATGAATTCTATTCTTTCATTAGGGATTAAGGTTTCACATATCATCTCCCCTCTTTTAGAATAGGGATTGCATATAGCATCACCCTTCATTAGAGTTTCATAACATGTTGCCCATAATTAGGGTTTACTAATCATTTCCAATTAGGGTTTCTCATGAAATCACTCTCAATTAGGGTTTCACATGGATGCACCCTCAGTTAGGGTTTCACATGGATACTCCCTCAACTAGGGTTTCACATGGATGCACCCTCAACTATGGTTTTACATGGATACACCCTCAACTAGGGTTTACTATTCATCCTAATAAGTTATTTCATATGTAGACAACCTCTTATTAGGGTTATACATGGAATTAGCCTCAATTAGGGTTTTCATCATGTATTGGATCCATGCATTTGTTATGCATTATTAATTAGTACCATTAAGGTATCCCTCACCTAATTACATTAGGTTTCCAAAAAGGTTTGATCAATTGGACCTTCAATAACATGAGGCATCCAAATAGATTAATCAATAGAACCTTCAATTGCACTAGGTATCTATTTGGATTAGTCAGTTGAGTCTATGATTTCATTGGGTACTCAATTGGATCAACCCATTGTTCCTTCAATTACTTTAAGTACTCAATTGGATTAACCAATTGATCCTTAAATTGCATTGGGCATCCAATTGAATTAACCAAATTGAATCACAAACGGTTTGAAACCGTTTAAGCAAAAAGCTTTAAAACTGCATGGGTCTCAAACGGTCTTGAGACCTTTTGGTCCAAACCTCTCAAAACTGCATGAACCAAAAAGTAAATCAAGACATCCACAACACTCAACTCCAATCAATGGAACTTCAACCAATTGGATCATCAATTAATCATCAATTGAATCATGAACTCACCCCTCAATTAGAACTTCAATTAGGGTCTGATCTCAATGGGATTAGGGTTTATAATCACCAATTAGAGCTTTAAAGTTGATCATCAGTCAAGCTACTAATTGAGTTTCAATTGATTGCATTGGATCTTCAACTATTGAGTTCATGGAACCAATCATCAATTGGACCTATGCTCATACTTCAATTGAGTTTAATAGGTCAACCTTCAACTGATTTGACCTTCAATCGACCCTCAATTGGTCATTAATTAGGGTTTGACTCAATTGATTTAGGGTTTGGAATCGATGATCCAACAATACTTATCAATGCAAGATTGATTACTTTAAAATTATTGAACCATTATCCAAATTGGGCATGACCTGACCCCAAACGGTCTTGAGGTCGTTTGGATGACCTCCAAATGGTCTTGAGACCGTTTTCCCATGTCCACATCATAATCCAAGTCAATCAATCAAATTTTGAATCATTGGATTGACCACCATATCAGCATTGCATTGTATATCAGCTTGATACCTTTAGACCTTCAAACACCTAACCATACTCAACCCTAGACCTCCAAACGGTATTGGGTGACCACCAAACGGTCTTGAGACCATTTGGATGAGCTCCAAACGGTTTTGAAACCGTTTGGCTCATCCAAACTTTGGATTCTAGTGAAAATCCATCAAGGATTGGTCTATCGAGTTGATCAACAATTCAGCACTTATCACCAAGTGATTTGGTACCTTTGGACCTTCAATTGGTCAACTATACTTGTCCCCAGACCTCCAAACGGTCTTGGGGTGATCCCCAAATGGTCTTGAAACCGTTTGGGTAATCCCCAAACGGTTTTGAAACCGTTTGGGTCATTCAACCCAAAACAATCAACTCAATCAATTGCAAAATCAGCACTTAACCGATTAGGGTTCATGCCCCATATTTGGATCTTCAAATACTTAATAATATCCAACCCTAGACCTAAAAACGTTCTTGGGTGACCCCCAAACGGTTTTGAGACCGTTTGGGTAATCCCCAAACGGTTTTGAAACCGTTTGGGCTAATCAACCCAAAATATCCAATTAACTCATTGGAATTTCAGCATTGTTTTCAATTAAGGTTTGCCCAATTGAATAGCCTTCAAATCACTATTCCTTGGGAATTGACCCCTAAAATTTGGTGATTCATTATCCCACATCATTATGAACAGTAATTCCAAACGTTCAACGCTTGGTCAACTCACTCAAACGGTTTTGAAACCGTTTGGCCAAAAAGGTTAAGTTAATCAGGTTGAAAATCAGCACTTAATCCAATTAGGTTTACCTAATTGATTAGCCTTCAAATCACGATTCCTTTGGCTTTAATCCCTAAAATTTGGAGGGTTATCAACCAACATAATCATGATCAGGAATACCAAACTGTCAACGCTTGGTCAACCATCTCAAACGGTTTTGAAACCGTTTTCCCAAACAGGTCAATTTGATCAGGTTGAAAATCAGCACTTAATTCAATTCGATTTGCCTAATTGATTAGCCTTCAACCTATGATTCCTTTGGAGTTAACCCCTAAAATTTGGTGGGTTATCAGCCTACATAATTAGGAACAAAATTCCCAAATGGTCAACGCTTGGTCAACCATCTCAAATGGTTTTGAAACCGTTTTCTCCCAAACGGTTTCAAACTGTTTGCCCTTAAACGGTTTGCTGAAACCGCATAACCAATCAAATTAAAACGATTTCGAGTAGCTATCAAAACTGTTTGGATTGGTACTTTTCTTTGGATAAGCATCTAGGATGATGTCATCATCCCCTTCCTTCTAACAACCAAGAACATCAACCGTTCTTGATGGAAATTGCAGCAAGGAAACAAGAGTGTATCAAATTGAAGAAATCAATCAACAAAGCATAGAGAATTGATGCAATAGCAATGTTTAAGGGTTTAAGTTATAAAACCCACCTCCAATTGAGCTCCAAAGCTCCAAGATCACGGCAACAATGGTGAATTAAGCTCCCTTCACTATTACAAGGTTCGTCCTCAAGCTTTGAGTGAAAAGAATTGGTTAGGATTGGAGAGGAGATCGAAATAGGAAGGAATCCATTATTTATTTTCGATTTCCACCTTGGAATCAAGGAGAAATGAATCAAGAACCTTACCAACAGGTTGGGAGTCGTCCTCCTGCTCCTCCCTAGATCCTTGGTCGGTTTTGCAAGCAAGGGGAAGAAGGAAATCCGAAAAGGCCTTGGTTTGGGCTTGGAAATGGCACTTTTATAAGGAAATTGATGAGAGAGAAAATGCCTTATTAAAATGCATTTATTCCCAAAAATATGGCCGCCTCTTCCCCCCTTATCTTCCTTAGGGACGAGGCTATCTTTTTTGCCTCTTATTCCTCTCAATTATCCATGATTTAAAGAAAAACAAATTAAGCACCTTAATGCTTATAATATTAATATCCCATATGTGAGTGGAAATTACTTTCCTTTATAATAAGGTGAGTGGAGTTTCACCTCCTTTAGATATTTTCATTCCTTATCTTTGCAAAAGAACGTCCATACTTATTCAAAATCAACCAATAACATTTTGGTTGAAGTCCCTTTAATTAATACATCCATTTTTGCCCTAAATTGAATTAGGGTTTCACTTAAGATTAAATCTTGATTATTTTAATATCAAGATTCTCTCTCCTCCAAATTAATTCAAATGAGGCACCCCTCTCATTTTATTCGCTCTAATTGATGCCAAGAAACATTAGGGACCTTACTGAAGTGGTAATTTGCATATTGAACCCTAGGTTTTGGGTAAATTGCACATTATACCAAAACTAGGTTTTAATGCACAAGGATTGCTTTACAAGCTTAAACTTGATGCCCAATCTTGTAAAAACCATACCACTACATCATATTCATTCTTATGATGTCTCAACATCAGAGGAATATTTTATCATGCAACATTTGCAATTTAACCCCTCAACTTGGGTAATTTACACTTTAGTCCAAAATAAGCAAACATTGCTTCAACATTGTTCAAATAGGACCAAAATTGAAACATAAGTTTCTCATGAGCTCTAATTACTCTTCCCAAGATAAGATTAAGAATATACTCAACCTTATTAAGCAAAAAATCTAGGGTTAATTCATAACCCAGGTCATGGATGTTACACTAACTCCATGGATAAGAGATTAGTGAGCTTATATGATTAGCGTTGACCTAACATATTGTTTAACATTTTTTTATATACTAATAAGTCATTTAATAAATGGTTCATATGCTTGAACCCCAAAAAAATACTTAATATGAGTAACTCACTAATTATGAATGCACATAATGTTGACCATGTCACCCTAATGCTATGGTAAATGAAACTAATGTGTGTTAAGAATGCATAACATGTAATGGTCATGTTGACCTAAACCCTAAGATGTAATCATCTAACATTAACATATATACATTCATATCCTTAATGTCTTCATGATACATTAGTGACATTAGGTGTCATTTTCAATAACATACTTTGATACACCTAAAGGGCATATAATCACCTAATCATAATTTAATAAAGTCATCAATATCTATAAGGCATATCACCTGGTTCTCTAATACACACCTCATTAATCACCAAATCATAACATGATACGTGAATCAATTCATTGGTATGGAATGTGTTCCACCTTATTCACTAAAATATATATGTAATGACTCAAATGTGATAAGGAGTAATTGGATTTACATAAGCATGATTATTAAGTCTATAATAATTCCAAATGCCTAATGTGATGTTAAATGTATAATGTTTAATATGATGTGTAAATAGGAGAAAATGATTAATGATGACATTATTGTGAGTAGGAAACATAACATGACAATGTGTAATAGAAATTGATGTGATATTATTAAGACTTAGTAACTTGTTGGATAATATTATCTATTTCTTACCAAAATAATATGTGAAAATTCTACATGGTAGTAATATGAAGATAATGGAGTATAAATTCAAGTTATTAAGGATTGCGATCTAACATACTAATAAATATTGAGATGATTTAGTAAACTCTAATTGTGCTTAAAATTATTAATTAGTAATGAGAAATACAGATGAATTGTACTTAATGTTGAGATATAATTCTTTTGGCAACAATGTGAACATAACTTGACACAATTAATAGCATAATAATAAGGATGATGTAATTTCATAATGGAGGTAGTACTAATAAGCCGAAAATGTTAATTGTGTTATATTTGATAAAAAGTAATGTGAATAGTGGAAACCTTAGTGAAACCTAACTTATGAGTAGGGCATGTGAACTACCATAGATTAGAGGTAATCACCTAGTTTCTTAAGGTTAATATGTTACATACTCACCTTTCCCTCGTGTTGATATTTCGGGGATGAAATCCTCTTTAAGGGGTGGAGTGTTGTAACATACTGAATCTTGGATTCAATTTGCAATTTTACCCATTTTCAAGATTTTATTTCCTTCTTATCCTTTTTGTCATTTCCCCTAAATTTTCCTATATTTTCTATCCTCTTTGTCCTCAATGTTGGAATTGAGCTATACTTGATGGCTTGAATTATATTTACCCACATTCATGACAACAAATGGGTGTTTGCACAAATATCTCAAATTATGTGTTAATTAGAGTATAATAATGCAAATTGGACAATTAGGATAGATAATGAGTAGATTATATTAATTTAGATTAATTGTGGCTTTTTGGGATAAGAAATAAGGATTAATGTGAAATTGAGTTTAATTAATGAGATATTCACCCTCTTATCTCCTCTCTCCTCCAAATTGTTATTAAAGCATTAAAATGGAGAATAGGAGGTGGAAACGACTCTTGAATGATTTTATAATATCCATATCGAATTTATTTAAATATTTTCAAGAAAATAGCTTTGTATTAATTCACCCTCTTAAAATACATTAATATATACATTAATGACCAATATGGTGATTAAGGGCCAAAGCTTTTGCAAAATGAAAATCTAATTACATAGCATTAATCTAGGCATTTATATTAGCCTATGGTCCAAATTTGAGATCATTTGACCCATGTTTGGCCCTCTAAACAAATTAGACAAGATTTGACTATAGTTTGAATAACATTTCATTAATGCATCGCAATTAACCTAAAGTCTGTGATTTAATCCGCTGTCACACGTTACTCTTCTCCTGCACACCACTCGATGGCTAAAATTTAAGGAACGACATGAACCACTGGTCCAAACTTTATCTCCTACCTCCGGCCATTTCACAGGACTGGGAACAGTCTTACAGCAACGCCTTCATCGGTCTCCCTCTCTCCGTTCACTGCCCCATTTCGCAAGTTTCCACTGGAGTTGAATTCACCATCCTCTCCTGAACCAGTTGAGTCGTCACTCACCATCTTTCGTGGTCCATCAAAGAAACACCCATTAGGGCATCGACTCCCTTCTCCACTGCCGCTTCACAGAGGGAGCTCTAGCGCCCCTCTCGCCTATATAAGGTCGAGGCGAGCACCCTCAGACCATAAGCTTTCCTCCTCCACCTCCAATTTCTCCTCAACCTCCCTGAACCACCCCACCCTACTCGAGATACACCTCTAGCGAAGGTGGTCCAATATCTCAAGCTCTGGCAACCTCAGATAAATTAACTTAGTGGAAAGCTTCCCCGACTCCTCCTTTCTGCTTCTACATCCCTAGCTTGCTTTGGTTTCTCCCAAGTCGCCGCAACCTATAAGCCATCTTTGAAGACCCTGTCGCTGCTCGCAGCCGGGCCACCCCATGACCCTCGGACAACAAAAAAGGCCTAGAACTATTCGGAATCCTTTTGGGAATCTTCCTACGCCATCTATTCGACTCGATAGTAGGTAATTCTCATCTTCCCATTTCCGAGTTCCTCCTATATTTTCTGACGAACTCACATTTTTGGTCGCCGTCATGACCCTGCAAAGCCAGTGGCAATGTCAGCTTTCAAGGAGCAATGTTTAATATAGATTTTTGGAATCAAGCCTTGATATTGTTACTGCAGAGGACGAGTTGCAGCTCCCTCAACACATCTCGACCTCGTAGAGATATCCCAAGTTTTGGTTCCTGTAGTCATAGACTCACAACCGATAGCATCAGAGCTTCGGGCTCTAGCTCCTGCACCTCACCATGGCACAAGCGAAGACAAACTAGGTCATGGAATGACCCTGGTGTCCCCGTGTTTTCAATCAAACGATTTAATGAACAAGGGTATTATCAGTATTTCAGAGTCAGTTTTCTTTGATCACTTAAATGCTGGGACAACAACCACTTTGCTAGCTGGAAGGTGTCAATTGGCCCAAGTCCATTAACCGCTGACTGACGTGGTTTTTCCTCGAATTATTATTGGACGATTTTATATAATTACTAGTAAATCATAGGATTGTCGGAAAAATATGAATAAATAGTCGTTGAAAAGCATTTTTCATGTAGAATCTGAATTTAAGGTTTTTAAGTATATATTTTTATTCCCATTTCGAGGTTTATCATAAATACCATATTAATTATATGAAAAGCCTTAAAATATATAACTAATTCATTTTAACTCCAAATTTAAGAAATAAATATGATTTCTTAATCAGGAGAATCCAAGTAATCGATTGGTCCTAGTTTTGCGTCCTAAATCAATGGTTTTCGTAGAAGGTCCAAAATTAGGGTTTCTCACATAATATGCTTTATAAACCCTAATCCATGTGTATAAACTCGTATCTAAGAAAAAAGTGAGATTGGACACATTTAATTGATGAAAAGTCTTCTTTAGGAATCTCAAGTGAGGTATGTATGTGCAACCCTATTTTTTATGTGCATTCTAAACCCTAAGTTGGGCATATTTTATCCAACCCTACTTTTCCAATGAGGCATTGTTTTAGCCTTTATTCTCTTTATTACCTTCTTGTGGCATTTTTACTTCAATTATTCTAGGGTCTTGGACCCACTTGCAAAGTTTACAATTCCTTATATCTTCCATTAAACTATTTTAGCATGATGATGTAAATGACTAATTAACTAATGTAGCGTCCATCTGTACAACCACCCATAGTGGGCATGCATCAATTCACCCAGGGGAATGTGATAATTCTTCCCATTTTATATATATTTGGGTGCTTGGGGATGTGTTAATTTTCCCAGAGATTGAGATTAGGTAGGTGCCTCAGCCCTATGTTAGCTTAATGTAGTCATATCAAATCATGCATGCAAACTTTATTCTTATTTAACTTGACAGAAATCTTATTTATTTACTCGGCTCATATTCTTGACCCTATTAGAATAGTAAATCTTTATTATTTTCTTCTTTAGTTTATAATTGTCCTTATTCTTTAGTGACACATACATTTTCTCTCCTCTTACTGGGTGATCCTAACCACCCAGGTTTAGGATCAGAGTACGCAATAGGAGCATGGTGAACCAGCCTAAGACTAGGAAAAGGAGTCCATCCTTCCCTCATGGATTTACTTATTAAGTTATTTTTTATTGGAGACATATTTTTGTATTCTAGTTTCCCTCTACTTAGATCCTCTTTTTGTATTTAACATGTACACCCTTTTGGGAAAATTTATGTACTCTTTATTGAAATTGAATATAGGCAAAAAAATTAACTTCCACTACTATCCAATTGGATTTTGTTTACCATTGTATTTAGTAAAAAAAAGTCATGATTTCACTTCTATACATCATGGTATCAGAGCCAATGGTAGTCAGTGTCTTTACTATTTCAATTTGTCTCCTTATTTAGAACCCCTTACCTCATATAGTATCCCTTTAGTTCACATTAGAATTGACCTATGATGAAAGGTTGAACTAGGACTATAAGAATTTCATACTAGAAATGTCTTTAATCAACGTTTAGGTGATTAACCTATTAGGAAGCTACTGGGACATAAGTTGAAATCAAGGGTGCCTAGAAAGGATCAGGGTCTAGGAGATAGCAATATTTTCCTCCACGCCACTAGCTTGGTTTACGAGGACTCCCGGATCCATATGACGTCGGCCTGGCCTGAGCTAATACCATTGTCCTAAATAGCATACCTTTAGGCTAAATACCACAATGTATTATTTCCTTAGAAAACCTAATATGATAAAATCAACTTATATCCCATAAATTGCCTTACATGAGACTTATATTTCAATGATTAGGGGTAGTCTACCCTATACTAGATGTTGAAGTTTAGTAATAGTGAATAGTAAAACAATTGAGTGTTGGATCTTATACCTGATTTAATTAGACTCGCTCTTTTACCTCAAGTTTAGTTTGACTTGGTTGGTCAACCGTTTTAAGGGGTGGAGTAGTGGTAGTAGTAGTACCTTGATAGATTTTACATTTACTGATTTCGAGGATGAAATCCCTTTTTTGGGGGATGGAATCCTATAACATAGCAAAATCTAGCCACTTTGGAATTAGAAACCCTAACTCCATAGACAAGAGATTAGGGAGCTTATATGATTAGCATTGACCAAACATATTGTTTAATATTTTTGTTTATATACTAATAAGTTATTTAATAAATGGTTCATATGCTTGAACCCCAACAAATACTTAATATGAGTAACTCACTAATTGTGAATACACATAATGTTGACCATGTCACCCTAATGATATGGTAAATGGAAATAATGCATGCTAAGAATGCATAACATGTAATGGTCATGTTGACATAAACCCTAAGATGTAATCATCTAATTTTAACATATATACATACATATCCTTAATGCCTTAATGATACATTAGTGACATTAGGTGTCATTGTCAATAATTTACTTTGATACACCTAAAGGGCATATAATCACCTAATCACAATTTAATAAAGTCATCAATATCTATAAGGCATATCACCTGGTTCTCTAATACACACCTCATTAATCACCTAATCATAACTTTATATGTAAATCAATTCATTAATATGGAATGTGTTCCACCTTATTCACTAAAATATATATGTAATGACTCAAATGTGATAAGTAGTAATTGGATTTACATAAGCGTGATTATTATGTGTACAATAATTCCAAATTCCTAATGTGATGTTAAATGTATAATTTTTAATATGATGTGTAAATAGGAGAAAATGATTAATGATGACATTAATGTGAGTACGAAAAGTAACGTGACAATGTGTAATAGAAATTAATGTGACATTATTTAGACTTAATAACTTGTTGGATAATATTATCTATTTCTTACCAAAATAATCTGTGAAAAATCTACATGGTAGTAATATGAAGATAATGGTGTATAAATTCAAGTTATTAAGGATTGTGATCTAACATATTAATAAATAATGAGATGATTTAGTAAACCCTAATTGTGCTTAAAATTCTTAATTAGTAATGAGAAATACAGATGAATTGTACATAACGTTGAGATATAATTATTTTGACAACAATGTGAATATAATTTGACATAATTAATAGCATAATAATAAGGATGATGTAATTTCATAATGGAGGTAGTGCTAATAAGCTGAAAATTTTAATTGTGCTATATTTGATAAAAAGTAATGTGAATAGTGGAAACCTTAGTGAAACCTAACTTATGAGTAGGGCATGTGAAGTACCATAGATTAGAGGTAATAACCTAGTTCCTTAAGGTTGGGATGTTACATACTCACCCTTCCCTCTTGTTGAGATTTTAGGGACGAAATCCTCTTTAAGGGGTTGAGTGTTGTAACATATTGAATCTTGGATTCAATTTGCAATTTTACCCATTTTCAAGATTTTATTTCCTTCTTATCCTTTTTGTCATTTTCCCTAAATTTTACTATATTTTCTAGCCTCTTTGTCCTCAATGTTGGAATTGAGCTATACTTGATGGCTTGAATTATATTTACCCACATTCATGACAATGAATGGGTATTTGCACAAATATCTTAAATTATGTGTTAATTAGAGTCTAATAATGCAAATTGGACAATTATGAGAGATAATGAGTAGATTATGTTAATTTAGAGTAATTGTGGGTTTTTGGGATAAGAAATAAGGATTAATGTGTAATTGAGTTTAATTAATCAGATATTCACCCTCTTATCTCCTCTTTCCTCCAAATTGTTATGAAAGCATTAAAATAGAGAATAAGAGGTAGGGCATGACTCTTGAATGATTTTATAATATCCATCTCAAATTTTATTTAATGATTTTCTAAGAAAATAGCTTTGTATTAATTCACCCTTTTAAAATACAATAATATATACATTAATGACTAATATGGTGATTAAGAGCCAAATCTTTTACAATACAAAAATATAATTTCATAGCATTAATCTAGGCATTAATATTAGCCTATGGTTCAAATTTGAGGTCATTTGACCCATGTTTGGCCCTCCAAATGAATTAAATAAGATTTGACTACAGTATGAATAACATTTCATTAATGCATCACAATTAACCTAAAGTCTACGATTTAATCCGTTGACACGCGTTACTCTTCTCCTACATGTCATCTGACGATTGTGATTTAAGGAACAACTCAATCCAACGGTCTAAACTCTATCTCCTACCTCTGGTCATTTCACAAGACTAGGAATAGTCTTACAACAACGCCTTCATCGATCTCCCTCTCTCCATTCACTGCCCCATTTCACAAGTTTCCACTTGAGTTGAATTCACCATCCCCTCCCGAACCAGTTGATCTATCACTCACCATCTTTTGTGGTCCATCGAAGAAATTCCCATTAGGGCATCGACTCCCTTCTCCACCATCGCTTCACAGAGGGAGCTCTAGCGCCCCTCTCTCCTATATAAGGCCAAGGTAAGCACCCTCAGACCATAAGGTTTCCTCCTCCTCCAATTTCTCCTCAACTTCCTCAAACCACCCCACTCTACTTGAGATACACCTCCAGCGACGGCGGTCCTATATCTCAAGCTCTGGTAACCTCAGATAAATTAACTTAGTCAAAAGCTTCCTCGACTCTTCCTTTCTTCTTCTACATCCCTAGTTTGCTCTAGTTTCTCCCCAGTCACCGCAACCTATAAGCCATCTTTGAAGACCCTGTCGTCCCTCATAGCCAGGCCACCCCATGACCCTCGGACAACGAAAAAGGCCCAAAAATCTTTGGCGTCCTCTTGGGAATCTTCCTAAGCCATCTATTCGACTCGATGTAGGTAATTCTCATCTTCCCATTTCTGAGTTCCTCCTGTATTTTCTGACAAACTCACATTTTTTGTTGTCGTCGTGACCACCGGACTGAGTCAGAAACTTTGTCGTGACCCTGCAAAGCTAGTGGTAATGTTGGATTTCAAGGAACAATGTTTAATATGGATTTTTGGAATCGAGCCTTGATATTGTTACCTTCTAGTGACCTGGGTGGGCCAAACAGACCACAGTAGAGGACGAGTTGATGCTCGCTCAACTCATCTCGACCTCATAAAGATATCCTTAGTTTTGGTTCCTATAGTCATAGACTCACAACTGGTAGATACACGAGTAGTAGCATTGGAGCTTCAAGATCTAGCTCTTGCGCCTCGCCATGGAAAAAGCAAAAACAAACAAAGTCATAGAATGACCCTAGTGTCCTTGTGTTTTCAATAAAATCTTTTAATGAACAAGGGTATTATCGGTATTTCAGATTCAATTTTCTTTGATAACTTAAACTCTGGGAAGAACCCTGCTTTTCTAGTTGGCAGGTGCCAATTGGCCCAAGTCAGCGCGGGCCCACATCCATTGACCGCTAACTGATGTGGCTTTTCCTCAAATTATCATTGGTCGATTTTATATAATTCCTAGTAAATCATAGGATCGTCAGAAAAATACAAATAAATAGTCCTTGGAAAGAATTTTTCATGTGGAATCCTAATTTTAGGTTTTTAGGTATTTATTTGTATTCCTATTTTGATGTTTATCATAAATATCATGTTAATTATATAAAAAGCCTTAAAATATATAACTAATTCATTTTAACTCCAAATTTATGAAATAAATATGATTTATTAATCAAGAGAATCCAAGTAATCGATTGGTCCTATTTTTTAGTCCTAAATTTATGGTTTGCATAGAAGGTCCAAAATTAGGGTTTCTCACATAATGTGCTTTATAAGCCCTAATCCATGTGTATAAACTTGTATCTAGGACAAAAGTGAGATTGGACACATTTAATTAATGAAAAGTATTCTTTAAGAATCCTAAGTGAGGTATGTATGTGTGACCCTATTTTTGTATGTGCATTCTAAACCCTAAGTTGGGCATATTTTATCCAACCCTACTTTTCCAATGAGGCATTGTTTTAGCCTTTATTCTCTTTATTGCCTTCTTGTGGCATTTTTACTTCAATTATTATACGGTATTGGACCCCACTTGCAAAGTTTACAATTACTTATATCTACCATTGAACTATTTTAGCATGATGATGTAAATGACTAATTTACTAATGTAGTGTACATCTTTACAACCACCCATAGTGGGCATGTATAAATTCGCCCAGGCGAATGTGATTATTCTCCCCATTTTATATATATTTGGGTGCTCAAGAATGTGTTAATTCTCCCTCACCTAGAGGTTGAGGTTAGGTAGATGTCTCAACCCTATGTTAACTTAATGTAGTCATATTAAATCGTGCATGCAAACTTTATTATTATTTGACTTGGCAGAATTCTTATTTATTTACTTGCCTCATATTCTTGACCCTCTTAGCATAGTGAATATTTATTATTTCCTACTTTAGTTTATAATTGTCCTTATTCTTTATTTGACACATACATTTTCTCTCCTCTTGCTGGGTGATCCCAACCACCCAGGTTTAGGATCAGAGTACGCAACAAGAGCATGGTGAACCAGCTAGGAAAATGAGTCCATCCTTCCCTCATGGATTTACTTGTTAAGTTATTTTTTATTGGAGACATATTGTTGTAGTATAGTTTCCCTCTACTTAGATCCTCTTTTTGTATAAAGCATGTACACCCTTTTGGGAAAATTTATATACTCTTTATTTAAATTGAATGTAGTCAAAAAAATTAACTTCCGCTTCTATCCAATTGGATTTGATTTATCATTGTAATTAGTAAAGAGGTGGCGATTTCACTTTTTTATAGTATATCTTCATCTTAGTTATGAGTCTTCTCCTCAGCAAATTCTTGCCTCTGAAGCCTTATCGATATTAAACGATATCTATCGGTGACTATCTCACTCTATATCTTCTACCCCTACTTCCAAAGAGCCTACAACCCTTGTTGTTTCCACACAAGGTAATCTTGGTTGTGGCCAGGGAAAAGTCTCAACAATAGTGGGAGTGTATCCGCTTCTTCCTCATCTCAACCACAAGTTTGTAATTTCTACACGCATACTAATCAACTTG
The DNA here is from genome assembly GCA_963693085.1 of Alisma plantago-aquatica. Taxonomy (NCBI): domain Eukaryota; kingdom Viridiplantae; phylum Streptophyta; class Magnoliopsida; order Alismatales; family Alismataceae; genus Alisma; species Alisma plantago-aquatica. Next base: position 459,906,542 of record OY856409.1, read on the forward strand.
AAGACAATTTCTTGAAAAGGCATGGGAAACATGAATAGGAAAATAAAGTGTCAATTGTCGATATTGATGGATATTTTGTCTGTGTTCCTCTTGTTAACAGTCCTCATATGGTGCCATTGAGTTCTTCTAACCTTGAAAAATTGATCAAGGTCACTTCTGATGCTACTATTACTCCTCAAACAAACATTTCTCTATACTTAGTTAACCCCTCATCTCTTTAAGCTTCTACCTCTTCATCCAAAGATGATTGGGTTACTGATTTGAGTGCTACGACCCATATGACTGGTAATAAGAAAATGTTTACTTATTTGAAGAAATTTACTTGCAGTTCTCATGTGTGTATGCTAGATGGGACCACTTCTCTGGTTGTTGGGAGAGGAGATGTGAACAATAGTATCCTTAGATCTATCTTGTTTGTGCCTAAATTCCCATTAAACTTGATGTATGTTAGTATATTATTAAAACATCAAACTTCTGTGTAACCTTCTTTCATTATACTATCTTTATATAGGATCTCAGGACGAAAAAGATTATTGGTGAGGGGATATGAAGGTGTGCATGGTTTGTACTACCTACAAACCCCATCAAACCCTACTACTATTGCTCTTATGGACCAGTCTAGATCCCTTTGTCAATAGTACCCATGACTCATCACCCCTCTACTTCCAAATTGATGTGTCTTTATTTCCAACTTTGTCTATTGAGAAATTTACATGTTAGTCTTTCAACTTGGAAAAAATTCTCAAAAAGTATTTCCTTTCCATCATAACAATAGGAGTCCAAGTTTGTTTTACTTTATTCACTCTAACATTTGGGTACCATGTCATATTGCTAATCATACTATTTTATGATATTTTGTTACCTTTATTGATGACTAGTCTCAAACTACTTGGATCTATTTGTCAAAAGAATGTTCTGAAGTTTTAGATGTTTTCTCTAAAAAAATTAATGAGATAAAGACTCCATTTTTTGCTACTCCTAAATTTGTCCACAGTGATAGTGCTTTGGAATATTTGCAACATGATTTTCAAATATTTTTATTTCAAATGGGATTATTAGCCAAACTTTGTGTCCCTACAACCCACAATAAAATGGAGTTTCCCAAAGGAATAATAGATATCTACTTTATGTAACTCGCAATCTCCTAACTAAAATGAAAGTACCTAGATTCTTATTGGGTTGATGCAATTCTTTTAGACATTTGACTCATCAATCAGATTCCCTTTTCTAAACTTCAAAATAAGATTCCTTATAAGCTTCTTTATCCCCATTAACCTACCCTTGCTTTACCACCCAAAGTTTTTGGCTTTCAATGTTTTCTTCATAATCACCAACATGTGAATGATAAACTATTACCCCATGCTTTCTACTCTTGTTTTCTTGGTTACTATCTTACACAAAAGGGTTATAAACATTTTGATCTTGTTTTACATCATTTGTATATCAATCTAGACATCACCTTTTCTGAAGATACATCTTTATTTTCTAAAACTAGTAATCAGGTGCCACTTTCAATTGTGCCCATTTATGACCCCACTTTGTCTGCTCCTCTACTTGATGTATCCCCTACTTTGACATCTTTTGATACTGATGATCCACCTCATGATGATGGTAATGTTATTGACTCTGTTACAACTTATGATTCTATGCATTTCAAAAGGGGCGACGATCTGGTGCCAAATATTGTATCTCCCGACATGTTTCCACAACTCATTTGAATGCTTTCATGGCTCAACTTACTGTTTCTTTATCTACAATTTATATTCCAAAGAACGTTCAGGAGGCCCTACTTCACTCTGGGTGTAAAAAAGTCATGGATGCAGAGATGGATGCACTTCACTCTCTTGGGACACGGGGCCTTATTGATCTCCCTACATGAAGTAAACCTATTGTCTACCCATGGGTTTTTATTATGAAATATTTGTCTGGTGGGACAATTAAATGCCTAAAGGCTAGACTTGTCATAAAGAAATTAAAACAAGAATCTAGGATTGATTACTTTCAAACATTTTCTCTAGTTTCTTGCCTTAATTATGTCTACATACTAATTTCTATTGCTATTACTAAAGGATGGCACTTACATCAACTAGATATTAAGAATTTCAGTATGGATATTTCATGAGACTTTCTATATGTCACAACCTCCAGGATATGTTGGTCAGTAGGAGATTTCAAGGAAAATATGGCTTCTAAAGAAATCCATTTATGACCTCAATAGAATCCCTGAGATTGGTTTGACAAGTTATCTCTTGTACTACACAAATTTGGCTTCATGCGAGCTCAAACTAAACAGACTGTGTTTATCAAAACCACTACTTCTGGAATTATTGTTCTTATTGTTTATGTGGATGATATCATCTACTTAGTAGTGATATTGTAGGAATTGTTGCTACAAAGAAATATCTTGTGAAGCATTTTGTAACCAAAGACCTTGGGCGCTACAATATTCTTGGCATTAGGTAGCACATAACAAGCATGAAGTATCCTTATCATAGATAAAGTATATTCTGGAATTACTTATTAAAACTGGAATGCTTGGTTGCATACCAACTATCTCCCCTATGGATCAAGATCATGATCCATGGGCAGAGTCTACTCAGCCCTTAGTAGATTAATTTATCTATAATAACTTGATTGGAAAACTTTTATATCTTACTTTACTAGGCAAGATATATGCTTTGTTGTTGGTGTTCTTAGCTAATTCATGGATTCTCCTAGGTAGTATTATTGAGACAATGTGTGTTGAGTATTGAGCTTTTTGACCAATGCACCTAGATTGTTATTGTTTAATAGAAGAAATGGGCATATATATGTGACTGGATATTCTAATGTTGGTTTTGTTGGGTGTAAATCTAATAGGAGATCTACCTCTATCTATTGTGTATTTGAAGGGGGTAACTTGGTTACTTGGAAAAGTAAGAAACAAAATTTTGTTGCCAGTTCTAGTATAGAATCTAAGTATCATGCAATGGCACATAATACTTGTCAGCTATTATTTATCAAATCCATTTTTTCTAACTTTGGGTTTTCCATTACTCATGCTATTCTAATGTAATGTGATAATTGTGTTGCCACCTTCACCTAGTAATCATGTCTTTCATGAACGAACCAAACATGTTGAGGTGGATTTCCATTTTCTCCTAGATGCTATATGCTAAATAAGAAGATCGCTATCCCTTTCCTACCTATACATGGGAAAATATCAGATATATTACAAAGCCTTTCTATGGAAAGAGAGTCGCAAAGATATGTTGCAAGCTTGGCATTATTGATATCTATGCTCTATCTTGATGGGGGTATTGAGATATGTATTTATCTTTAGTTATTTTATTCCCTTTAATTCTTTCTTTCCTTTTTACTTAGGCTTACATAATATGGGCCTAAGTATAATAGACCCATTAAGTTTTGCTATGTGCTTACATGTTGTTTCCCTTCCTATTTATAGGAGAGGATTATACTCCTTTTCAAATATAGAAAAATGGATTTCTTAAAAAAATTTATTTGGTACAAACTTGAAACCATTAAAGTATTATTTTTGGACTTACTGGAAAAATATAAATAAATGTGATAGTGTCATGTTCGTAATATCTTGTGTGAAGGAAAATGAAAAAGTAAATAAATTGAATATTTTTCTTGTTGTGGTAGAATAAATGTAAATGGTTACGGATTGGTGGTTAGACAACAATACTAAATTTATTATAGTAGTGCATGCATGTATCCATGAACCTGCATTATCAAAGTTTCTATCTAGAAGACCACATTTTATTCTGTTAAAGGGTTCGTATATGGCCGGTTCATGTAATCTTAGAGTCTATGAGTAACTTTTGGTGGAAATGGTGTTGGATAAATAAATTTCCTTACAAAGGACATTTGGACGATTCATGTGTTAGGCTTGTAACACCCCTTCAAATTATATATACATCAGCGGAAGCAAACCCTATGGTGTCCGTAACATGGGCCACTTGGCTTGGAGGAGCATTAAAAAACATGATATACATTGCAATAAGATAAATTAAACACCATGCATTTCTTGGAAATATAGATTCATACATTGTTCCTTGAAAGATAAAACTAATAACATCAAGTATCTCATGTTTGAACTAAATCTAATACATGAAATGTAGAAACAAATCTATTACATAAATCTTATTAGAAACTTGATATAGGATCTTCTAAGGTGTAGATGGCACCCCAAAGTGAAGTCCTGAGATCTTCTACTTTGAAGCACTCACTTCAAATACTTTCTTCCTTGATCTAGGGAAATCTCATCCCACGACCATGGAAAACAAAGACACACATCAGTAAGTGGCTCTATACATTTTATAAGAATGGAAAATAAGCATATATACTTAACTTGAAAGAAAACCTTGGCATGAATTTAACTTAAGCATTCTTGATTACATAAACTTGATAACATGAAGAATTGAGCAATAAATATATGCATCTATCTATGAAGCCCACTTAAGAGCACATAATTCCTAGGAAAGCCCATAATGCAAGGAAATCCCATAACGGCACAAAAGCCCATGATTTGACTAAAAAAGCCCATGATTGACATGAATGCCCATAACGACCCCTTGAAGTCCATGATTCAAGAAGCATATAAAAACTGATTCAATTTTCATTTAACTTAACATTAACATTACTATAAACATGAACTTAATCTTGAACTTTAATCTTTAGAATGATGGGATTTCTCCCTCTTGAAACATGAACATTAAATCCATTAATCTTTGTTCATTAATCATAATCTTTAATCTTAATGAACATGATAATCGCAAGACATAGAATATATCAATCATCAAGCAATTTATATGATTAACATGATTTGAGCATTGAACTTGAAATTGAAAGCATAATCCCTAAATCATACATAACATCCAATTCAATCAATGAATATAAGTATAGTGGCATGACCCACTTATGTGGAGCAAAGCAAATCCTAACTTGGTCTCTCTAATCTGGAGTCAAATCCTAAGTAAACCTTCTCTTGTCTTGATTAGGCTCTAAACACCTTCTCATAGTTATTAAACATCATAAATCAATACCTTGTATTGATCCTAGGTTGAATTAGGGTAGATTAGGGTTTTAGTGCATTAGGGTTAGACTTACTCATCAATTTCATTAAATTAGGAAAACTAGGTTGGATTAGATCACATTCGTTACATGTAATGCTTAATTAGGGTTTCAAGGGTCAAACTAGGGTTTATAATAAAACATTGGATCAGTAAGCAAAATCATATCTTGAAAACTCTAAAATCAGGTTCCTCTAAAAAAATCCTTTCCAAAAAGTATTTATTCATAATTTTCTGATCATTGGTTGAATTTCTACAAATTTTGAAATAACGGCCAATCAGAAATGCATAAAAAGGAACGTGTGTATTTCCCAAAAGTCAGTGGCTCATCTAGGGGAAGGCCCTCTCCGGGGTGGCCTAATCAGACTCTGCCTTGTGGCACTAGACCTCATTAAAACAAAATATGCAGCTGCTCAATTTTCATGCTTCAAATTACACTGGTGCTCGAAACAGGCGTGACGCGTTAGTAATGGAAGTAGGGGGAAAATGGGAAAAGAAGCATGCAATTGTTCTTCGCAAGTCACTGGAAATGAAGGTGGATTCCTTGAATATAAAGATTGTCTCTCTATTGAATAGATGAAAGCTATAATCAGAAAAAACATTCTCCACCCCTTCCTGAATCTAAGAAGCCCTGACTTGGGCTATTTCGTGACCTGGGGCACTGGGAGATTCCCTCCGCCATGGTGGGGCAAGGGCTACACAGAAGGGGGGAAATCAGAAAAATCCCAAGTATTAAGACCAACAACACTCAAAAAGGCTCGCACAGGCTCAGGGACCTCAGGCGGAGGTCAAGACATCAAAATCTCCAGGAAATACGGTCTGAAGATGATGAGTTGCCCAAGACCTACACACAAACAATAGTATAGGTGAAAACGGGGGATACAGTCATTACCTCATAACTGGGAGAAATGTTTGGGTGAAAGATCTTCCTGAAGTCTCCCTAAGGTGCGCTGCAGACTCAAAAGGGTTTGATATGCCTTGTTTCTCTCATCCCAGGCCGTTTCTAGGGTGGAGGGAGATTCGGATGTTGGGGATGGGGTTGTAGGCAGTCAGAGGGCAAACCGAGACTGGGGTTTGGTTACTTGATGTTTGTACAATTTTCTCAAAGGGTTATATATATATCTTGCCTCTGGGGGTGTAATATGGGATCAATGAATTTGAATGAGGGGAAGGCCTCTTACGGCTCTATGAGTATGAGGATACTAGGACACAAAACCTAACAAACCAGGTATGGAATTGATCAGGCCGATGTGAGGATCGTGGAGGCATAGAGAACGTAATCAGAGGGACTTTGTAGAGAGAGATCGGGGTGGAAGAGGGTCGCGGTCATCACTGAGTCCAAAAGGGATCGGACCCCAAGCGGGAGGGATGACCCCCGCGACCAGCATACCCGAGAATCCAGCCTGGGTTGGCTGTGTGATACAGATTTAACCATGGGACCATAGGTTACATGAATAAATCGATGATATTATAATAAAAACTATATGAAATCTCTCCTAATTAATTTAGATGGTCAAACCAAGTCGAAATGATTTAAAAATTGAACCACAAGTTAATCAAGTAGTATAGAATCTCCCTATCTAATTAGATGTAAGTTTTCATTACTTTTTCTCATCAAATTCATATAGGTCACTATCTTAATAGAATGAATTATCATTTGTATTCATTTGATCATAAAGAAAGAAAAATAATAAGGGGCATATTCTGTTTTATCTTTCTCAATCTCATATTTCAAATAAGGTATTTGATATTTAGGTAACTAGCATCATTGTTTAGGGTTTTAACATTAAAAGTTAAAAAATTGCACTAAAGACCCTAAACTTGTTTTATTTATAAATTTTGGGATGTTACATTTCTACCAACCTTAAATAAATTTGGTCCTTGAAATTTTATTATACTACCCACCTTAGGGCTTTACATATTCTATGTACAGTAATTTCTAATATCATCTTAAAGTCTCGTTTTCATGGTAAAACACTATCTATACCTTATTATTAAAACCAACATGTAGGTATACTACTACTAAATCTATTTCACATCATTACTTTCATGAAAAAGGTCCTCTCTTTCCTCTCTCTCTCTCTAGGGGTTCTCATTCTACGATGGATCTTACTTGCTTATTTGATTAGGTTTAGGTGACTATAGGTCTCAAACTCTTAATGCAACTCTTGCTTTCTTTGTCGCCTTTGGATACATGTAAGCCGCTCATATATTCAAAGGTGACATGATTTATCACACTTATCTTAGTACCTCCCTCATGCACATGACCCATACCACATGCACTTGAAAGGACAAGACAAGTATGATTATGCACATTACATTATCTCTACAAAACCCCATGAGTCTGTGTCCCCTACCACAAAAATGTGGGAAAAAGAGAGAGCATTCTATTTGCAATTCTAGAGTTAACATAAAAGTCCAAAACTTCTAGGCACATAACCCTAATCCTTATCTAGGCTTTTTTCTACTAATTATACCTCTACATTGATTTCTAATATCTTTGACTTAATCTTCTATACCTAGGGCTTAGAACATGTAAATCTTTAGCTTAGTGGCCATCCACTCATTACTGTGATACCATATTGTAACACCCCTCCAAGTTATATATACATCAGCGAAAGAAAACCCTATGTTGTCCATAACATGGGCCACTTGTCTTGGAGGATCATTACAAAACATGATATACATTGTAATAAGATAAATGAAACACCATGAATTGCTTGGAAATATATATTCATACATTTTTCCTTGAAATATAAAACTAATAACATCAATTATCTCATCTTTAAACTAAAATCTAATACATGAAACATAGACACCAATCTATGACATAAATCTTCTCTACAACTTGATATCAGATATTTTAAGGTGTAGATGGCACCCCACCAAGCTAAGTCATGAGATCTTCTACTTTGAAGCACTCACTTCAAATACCTTTTCTCCTTGATCTAGGGACATCTCATCCCACGACCATGCAAAAAAAAGACACACATCAGTAAGAGGCACTATACATTTTATAAGAACTGAAAATAAGCATATATACTTGACTTGAAAGAAAACCTTGTAATGAATTTAACTTAAGCATTCTTAACTACATAAACTTTATAACATGAAGAATTGAGCAATAAATATATGCATCTCTCTATGACACCCAATTAAGAGCACATGATTGCTAGGAAAGCCCATAACGGCACGAAGGCCCATCATTTGGCTATAAAAGCTCATAATTGGCATGAATGCCCATAATGACCCCTTCAGGTCCATGATTTAAGAAGCATATAAAAATTGATTCAATTCTATTTAACTTAACATTAAAATTACCATAAACATGAACGTAATCTTGAACTTATAATCTTTAACATGATGGGATTTCTGCCTCTTGAAACATGAACTTTAAATCCATTAATGTTTTATCATTAATCATAATCTTTAATCTTAATAAACATGATAATCGTAAGACATAGAATATATCAATCATCAAGCAATTTATATGATGAACATGATTTAAGCATTGAACTTGAAATTGAAAGCATAATCCATAAATCATACATAACATCCAATTAAATCAATGTACATATGTATAGTGGCTTGACCTACTTACTTGGAGCAAAGCAAATCCTAACTTGATCTCTCTGATCTTCAGTCAAATCCTAAGTCAACCTTTTTTTGTCTTGATTAGGCTCTAAACATCTATTCATAGTTATTAAACATCATAAATAAATACCTTGTATAGATCCTAGGTTGAATGAGGGTATATTAGGATTTGAATGCATTAGGGTTAATCCTACTGATCAATGTCATTAAATTAGGAAAACTAGGTTGGATTACATCACATTCATTACATGTAATGCTTAATTAGGGTTTCATATGTTGAACTAGGGTTTACAGTAAAACATCAAATTAGGAAGAAAAATCATATCTTGAAAACTCTAAAATCGGATTCCTCTTGAAAAATCCTTTCCAAAAAGTATTTATTCATAATTTTCTGATCATTGGTTGAATTACTACAAATTTTGAAATAGCGGCTAATCAAAAGTCCATAAAAAGGCATGTGTGTATATCCCAAAAGTCAGCGGCTCATCTACGGGCCAACCCTCTCTGAGGTGGCCCAATCAGGCTCTGCCTTGTGGCGCCAGACCTCATTAAGATAAGATACATGGCTGCTCCATTGTCACTCTTCAAATTACACTAATTCCCAAAATAGGTGTGAAACATTAGCAATGGAAGTAGGGGAGAAAAAGGAAAAAAAAGCATGTGATTGTTCTTCTTAGGTCACAGGAAATGAAGGTGGATTCCTTGAATCTAAATATCATCTCTCTACCAAATCGATGAAAGCTATAATAAAAAAAAACATTCTCCACACCTTCTCAAATCTAACAAGCCCTAACTTGGGTTGTTTCGTGACCTAGGGCAATGGGAGATTCCCTCCTCCATGGTGGGGTGAGGGGCTACATACAAGGGGAAAAAATCTCAGCAAAATCCTAGGTTTCAAGACTAACAATGCCCGAAAAGGTTTGCATAGGCTCAGGGACCTCAGATAGAGGTCGAGATGACAAAATCACTGAGAAAGATGGTCTAAAGATGATGAATTGCCCAAGACCTACACACAAACAACAATATAGGTGAAAAGGGGGATACAGTCATTACCTCATAATTGGGAGAAATTTTTGGGTGAAAGAGCTTCCTGAAGTCTCCCTGAGGTGCGTTGCATATTCAAAAGGGTTTGATACGCCCTACTACTTTCATCTCAAGTCGGTGATAGGGTGGAGGGAGAGTCAGATGTTGGGGATGGGGTTGTGGGCAGTCAAAGGGTGAACAGAGACTAGGGTTTGGTTACTTGATGTCTGGACAACATTCTCAAAGTGTTATATATAGCTTGCCTCTGGAGGTGTTATGTGGAATCAATGAAATTGAATCAGGGGAAGGCCTCTCACGGCTCTATGATTTTGAGAATATTAGGACACGAAACCCTAACAAACCAGGTGTGGAATTGATCAGACCGATGTGAGGATCACGGAGGCAAATAGAACGCAATCAGAGGGACTCTACAGAGAGAGATCGGGGTGGACGAGGGCCGCAGTCATTACTGAGTCCAAAAGAGACTGGACTCTGGGCGGGAGGGACAACCCCCGCGGCCCACAGACCCAAGTATCTGACCCCGGATCAGACACATGCCATAGATTTAAACATGGGACCATAGGTAAGATGAATAAATTGATGATATTAGATTAACAACTATATGAAATCTCTCCTAATTAATTTAGATAGTCAAACCAAGTCAAAATGACCTCAAAGTTGAACCCAAAGTTAATTAATAAGTCTAGAATCTCTCTATCTAATTAGATTTAGGTTTGTAGTACTTTTTCTCATCAAATTCATATAGGTAACTATCTTAATAAAATGAATTATTATTTGTATTCATTTGATCATAAAGAAAGAAAAAAATGGGGGCATATTTTGTTTTCTCTTTCTTGATTTCATATTTCAAATAAGGTATTCAATATTTAGGTAACTAGCATCATTGTTTAGGTTTTGACATTAAAAGTAGAAAATTTGCACTAACGACCCTAAACTTGTTTTATTTATAAAATTTGGGATATTACAAGGCTAGTTGGAACTAATCCATCGCTCAACATTCAACAATATATCAAGTGTCAACTATCTAAAATTGTTTCTTTCCTTAAAAAATCAATGATAGAATAGTTCCAAACATTCTTGTTTTATTTGTAGTCATGTTTCTATGTATTTCAGAACCTCTCAAACATTCTTAGTCCCACATTTCTCACTTCTTAAATGAGAGAATCCACTTAAGTGGGAGTGGATACCAAAGGTTTGTGGATCTTTTTTGGGTCTTTGAATTTAAGGCTGATTAGTCTTGTATGTGCTTTGGGCTTTGAAGAATTGAACACACACATACGCAAATTGATTTGCCTCACCCCACTTGCCCCTCATGGAATAGTTGGTTTGATTTGATTCAGTGTGTGTTGTGTGTGTGATTTAACATTTTTTATAAATAGAAATTCTTTATTTTTTTAAATCATTTTAATATTGTCTTTTGGAAATCCACATATGTATAATTTCCTATTTCATGAATTGCCTTAGAAATACAAATACCTTCATCCGCCCAAATAATAATTCTATTTGAACAAAAATCATACCCTTTTCCCATCTAGATTTATAAAGTATGCAACCTTCACCACCTTACCATCAATCCACTCCATCACCTTGTTTGAGCTCATCTTATTTCTTCTTCTCCACCCTTTGTTACCCACTTTGTGCATCTAAATGGGAGTCATCGATGTATTTTTTTTCGGTGACATTGTGGGCCAGAAACTATACCACACTATTCTATTTCTTGCACCAAGTGGTAGTTTAGAGCCAGGGGTGAGTGAATCTGGGAGGCAAGATGTTGATCCAGCTCGTGCATAGTAGTGGTGGATTTTGTCTTCAGGACAGTGATCTTTATGACACACCTTCACCCACATGCTCTTCCAAACTCTAGTCTTTGTTATTTATTTATCGAATTATCTACTACCTTATTTTATCTAGTAAAATTTTCTAAGGAGTAACTGGAAATTTCAGAATATATACAAAATTAATGAAGACAAGATCTTATTTCTAGTTACTTATAATAGTTGTTAATCTGTTTACATAATATGGACCCTAGAACCATGATGAAAATGGAAGACAAAGCTATTGTTATAATAGTTATTAATCAGTTTACATAATATGGACCCTATAACCATGATGAACATGGAAGACAAAGATACTATTAGGCCCAAAACAATTATTAGGTTATATTTTTGTCATTGGAAACAAAAGAAGGAATTTTGGATCACTTTCTTAGGTTAATTTTTTGTTATCACACCACCCAAGCAATATGAACCATCTATCAATCATGTTGATAATGCTTTTGATACCATGATTGTAAACTATAGTGATCCCTCTTCTATGTCTAATCCTTTCATGATACCCAATGAAATAGACTATATTTGGCACAGTAGGATCTTTTCCTCTCTTTATGATGAGCTTTATGATATCTACCACAAACAATCTTCTATCATTTAGCTTAGGCAAACATTAGATGACAAGTTTGGAGTGCAAGATATTGGGCAAGAATAATATTTCTTCATTAAATGGTATGAATACAATGTGGTGGATAATAAGCTTGTTCCATCTTAAGTACTTGAGTACTAAAACCTAATTTCCAAATATATTTCTAGTGGTTATAATCTTGAGGATAATGTGTAAGAGGGAGCCCTAATTGAAAATCTCCCTCCATCTTAGAAGGACTTGGTCAAGACTCTTCATTGTAGGAATGACTATTTAACCATCTACTCATTATTGAAATTCCTTCAAACTGAATTCCATCATAGGTAAAAGGATGTTAAGGTCAATATCTCTATCAAACTAGTAGATGATGTCAAACCCAAGAAGAAACCAAACAAGTTCAATACTAAGTCCAAGAAATCTTTCAAAAAAGGCAAGAAACCCGGTCATAATAAGAACTCTAATTTTAGGGGCCAAAATATTTGTTATGCATGTAACAAGCTTGTTAACATTGCTAATATTTGTAGGGATTATAAGGGTCAAAGGAAGAAAATTAACCATGCCCCTAAGAATGTAGAAGTGAACATGATCAACATTGGGGCATATGCATCCTCTTTTGAAAGGTTATATACCACCAATTCTCTTGTTCTTAGCATCAACCTTTAAGCTAGTGGTAATTGGTGCATGGACTTTGGAGCATTTTCTCACATATTCTATGATTTTTGTGCTTTCTCTACATATCTGGTAGACAACTATTGTGTGATCTTTTGGGGGTGATGATGTGTCTATGTAACATATTGTAGGCTATGGATGTATGGATCTGAAGCTCACATTTGATAAAGTCCTTAGACTGTAGAATGTTTTACATATTCCTAGTTTTTGAGGAAAAATTGTTTACAAAATTCTTAGTCATTTTGTATGGTTATACTGTTTTGTGTCTAGGAAACAAACTTGTGATTTATATATATGATTCTTATATAGTTTATGGGTATATCTATGGGGGTTTAATTAAGATAAATGTCTCTTCTTGTAGTAATAATTCTCATATTAATTATGTTACTTCGATACCCTTTCTACTTCCATTTCTTGTAATATTTCACATGCTCGTTTAGGATATGTAATTATATGATTCACATGGTACTTGATTCATGAGACTCCTATCTCCAATGTTATTAGATGCCAAATATGTGTTCAAGCTAAATTACCAAGCATGTTCATGTCGCTAGATATGATCTAAATAGTAGTCGTACATGTGATGGCATAAGTTACTTTATGACATCTACTGATGATTTTTCTAAATATTTTTGTATTACTTGTTGAAATCTAAAGATGAAAAAATGGACAAACTTAAAACCTACAAATCACAAGTAAAGAATTAAAGTAAGAAGAGACTTAAGAGGATTAAATCTAATAGAGGAAATGAGTATACTTCAAATGAACTTATTTAGTTATGTATAGAACATGGCCTTATCCATGAAATAACTACCCCATACAATCCAAAATCTATTTGTGTAACCAAAACAAATAATAAAACATTGATCAACATGGCTAATGCCATGTTGGACAAATCCAATTTACATCAAAGAATGTGGGAAGTTTTGTTTTAAATACTAATTTTTAGTTGAATTCTATCCCTTTAAAACACATAGAGAAGACACCTTGCGAACTTTAGTTTCATAAGAAATCTATTTTAAATTACCTTAAAGTGTGGGTGTGCTTGGCCAAAGTTAAAATCCCTAAAAATAAGAAGTGAAAGTCCAATCCCAAAGCCATTGATACTATTTTCATGGGCTATGCTGAAAATAGCAATACACATATATTCCTAGTGGTATTGTTTTCATTGTCAGATACCTCTGACATTAGAACAAACTTCACAATAGAAATAAAACCTAAAGATTTTTATATAATATGAAAACATTTTTCCTTTGATGTCATGTGTTCCCAAAAAGGTTGGCAAACGCCCCTCAAATTTTGAAACTTCAGCTTTAAGGACTAATAAAGATTCCACTCCAAATACCGACATATTAATATTTGAACTTGAATCATTGAACCTTGAATTGGTTGAGCCTCCAACTGACTCTTGTCATGCTTAAAGGGTTGAAGTAACAAAGAACTTTGGTTCTGAATTCTACACCTTTACAGTTGAAGAAGACCCTAAGACCTATGAAGATGGAATGAAACCCATAGATGTTGGTTTATGGAAGGAGTTGTTGATTGTGAAATAGAAACCGTTATGAACAATCATACTTGGATTCTTGTTATCTTCCTCCAATTTGTAAAAGCATTGGATGTAAATGGCTCTTTAGAAAGCAGTTAAGGGAAGTTGGTAGCACAGATAAGTCTAAGACTAGGTTGGTAGCCAAAGATTGCAAACAATAAGAAGGAGTCAATTATTTCAACACCTATGGTATTGTAACAAAGATCACATCTATCTGTATCTTTTTTCCTTGGAAGACATAATCTATAAATCCATCAAATGGATGTAAACACTGCCTTCCTCAATGACAACCTTGAGGAAGAAATCTATATGGATCAACATGAGGGCTTTGTAGTCCAAGGACAAGAAGACAAGTTCTATTGATGTAACACCCAAGACCACTGCTCAAGGTTTTGGTAGAGTTTCAAGAATGATGATTGGCCCTAACTGTGAGATTTTTCCTCACTCAGGCACAAACCAAGATGAACTTCCTGATTGGTCATTCATCCTAGTACTACTCCAAGTTGATCACGCTTAACATTGGATCTCTTAGTGATGGGCTCCCTGAAAAGGAGGTGCACCTTGGTGATATGAGTAGTCCAATCATTCCTTTTAAGATCATTTTATTTGAGACATCAAATTTTGGGACAAGCAATCTCCCTCACTTAGACTCTTAATGTCCTTGTCAAGGCATGACCTCATAAAATTTCCCCATTTCAGTGCACATCTAGAATGGCCCATGGACACCTAGCTCCCAATTATGACTACTAATGCAAGGCTGGCTACATCACCATGGACAATCCTTTCCAACATGCCTAGACTGTACAACTCAAGGTTGGCATGCCACATGCCCATGTGGGCCCCACCCACTGGAGGGGTTTATGGCTCTGATATCATTTGTAATTCCCATGTCCACTTCCCAAGGTTCTAGTAGAGTTTCAGGAATGATGATTGGTCCCACCGACCACCACTGGCCTTAACTAGGAGCTTTTCCCTCACTCACGCGTGGACCAGGATGAACTTACCGACTGGTCACACATCATAGTCTTACTCCAAGTTTTGCACACTTAACTTTGGAGTTCTTAGTGACAGGCTCCCTGAAAAGGAGGCATACCTTGGTAATATAAGTAGTCCAATCATTCTTTTCAAGATAATTTATCCAGTGCCTCAATTTTTGTATGTTTTTTTTTACAGCCCAATTTTTGTATGTTATAGTAGACCTATAAAATTCTTATATGGTTTAAAACAAGAACCTAAATAGTGGAATGAAAAGTTTTTTCTATCTTATAATTTACTGTAAATGAATTTTGTAGATACATTTCTTCTAATACTATTGATAATGTATATGTGATTATGTGATTGTATCTTGACAATATATCAATCTTTGGATCCAATGATGCTATTATTGGTAATACAAAATCTTTTCTTTCTATGAATTTGATATGAAGGATTTAAGAATTACTAATGTTATTCTTCGTATTATATTGAGTAAATCTACTTCTAGTTATTCCGTAAATGAGTATCACTATGTAGCAAAAGTTTTATATAGATTTTATATGTACTTTTGTGTGCCTATTAGTAATCCTTATGAACCCTCTTTATATCTTAAGGAACATAAAGGTAATCCTATGGATCAAAGTAGATTTGTCCAAGAAATAGGAAGCTAGTTACACTAATGGTCAGGAAAATACACAAAAATAGTCTTTGGAAAGGTATTTTCATAGAGAACACTTATTCCTATTGGAACCCTACTTTGACTATATTAGGCAATGATTTCCTAAGGAGTCTAAATTAGGTTTTTATTGTTAATCAAGAAGATTATGGATGGAAAGTATATTAATTTTAGGACTTTAGAGTTTCTACAAATCCCAGTAGAGTATATAAGACTTGTTCTCTCACTGGTAAGTGGATCATGCTCTTTGAGTAATACGTATGGGTCAAGGGCTTTTAATCACTTATAATAATGAAAATTAATTATAATGATATTACATACATAATTCCAATCAATACTTTCAAGATAAGTGCTTACAATTCGGATAATGAATTTTTAGTATATTTTTATCATCTAAGATCATATAATTATGACATGTTTAATGTTTGAAGTTATTATGTCCAAGAGGAATGTTAAGTGCAAGATAGTTGATTCATGTTGTTCCTTCCAAGTTATTCACCTTTTAGGCAGAGATCAAGCTCTTGAGTGCAATGTTATTCATCAAGCTCCTGAGAGCAATATCACAGATCAAGCTCTGGAGAGCAATATTATTTATCAAGCTTCTGAGAGCAATGAGCACTTTGGCGCATATGTTATCAAGCTCTTGAGAGTAATGTATGGTATCAGGATCCTGAGGGAAATGTTATGAAGAAAAGAAAATATAATCAATATAAGATAATAATGTCAATAATTAAGAGGAGAATACATGAAGATAAATGATATATAAAGTTTTACATGTTTACAAAATGTTCAACTCATGTTTTCTTAAAAAATATAGGTATATTTCAGTTTGTATAATGTTACTCATTGCCACTTACTCTAACATGTTTCCCTTTCCCTTGCATGACTGGAGACGAGATGTCTCCAGGTGAGGAGCATGAACAGAAGTAGCACCCAAAGTCTTGGATCATAAGGATAGAGACGAATAAGATTTGGTGGAGTGCCAACTATAAGATGATTCTCAACTTTATAGATTTATATATATTTTTTCATGTTTTGGAACTTAGATTATAGACTTTGTCTCAATATGTTGTATGAGTTCTCCATGTTATAGTCTTTATGTTCCCTTTTGTAAGAACAATGATGATAATGATTATCATTAAATTTTGTGTGATTCATTATATTGTTGTTATGAATGCCAATTTTATGTATTTCCCCCCTTTAAGTACACGAGTTATGGATAACTAGTGTTGCTTCCTCTATGCACGTGTGTGTGCTTAGGGAGAGCATTACAGTCATTTATTTTATCACATGCTATTGCAACTTTTGGAGACTTGTTTTTTTTTCTCTTTTTTATTTTGAATTGTTGTGATGCCTAAATTTTGCTTTGTCTTTTTTTTATTTCTCACATATATTTATTTTATTGCAGCGTTCACATATGATTTTTAGCTTTAGTTTTAGAAGTATGTGTGTGTAATGTCCTAAACATGTTGATGAGACATATGTATATATTCCAGTAGGATGTGTATGTGTTTATCTATTTGTTAATGTACTTGCTTACCTTTTATATTGTAGGAATTCTAGTAATCACACACGGTAGGTGGGAGGGAGTCAGTCAGGAATCAATCAAATTATTATCTTTTAGCATGTTAAATGTAAATTATTGTGAATATTAATTATGCATTAATCATCATTAGAGGTATGTCCAAGAAGATGCACAAGTAATTTTGATAATGAATGCAATAGGCTAGAGGGAGTCTTTAGTAGGTTGTATGTAAGTCATTGTGAGTATTTACCATATAATAGTTAAGGCAGATGTAAGTTTGGTAATCACGTGTAAATATTGGATATATCATTCAGTAGTTAATCAATTTATTTATTTTAATAGATTGTATGTAAATTGTATGTACAAATTACATATTCCTCATCAATATGTACAAACCCAAGAAGGAGGCACATGTAGTTTTGGAATGGCATACAACAGGTTGAAAGGAATGAACTAGTATTTATTTGAATTTTTCCCCATTAGTGGGTTACATGTAAACTATTGTGGTTGCTAATCATATAATTATTTGGAGCAGAGGTGATTTTAGTTTTCACATACTAAATCTTGATAGAGACTAGTCGATAGTTAACTAAATTGTTCTCTTTCAGCTATATTAGTTGCATGTGCATGCTTAAGAAGGAGAGCACGTGTAATTTTTGTTGGGCACACTACAAATTCAAAGGAGTCAAATATTAGTATCGAAATTAGTGTATTTGGTATAAATATTTATCCCAAAGGTGATTTTGGTTTTCACATGCTAAAGCTTGGCAGGCTTCAGTTGATGGTTAACTGAATAGTTCTCTTTTAGCTATATCAACCGTCAACATGTGCATGTCTAAGAAGGGGAGCACATGTAAATGTAAGTGCAACGCATGTAAGTTATTGTGGTTTCTAATCATATACTTATTTGGAGCAGATGTTATTCTTAATTTTACATGCCAAAGCTTAGTATGGGTCAGTCGATAGTCAATCAAATTGTTCTCTTTTAGTTGTATTAACCATAAACATGTGCATGTCTAAGAAGGGCATTTTATGTGATTTTTATTAAACACACTATAAATTGGAAGGATTCAGACAATAGTTGATCGTGTTCTTCTTTTTAGTAGTCTGTAAGTAAATTTTTATAAGTGAAAATTATGTATTAGTCATCAACAAAGACATACCTAAAGTTGGTAACAAATATAATGTTGATGGTGACACACTATGGGTTGGAGAGAGTCAACTAATAGTTAATTAAGTTATTCTCTTTTAGCAAATTATTTGTAAATATTTTAAGCTATTATCTAACATTGATGTAGCGGATGGTATGTAAATATGTATTTGAATTTCCTATGTGTACCTTAATGTGTACTATTTTGTACACATGTATAAGTTGTGAGTACTTCTATTCAAATGGTTGTGTATACATGTGTATATTGCTATGTGTATTCAATTTATACTACTGTGTTAACATGTGTCCATCAAGCCAGCCAGTATTGTTATGTTTACTTTTATTTACACACATGTATTGTTATTTGTACAATATTGCATACATGTATACTTGTATGTTTACTCTTGTATTTGTACTATTGTTAGACACATGTAATACTATTTGTATTGTTGTGTATACATGTGTACTTCTATGTAGACTATTGTGTCCACCAAGTATATTTTTATGTGTACTTCTATGCATATTCTTGTATATACACGTGTACTGCTTTGTGTACATTGTGTGTAATGATATGTGTATTGTTGTGTACACATGTATATTGCTATGTATACTCTTTTTTGTACATTTGTATTGTTGTATATACGTGTGTACTATTATGTGTGTGCATATGTACTGTTATATGTATTGTTGTATACACATGTATATGGATATTTGTGATGTTGTGTACTACTATGTTTTGTGAATTGCTATATGTGTTGTTGTGTACTTCTATATGTGCACATGTGTACTATTATGTGTACTTATATGAACATATGTGTGTTTGTATATCTGGTAAAGTGGAATTTTCACCCTTCAATTTATAAATCCAATTATATACTTTCTTGTACTCGATAAACCCATTTTATCATCAAATAGGTATCAAACACTTATTATAGAGTAATGTTGAATGATGGTATGATTTGAGGACATTGGTGACACTTAATTGAAGATTTTCATACCATTATATACCTTGAATACATGAATTTCTACTTATATCATACTTGCTAATCTTTTATATCATTCCAATATATATCTTTATCCTTTGGATCCCAATTTTTTTAAATATTCTAGATCATTTATTAGCCTTGTATCCAAATTTCAGTCAAGATGAAGATTTCTAGTTCTCTACAAAATTCTTGAAAATTGCATGTTTAAATCACCACATTTTGACTAAATGGGTTGAGACTGGATTGTTGGGCCACGCCCCATTCGGCCCAGGAGGGTCATCCCCTACCTTGGGTGGATGCTACAGTAGTCACGGGTAGGGGGTGAACCCTTGAACTTCAGGCACCTGGATCTCCCTCATATTTTATTTGTTTTGCATGTTTAAGGGTGTGTTGGATTTGTCTCGAGAACCCGCACCATATTTGTATATAACTTCTCGCCTATTCTTCTCTCTACATGAAGCTTTGAAGCTCCGAACATGGCATCACTATGGATGTTTTGGGAGTTTCATAAACTATAGTAGACCCTTGATCTAAGTCTCCCCTTAATATAAATAGACCAGTTATTGACTATGTATTGCTTAAACAAACATAATCTCACCCTCACTTCTACTTGCATATGCTCTTATGAAATACCCAAATTAGGGTCGACGTTGTTGCTGTCATTGGAGCAGCTTGGGTCTTTGCTCTCTCTCTCTCTCTCTCTTCAGGTATGTTTATCTCTCTAGAAACTTGCTTTGATTATAACTCTTGATTACATGATCAAAAATATATGAAATTATAGTCTGTTTTGATTGCGAGAACAACATGTACACAATGGTACTATTTCAACATCTAATTCATGATACTTATCCAAAAGATATTTATCTAATGAACTTTGATGCTGACTTGTAAAACAAGTTCAAAACTTTATCTAAATCTTGACTTGATATCATGAAATCTTTTAGAATTAGTTTTGGATCTATTATCAAAATCATAATATTGAATTAATATAATCTAATACTTTTGTGAAGATCTTTACTTAAACTTGATCATGAAGTTGACCAGTGACCATGATATTAGGCAAGGTTCTGTTATGAATTAATTATGGATCTTGATATTAATCTTGACAATCTAGGAAACATGAAATCTTAATCATGAACATACGCCACATCCAAGTTCACTTATAAAACTTCAAATTTCTAAATGTTCGTTGTGCCTCCTTTATGATAAAATCTCTATTTTGATGCATATTTACATGTTTACATGTCATAGCTTATTAACCTTGATTTGACTTACTCAATATCTTACTCTAAACTCTAGTGAAGGTACACTTTATCCTTATATTGACCTTGATTATGATATTGTTTGGTTGTATATTTGAAGTACAAATCATATGTTTGGCCTACTCTACTTTTCTTATCTATTGTTCCCTATGAATAAGGTTCTATTTTTTGTATATTTATTTTTATCAAAATTGAAACATAAATAAAATCTCCATTATACAAACTAGGTTTACCTTATTATACCTTCTCATATCTTGGGATAAGGGCGCAAGCCTCAAACTTATCTTGATGCACCTGCCTTTAGGTAAGGGCACAAGTGTCGATACACCTGCCCATATTTCTAAGGTAAGGACACAATTTTGGAGGATATTGTGGTATATCCATTACCTGGGCCCATCTTGTGGAATGTTGTTTATGGCATTGGCCCTAGCGGTAATGTCTTCTCAAGTATAATGTAAATAGTAAATAAAGATGCTCGAATTTTGACCATTTGACGCTTTGAACTCGTTGTTTGATTGCTTGTGGATTATATTAGTTTCTTCCAAGCATTATATTTCTTTAATACTAAAAGTTTCACTTTGATTTTAAAAGTGTATCAATGTATTTGAATTGATTGTGTCTTATATTCTTGATTTTAGGTTTATTATGACTAAATGACTGGATTGCTTCTACACTCGACAACTCTGATGACAAAGATAACTCTACAAACTGATTCTTGAACCTCTTTCATGCTCATGTCACATCGAGGTACTGTAGAAGAAAAAACTACAAAATCAGATCCAATTTATCGTAATCGATTAGTTAACATGTTGGTTAACCGTATTCTAAAACACAGAAAAAAAATCATTGGCTTATAAAATTATCTATCGAGCCGTGAAAAAGATTCAACAAAAGACAAGTTATGAGTCACAAAATGGGTTAGTTAATTTTTTTAATTCTTTTATATTCTAAGTTATTATTTCTTTTTGTATATGCAGGGTGTTAGGTCCTTTGGGTCACACAGAGACGGGCACTTCAATCCCTTTACAACTATCAAGGTCATGGGATTGGAATTGGGGTCAAAATAGTTCTGTGATAATTGGTATCAGATCATACAAACTTCCATATATTTTACGCAAATAAATGTCTCCATTCACTTGAACCCAGAAAACCCTTAAAATCCTTAATGGAGATACTAGGTGTCTAGGCTCAGGGTCTTGGCTAATAATCACCCCCTATATGTCTTACATTAGTGGTTGAGGTCCCCACTCTACCTGGACAAAGTTGATCCAAAAGGTATTTTCTTAAATCCTAGAGAGCCATCTCGCTTCTCATCTTTTCTTTAAGAACTACCCCTAGCCACCTATTAGAAAGTAGTAGGATGAGTTCTTGCTTCTCGTCTCTGATAAAGTATCTTCACTTGACATGTATTGTCCCTATTTTTGGGTAGCATAAGCAACAACTAAAATATGAGATAGTATTTGAGAAGTATGGACCAATATCATGCCATGTTCTAATCTTAAATTGAAATCCCAAATTGATATATGAAAGTACTCTTGAAGGTGTTGTAGCCCTATTAAAGTTTATGCAAACTCAATATCACCAAATCAGATATAAGTGCTTTCTATGTTTGAGCTAAATTTGTGATATGGTGAAATAAGGTGGAACTTATGTTTTACACTGCATGGTTGATGAGGTCCCTATTGATTGAACTTATATTTCCCCTAATTTCTATCAAACTTCAAACATGATTAAGAAAACCTTTCTCTATTAATATGTATGATGCCATGTACTTTATGACTATTAGAGCCCTATATCATGAGGAAATTTTCCTATTGTCTATCATGATTCTTTATACGATTTTGAATAATATGAACCATACGAAGTCTTGACCACACTATAACGTCCAAGGATTGGAGGCCTCAGATAAAATGATCTGTAAAGGAATGATTGGACTACCCATATCACCAAGGTGCACCTCCTTTTTAGGGACCCCATCACTAAAGAACTCCATAGTTAAGTGTGCTCAACTTGGAGTAGTACTAGGATGGGTGACCTGTCGAGAAGTTTAACCTGGCTTGCACGTGAGTGAGGACAAATCGTGTTGTTAAGGCTAGTGGTGATCTGTGGGGCCAGTCGTCATTCTTAAAACTCTACTAGAACCTTAGGCAGTGGGCCCATGTGTTACAAATGTTATTAGAGCCAAAACCCCTCCAGTAGGTGGGCCTCACATTGGCATGTGGCATGCCAGTCTTTGAGCTGTACGGTCCAGGAAAGTTGGAAAGGGCTATTTGTGGTGATGGAGCCACCCTTGCACTGGTAGCCGTGATCGGGAGATGGTTGTACATGGCCATGTTGGGTCTGCACTGAAATGGGGAAATGTTATGAGGCCATATAGTTGAACCTTTATGAGGACGTGAAGAGCCTAAGTGGGGGAGATTGTAACGTCCCAAGATTGGAGGCCTCAGATAAAATGATATTTAAAGGGATGATTGGACTACCCATATCATCAAGGTGCACCTCCTTTTCAGGGAGTCTATAACTAAAGACCTCTATAGTTAAGCATGCTCAGCTTGGAGTAGTACTACGATGGGTGACCAGTCAGGAATCTTATCATGTCTTGTGCATGAGTGACAAAAAAGCACATTTTTAAGGTTAGTGGTGGTCTGTGGGGACATTCATCATTCCTAAAACTCTACTAGAGCCTTTGGTAGAGAGCCCAGGTGTTACACACACCCTGTTATGCTTAGATTCTTGGGTTTGCAATTTGACTTCTCTATTTCCAAAAGACATCATTTCTTTGATATATGAAAGAGAAGGAATTATATTATGATTCCAAGTCTACAAAATTATGGAATATTTTTGCCTATTTTATGACATTGATCTTTGATCCCATTACCGTATGTAGTAGAATTTGATAACTAATGCTCCTCCTATTTTTTCTATGATCCATGTTTGATGACAATGATTACGAATGTGTTAGATAAGGGTGTTAGTTAAGTATATTACTCCCCTAACCTTGTTCACATCCCTAATTATGACTATCTTTAAAATATTTTCCTTGTTAATTATTTATAGTTTGGAAATGTAACCCCTTCCACCTAATTTTTATTCCTTGACCTAAGTCTTAAATATTCCAGCTCTATGAAAATATTAATACTCAACCTTGAATCTCAATTTAAATACAATGTAGCTGTGGCTAAATCTCTAGAAAGATCTAGGTCTAGATCATTCATCAAACCTCAACACCATGGTAATAAAATTGGTGATTGATATCACAAAATGTCTCTTGATTATTTCTTGATTGTTGAGTAAGGATGAATGATCTCCCCTATGTTCTAAATGAGAACCTAAACCCTAGCTTTGAAATTTTTGGACCTATGATCTTAATGTCCAAACTTTGACTCTCAATATTATTGTATAAAATATTGACACATGATTATGGATCTTGAAACTGGTGTGACTCATATAATCACCCATATCAAACTTGAGATCACACTTGATATTTAACTAGTGACTTTCATATTCCCAAATATAAAATTTTTCAAAAAATGACTATGTGGATTCACTCGGTTTATGTATTAGGGTATAACTCTCATGTGGACTAGAGTGGGGCCTTCCTTTGGTTTTGAGCATGAAATCATGATATTGAAACATGGTGTTTGTCTTGAATTGTTGGAATATAAAATATCTATCATGGATGTATAAACCCACCTAGAACATGAATAAGATAGTACCCTAATATGTTGGGACTATTTTACTTTTGACCTAATAACTCTATTTGTCTGACTTAAAGTTTGATCATCCAAACATTTGACCTTTGACCAAAAACTCAAATCTTGAGATATTGACTTGATGATAATTTTGAGGATGATATTTTTTATTAGTGGGTTAATTACCTAAAAATGACCTAATTATCCTTGACTATGAATGGATATCAATGTCTCAAAACTTATATAAATTGTTTCTTTCAGATGAATGATCATGCCTAGGGTCTAAAATAGGAAATAGTACCCTACTTTGAATAATTGGACAAAAAAATTTGATATTTGAATCTTGACTCTTGAATCACATTTTTTAGAACATAACCCAATTTGATCCATGAAGTATAATCTCGAATCTAGATCTCGATCCTCACTCAAAATGGAGATATGACTTGGAATTGAACTTGATCAATGAACTATGATGCTTTAACATCTAGTTGATCAATACAAGTTTATTAGTAAGTTTTGATTTCAATATGATCATAACTTTGAGGATATTAAATGGATCAAATAGTCCCAACCTTTAAGGACATTTTTGAATTTTGTGGACAATATTCCCTTTAAGGGGAAAGTATGTGGCAAAGTGGATTTTTGATCCTTTGATTTATAAATCTATTTGTACACTTTCTTGTACTAAACAATGTCATTTTATCATCTAATAGGTATCAAATACTTATGTTGGAGGAATGTTGAATAATGGTATGATTTGAAGACATTGGTGACACTTAATTGAAGATTTTGATACCATTATATACCTTGAATACATGAATTTCTACTTATATTAGACTTTCTAATATTTTTTATGATTCTAGTATCTATATTTATCGTTTGGACCCCAAAAAACGTTGAATATTTAGGACCATGTTATTAGCCTCTTCTCCAAATTTCAACCAAATAGAGATTACTAGATCTCTATGAAAATTCTTGAAACTCACATGTTTCAATCACCTCATTTTGACTAAATGGGTTGAGATTGGCTTATTGGATCATGCCCTAGTCAAACCAGGTGGTCATCCCCAACCTTGGGCAGCTTCTACATTAGTTGTGGATAGGGGGTGAACCCTATAACTTTGGGCACCCAGATCTCCCTCATCTTTGTTCCATTTTGCATATTTAAGGGTGTGTTGGATTCGTCTAGAGAACCTGCACCAAATTTATGTATAACTTCTCACCTATTCTTGACTCTTCATGAAGCTTTGAAACTCTAAAGATGACACCGCCATGAATGTTTTGGGAGTTTTAAAAACCCTTGTAAAATCCCAGATCTAAGTCTCTCCTTACTATAAATAGACCCATTATTGACTCCATCCTGCTCACACAAACATCAATCCCACCCTCAGTCTTTCTCTCACGCCCTCTTACAAATATGCTCAAATTTGGGTCGGCGTCGTTGCTGCCATTAGAGAAGCTCAGGGACCATGCTCTGTCTCTCTCTCTCTCTCTTTGGGTATGTTTCTCTCTCTTTCTCTCTCTAGAAACTTGCTTTGACCATAACTCTTGATTACATGATCAAAAATATTTGAAATTATAGTCTGTTTTGATTACGAGAATAAAGTGAACACAATGATACTATTTTCAACATCTGATTCCTGATGCTTTTCTAAAAGATATCTATATAATGAACTTTGATGGTGAATTGCAAACAAGATCAAAACTTTGTCTAAATCTTGACTTGAGATCATGAAATCTTAGCAAAATCAGTTTTAGACCCATTAACTGAATCATAATATAGAACTTTTTTAGTCTAATACTTTTGTGAAGATCTTTATCTTAATATTGATCTTGAAAATGATCACTGACCATGATTTTGGGTAAGGTTCTATTATGAATTAATTATGGATCTTGTTACTAATCTTGACAATATCGCAAACATGAAATCTTGATATGGACATATACCACATCCAATTTCACTTATAAGAATTCAAATCCCTAAATGTTCATTGTGCATCCTTTATGATGAAATCCCCATTTTGATGCATATTTTGGGGTAAGGGTGCAAGCTTCGGCTTACCAGATGATCGACCTTTAGGTAAGGGCACAAGTGTGGGTGCACCTACCTATATTGTTAGGGTAAGACACCATTTTATAGGGTATTCTGGTATATTCATTACTTGGTCTCATCATGTGGAATGTTGGTTATGGCATTGGCCTTAGCAGTAATATCTTCTCTAGTATAATGGAAACTGTAAATAAAAGATGCTCAAATTTTGAAAATTTGACATGTTAGACTCATTGTTTCATTGCTTGAGGAATATATTACTTTATCCCAAGCATTATATTTCTTAAATACTACATGCTACACTTTTATTTTCAAAGGGTACCGATGTATTTGCATTGATTGTGTCTGGTTTTCTTAATTTTAGGTTTATGTTGACTAATTAACTACATCTCTTCCTCACTCGACAACTCTGATGAAAAAGATAAGTCCACAAAATCACAAAATAGGTTGGTTAGTTTTATTATATCCTTTATGATTTGAGTTATTATTTATTTTTGTATATGCTAGTGTGTTAGGTCCTTCAGTCCACCCAGGGATGGCCACTTCAATCATTTTAGTAGCGTCTAGGCAATGGGAACAGTTCAATGACACTATATGTATAGTTGTGTACTTTTGTGTATTGGCATATGCATATATGTGCATTGATGTGTATACATCTATGTGTATTGTTGAGTAATGCTAAGTGTACACATGTACTGCTCTCTCTACTATATAATGTTATGTGTGTTGTTTTGTACAAATTTTTACTTCTATGTGTAGTGTTTTGCAATGCTATAGTACTACGAGCCCAAGGCCGATGATGATGTTGATGATGATCTCATTGACATAGATATCATAGATATAGCTTATATGTTTTAGTTCTTTAGTGTTGACCATATCTATCATTTTCACCTATTTTGTACTAAGACATTTCTGCATTGTATCTTAGGCATACGATTTTATCATCTTGCTATTTTATCATTGGTTTGTGGCCGTTCTGTTAGAACATGCTTAAGTGTTGTGATCTTAATCCTATGTACCATAACTCTTTGGTTGACTATATCTTATGAGTTTGCGGTATGTTATCCCATATTTTGATTATGACATTAGATTGTTTGTTTCTATGTTCTTCATCTCTATTTGGTGTGTGTTGTATGTGGTTGATTGCTTTAGCTTGTGCCTATGGAGAATACCTATGTTTTTTAACTCTTCTACCTCCCTGTCTTTTTGTGATGACAAAGAGGGAGAAAGTGATCTCAACCATATTGTTTTTATTCCTTATATGATCCATTTCTTGTCAATTATCTACTTATCATGTGACTTGCTAGAGGACCATATAGTATGTATATGTGTTATGGTTATTTGTGGAAATACTAACCATGCAGGCTTAGGTAAGCATGAATTGAGGGGGAGGAATTCACATTGTTCATTCATGTATCCCCGTGCAATTCACAAGGTAAAAGGTTTAACCTTCACATCCTTTCTCAAAGGTAAAGGTTTAATTTTCATATCCTTTTCAATATGTTAATGAATGGTTTGTCATTGTCAAAAAGGGTGAGAATGTTGACCTAAGTGTTACACGTTGCCCATATTTTGATAATGACTTAACCATTCCATTCATATGTATCTAATATGTTTGTTTAAGATTGATTTTAGGCATTAGGTACATGCAAAGAGTCAAATCGATCAATCCCCTAGCTTGTTTTAGTTCAAGTCAAAAGCAATGCAAATGTGCATTTTTGGAAAACACTCCAAATCACCTTTGATTATTTTTGTAATCATTTGTATTTATAATATGACTTGTAACTAAGATGAGAAAAAATTAGGGACACTTAATTCGAACATTTGATTACTTGAAAGTCATTTTGTAAAATTCATTATAAACTGTTCATCGGTCGAGTTACAAACTCGACCAATCCTTAATGGATTTTGAGAATGACTTCAATTGATTAAGTTTCACAATCACTGAACTTGATTGATCCATCTACAGACTAAAACTGATTTAAATGGATTGGTTGAGTTTCCAGCAGGAAAAACTCGACCGGTGGTTTAAATTGTTTTTGTCGCATAGTGTGATTGGTCAAGTTATCATTATTGAAACTCGACCGAATGCACTTGATACAAAATGTAGAAAATGTGATTCTAACCATTAAAGTGTTGCAAAACTTGAAATTATATTTTTGCAACCCTCCAAATGTCTAGAAAACATTCACAAGTGTTCCCACACTCTAGTGGACACCCCCAGCTATAAATAGGACCCCTTGGAGTTCATTTCAAGTTTTCTCATTCATGCTATTCAAAGTCCTTGTCATAGTTGAGTGCTTTTAGTCCACTTGATCCCCTTTCTCTCTTCTTTATTACACTTCATTTCTTCAATATGAGTGAGATAGGATTTGTGTGAGAGAGCTACATCATTGTACACTTGTAAAGCTCTCAAAGCTTCTCCTTCCCGATCACTTTCTTCAAGATCATGTTGATGAATGCTTCTCCAAGTAAAGGAGGAGGTGCATGCTTCTTCGAGCTGTAGAAATAGGTGCTTCAAGATTCTCCGAGTGAAGGAGGAGTACAAGGAGGAAGATCCAAGGAGATGAATTGGTAAATCCTTCAAGGAAAAAAAACTCAGTGTAAGAAGAGGATCTCCTTGGTGAAGGCATCCAACTACTTGCAAGAGTGGGTAAGACCTTAGAGAGGTAGAAGACTAGATCTTGGATAGGTAAGACCTTGTTTGTAAGGTTGTTTATGAGAACCTGTTACACTAAATGAGATTACGCAAAACATAAAACACAATCGATCACTAATCAATCACATACCTAAAAATATGGGTAAATTAAAACTGATTTCAACATCAACACCCGCTCAGAAACTTTTGCAAAAGATCCCAACATCTTTCTTGTATCCAAATTATGCCAAGAATTTGATTCAAATTATTCTATCGTCCTAGCCACAACATATATACACAGGAGAAAAATATTCATATATGCCACACAAACAAGCATTAATATGCTAACAAAAGTCTAATTTGTTTGAAACACCATATACAAACTTTTCCTGCCCAGACCTGAGAGTACAGGGACTCAAGGACACACTAGACATCTAATCAACTTTTTCAAAGATTCATTACTATAGTTCCTCTTTACTTCCACGGTTTATTTGTTGTCACTATCGATTGCCTAAAAATATGTGGTGAACCACAAGGATGAGACCCATGTCCCAGCAAGAGATATAACCTCCAATAACGCTTATTGATTACAACATTTTAAATAGTAGATAACTAAGTAGTTAGAGTATTTAATAATCAATCGAACAGATTGAACAGTTCAAGTATGCTATACAGATTAAGAAAATAATCTTAGAAACAAGTATGATTATCAATGTATATATAGGTAACGAATAAATCCATTTATATGGATAGATATCTACTCAAATTTCATCAAATTGCATCTAATAAAAATCATCATCATTAATATGACTATCATCATATTCCTTACTAACAACACAAGTAATCTAGTAGCATAAGAATCCCTGACATCATGAATATGTATAGTAACAGAACATGGCTATCAATATTGGTATATTAAATAAAGGGAACATATCTATATCATAAGTAGAACTAACATCATAGAACAATTAACTGCATAGGCATGATTAATAGTTTAAGCATTTCTAATTACATAGGCATGGCTAGCAATATTAAACATAGATAACAACATCATCTTAACCATCAGTGTCAATATATTTGACACTATAAGTATGTTTACAACATGAGCATAACTACAACATAAGCATATCTATTATCTCTTATTGTACTATCATGATCTCAGTGAAAAGAAAGCAAACAAGGGTTATCATCCAATATGAAGCATTGTGTATAACCTTAAACAGATATGCTACAGGGCTGTCTTACATCTTTTATTATGCCCTGGGGAATTTGAATCGTACCATGCAAAGTCCAACTGACCACTGTTTGGTCACAATCAGTTCCATATAAGATCTAGGAAGAGAAGACTCCCACCGTAGTGACATATAACCTTGAACAGATATGCTACATGACTGACATACATCTTTTATTATGCCCTAGGGAATTTTAATTGTACCATCCAAATTTCAACTGACCACCGCTTGGTCGAAATCAGTTCCATATAAGATCTAGGAAGAGTCAGACTCCAAGATCTTCTCCATACTCGATTAGTATGATTCTGCACCATAGTGACATATAGTCAAACTACAAAACATTGACATATAGTCATGTAACTAGCCCACCTTGGTACAGGTCATGGCGCTATCATGTAGGGTATTCAAACCCAATCATTGAGGTACAACCACAGTTGTCCTCTAATCACATCATGTTATAATCACTGAGACCCGACCGCAATCGTTCTCGAAAAGCGGGCTAGGTATGACTGCAGGCATCCTCCCAAAACTCTTGGTGTCAGGATGACAAACACCTCGCATACTCAATAGTATGCAGTCTAAGCTTCCCTTAGGAATACTCATTTCACCATCTAGCAAGTTCTGACACTGAAGATGGTTCTATGGCATAGGGCACTACATGATTAGGGTTTCACTTGATTAGTTATTCCCAATTGGGTGAATTAAGGCTGCATCAAACAAGTGGACATACAAATCCTAATTCATCTCTAGAAAACATTTCTATATAAAAATTTGACATAATTTCTCATCTCAAAATCACAAGAAGTATTCACATGCCAATCAAGAGACTATACTAATCATCAAATCATCATCACGTGATATTGTTGTCTTGCCATTCATGAGACTATACTTGTCATCATACTATCATAAGATATAAATCCTCTTCACAATATCACAAGGTATCAACCATGATCAACACAAGAGGATTACACCTCATTCAGGGCTCAACCATGCCCAAAGGTCATTAAGACCATCATACTATTCCCTTCAAGATCATCATTATCTTTCCATGCCTTATAACAAGGCCCGACAACATCACTTACATATAGTGAACCGGACAACACAATATTGCATTAATGATCTGGGAGATATTCATAAACAATCATAGCAGGGTTATATTAACATTAAGAACATTCCTATATTACATCAACATCCAAGGAATATAGATGTGATTAACCCTCATCATATTCATAATGCACATGTTTAGCTTAAGAAAGTATCAACCATGTGGCTATGATAACCACCAATTCACACATTAAGGTTATGATCATATTAAGGATATTATTCCACCATAATGTCATCATATAAGAAGGTTAAACATGAATACTCATATATATCTATTTGCATTAGAGTTAGGTTCAACAAGATAAACTATATTGATATTACTAATCAACACTCATACCCAAACCCTAACTCATGGAATCCCCATTGGATCGTGGATGCATAAGGTGAAGCATCACCATCACATTCCATACCATTCTCAAGTATGGATCCACACATAACTCAAGGTGTAACCATCAGGTCATAGCATACTAGGGTTCAACCACAAAAGAAAGTACTCCATGATTCTATTCCCCATTCAAGGACTATTCATAACCACTTACCAGCATTTGGTTATATTAACACTAGGTATAACAAGCTATACCTCATTAGGGTTACATATCAACACAAGATGGTTATCATCCCTTCTATTCATATGAGTGAAAAGGTAAGACTACCTTATTAAGGGTAACC
Source organism: Alisma plantago-aquatica (assembly GCA_963693085.1). Classification (NCBI taxonomy): domain Eukaryota; kingdom Viridiplantae; phylum Streptophyta; class Magnoliopsida; order Alismatales; family Alismataceae; genus Alisma; species Alisma plantago-aquatica. The sequence goes on from OY856409.1 coordinate 459,938,844, forward strand.
ATCCATTTGTTCCATCATCTTTCAACCCATATCACCATACCACTCTATCACCCAGAACCATTGGATGTTGAAAAGGTAATATCATTGGTTATTTACATAATTAAACACCTTTGATAAACCACCTATGAAGTCATTGAGTTGTGCTCCATAAATAGTCACCATTTAACCCAAGACATCCCTTGATTAACAGCATAAAATGTTCCATTGAGAGTAGGGTAAAACCCATAAGTGATTGTTTATTTAAAACAAGCCGTCAATAAAGGAGCTTCTTAAGTTGATCTCATAAAGAAAAACCATCTAAATCACTTTATTAGGACCAACATATTACATTAGGTGTCATTCCAATTTATTGGATGAATAATCATTAGATCTTAACCATCCATCAATTGGAGTACAGGTACAACCATTGCATCAAATGACCCAAGAAACCATTGGATTAAGGCTTAATTGATGCTACAACTAAATGCTTAACTCTCCATAGGTTGTGGAGACATGATCCACCATCAGCAGTGACCATTAAGTCACCATAGGTTGTTAGATTAGCATTATATTCATTAATCAACATCGGATATCAAGCCAATGCCACCCTTGATTAATAGCTTCAGTAGGGTACTTAGTTGTTGATCATTAAGATTATAATTAAGCCAAAACCTGACCTAGGGGTGAACGTCAGTTGACACCCTTGGTCATCATCATCAATTGTCATGAAGGCAACACAATCGGTTGTTGCAATGGTACCGCCATTGGGTCATGTGTTTATAGAAGAAATCAGCTTTAAACCCAAAAATTGACCATTGGTTGATGGGTGCTTAGCACCACCAGTTCTCAAAACAGCCTGATCCAAGTCATCTTATATCTTAGGAGGAACGTACACATGATTACAAGTTCATATAGAACTAAAATCAGAATAGGGAACATTATAAAAATCGAAATCCAAGTCAAGCATAACGTTTTAGTGCATGGATCATCATTTTAAAGCAAGAGCATGAGCTAGCAAGCTTATGGTAAGCAATAAACGTGGATCAAGTTATAAAGCTTGCCTATAATTAGAATATAAAATCCCAAACAGAAGAAAACTCGATCAGGTAGGGTAGAAAATCCAAGAATAACCTCTGAACTCGTCCATCTAACACCTTTCTTCATCAAAGAAGCAAACCCTAAGCATAAGGAGCAAGAAAGGTAGGTTTTAGAGCTATATAGCAACTTCTACCATGGAACATCAAAGTTTTGACTTGGAGGAAGGTTTAAGGAAGGAGAAGAGAAAGAGATAAAGAGAAGGAAGAAAACAACTTGCCTTGGTCAAAATCCCTAGATTATGACCTTGGAAACCCTAGGTAGGGCTAGATGGAGCTCTAGGAGACCTTCTTCTCCAAAAAAAAGTTTTCTTCTACATTAGAGCACTTGGTTCTATACAAAAATTGAGTGGAGGCATTGATCTAGGTTATAGGAAAGATAAACCAAGCAAAGTTTCATACTTGGGCAAGGAAGAGGTAAATATAGCCCATGGATAAGGATGGAAGCAAGCATGAGGTGTACAAGTAGCTTCCCCATGTGCCCATGGCCTTAAACTATTAAGGATATACAAGCAGCCACATAGGCAGTTGACCCACCATCCATGGAGACCTGCTTATCCCTTTTTTTCTTGATTTTGCAAGAAAAGCAAATAAACCATTTGCTTGAGAGCTCCTAAAGGTAGCTCATCCATAAAGGGGTAACCCCTATAATACCCTTGAGGAAAACACCTCCAAACCAAGGTTCAACTAGGTGCCCCATGGCTCAAAAAGTTCAAGAATGATGAGAGAACATCCAAAGAACATAATTAAAGTGATAAAGTGCAATAAAAACCTCCCAATTGGGTAAATTGGATAAAAATCCAAAATGTACATAAAATTGCATAACTTGCATAAACATTGTTCAAATTGGACCAACCTTGAAACTTAAGCTTGTATTATGATTACAAATCATATTACAAGATTATATTATAGTTATAAGAATTCAATTATGATAATTAAGTATGTTCAACACATTTAGCATGGTCAGTGGCCTCAAATTGTTGGCTCCCTTGGCTTCAAAGGGAATCTGGGTATCCTTGTCTCAAAAAAGGAAGATCATATGTTGTAACTCTTATAAGTTAATATAAAGAGTAGACATGGTTAAGAAATCCTAGAGCTTGACCTCTCTAGGTAGTGTACTGACTCTCTCCTAGTTTGGAGAGTGGAACCACTCTAAAATAGCATGTTCAATTGGTTGCTTCAATTTCTCTCATCCTTGTTGTGCATGTTTAGATTGCCATCAAATTCACTATTTGCAATTATACCTAGTTGAAGTAAATTGAAGGTCTAACTATTTTTGTGCAAGTTTTGAATCTCTATTCACCCACCCCCTCTATATCCCTTCGGTCCAACAAGTGGTATCGAAGCCACAGTCTTCTCTAACATATCTCCCATGAGACAAGAGGATGGGCAACTTACTTGGGTCCCTCAACCTAGAGGGAGGCTTCTCCATGAGAACCCCAGTCTTTGATAGCACAAATTTCCTCTATTGGAAATGGTGGATGCAGTTCTACCTTTAATGAATGAATTATGACATGTGGAATGTGATGATTGTACCCTACAAGGAGCCAATGGGTGATGTAGCTATTTGGGATGAAGCTACACTCAAGAAGGCACAACTCAATGAAAAGGGAATTAGCATCATCTATGTTTCCATCACTCCCTTCGAGTTCAATCGTATCTCAACTTGGGACATAACCCATGATATTTGGAACAAGTTATGAATTACCTATGAAGGCACACAAGTCATAGAATCAAAGATATACATGCTCAATGGACAGCTTGAGAACTTCAATATGGACAAGAAGGAAAGAGTTATTGAGATGTACACAAGGCTCAACACCATCATGAATGACCTTGCTTCTTTGGGACACACCTTGGACAGAGGGGCTATCAAATCCAAGATCCTAAGGTCTCTTCCAAAGATATGGGAACCCAAGGTGACTTCAATTGAAGAGGTTAGAAGTTTTGGTGACTTGCCTACCGAGGAGCTCATTGGAAACCTCCAAGATCATGAACCAAGGCTAGACAAGCAAGAAGAAGATGACAAGCAAGAGGAGAAGGAATCAAAGAAGATCAAAGACAATGCCTTCAAATCTCAAGTGGAGGCAATGATTCTATGACAACATCTTACTTATCAGACCTCTCCTCCCTCCTCAAGTAAAGATGATGGCCCTAGTGGTCATGAAGCAAATTGTTGTAAGGGCAAGCACTTCAAGGGAAAGTCTTCCTCATCCACAACTCCTAGATGCTATGAATGTGGACAAAAGGGTCAATATAAGAATGAATTCCCAAAAGCCAAGAAGGCATACCACAAGAGCAGCCACAAGAAAAGGATGACTACAAGAAGGAAGGAAAGTAAACGAGGAAGGATAAGAAGCACAAGAGGAGTAAGGATGTAGCTCATGTGGCTTGGGAAGAATCCACTTCAACTAGATCAAGCTCCGATGAAGTAAAGTGCCATGTTACACTCATGGCCTCCACAAGTGAAGACATTGGTGAGGTAAGTGAGGTAAGCTTGCATGAGTTATCCAATGAAACTCTTATTGATATGCTAAATGACTCTCATTCATCATATGTCAATTTCAAGTCTAAAACAAAAAGGCTAGGAAAGATCATTGATGATTTGTGTGCAAAAATAGATATTCTTGATCAAAATGAGAATTTGCATCTTGATAGCATTGATTCCCTAGAAGGGCAGTTTCTTGACCTTGAGCTCCAATACAATGGAGTTGAAGTAGAGAATGGTATCTACCTTAAACATTTCACTAATCTTAAGGAAAAAAACCAATCCCTAGTAGATAAGCTTGCTTTACTTAAAACTAAAAATGATGATCTTAAGCTTGCTTGTGGTGCTACTAAATACGAGAATAAAATCTATCTTTATGAGCTTATTTTTCTTAGAACTAAAAATTCTAGATTGCTTGCTCAAATTAATGATCTATCCTCTAGACCTATTTTTCCTAGCAATGAAGTTGCTTCTATCTCTTTGGAAAAAGATTCTTATTTTACTAAAGCCCTCAACTTAGAGGTTGACATGATGCATGCTAATGATGATATTTCTAATTTGTCTTCTACTGTTGTCACTCATACTAATGATAATCACAAATGGAGAGCCACTTTGCAAATTTCCTCAAAGGGAACAAGTGCCTCAATGATGTCTTGGATCGTTCCACCAAATATAGTGGTACTAGTGGCTTAGGATATGAGAGTGCTTCAAAAAGAAAAGGAAAAGGTAAGAAAAAGAGCAAGGGACCTCCAATCTTCTGTGGGGAGTCTTCTGTCTCTAAGAACCCTATGGTATGTGTTCATTGTAATATTAATGACCACTATTCTACTTATTATCCTTATAGGGAGAAGGGGACCAACCCAAAGATGAATTGTGTCCCCAAGATAACCCTGGATCCCAAAGTTTACATTTGGCACCAATTATCTTCCTTTCTTTTAGGTTAAAGGTAAATGGATTGTTGATAGTGGTTGTTCAAAACACATGACCGGTGAAATCATCAATTTCAATAAATTCACTAAGAAGAAAGGAGGATCGATGACATTTGGGGAGAACAACAAGGGTAAGGTAATAGGCGAGGGTGAGGTGGGTGATTCACTATGCATAAAGAATGTACTTCTTGCGGATGACCTACATCACAATTTAATAACTATTAGTCAACTTTGTGATAATGGTTACCTTGTTCTATTTATTTCTTTAGAATGCTTTATTCTAGGTTCCCTCTCCTACAATGCCATATATAAGGGAACTAGAAATGGTAATATATACATTATTGTGCTTGACTCTATTAAGCCTATTGTTGGTAGATGTCTTGTTGCCCATTCGAATGATATTTCTTTATGAAATCGTAGGCTTGGTCATGTAAATATGCATCAAATGAATAAGTTGAGAAAAAAGGATTTGGTGAAGGGACTTCCTAAATTGGATTTTGAAAAGGATGAGGAATGCCAACCTTGTGCCCAAGGAAATAAAAACAAGTCCATCTTCAAATACAAAGGAGTCCTTAGCACCAAAAGAGTTGTTGAGCTTCTTCACATTGATCTATTTGGACCAATGTGTACGCAATTGCTTTGTGGTATCAAGTATTGTCTTGTAATTTTTGATGATTTTTCTCAATATATGTGGACTTTTTTTCTTGTTTCAAAAAGCAACTCTTGATGTTCTCTCGACATTTTTGCAAATGAGTTGAAAATGAAGCTTCTTTCCAGATTGTTTCTATCTACTGTGATCATGGGGGAGAATTTGAAAATGATTTGTTTGAATAGTTTTGTGAGGAATCTAGGTATGCACATAATTTTTCTTCATCTCGAATGCCTCAACAAAATGGGTTTGTGGAGAGAAAGAATAGGTCACTACAGGAAATGTCTATGACTATGCTTCTATAGTATGACACTCCAAAGAAGTTTTGGACAAAGCCAATACTACTTCATGTTTTGTATAAAACTGGGTTCTTACTCATCCTTCTTTGAAGAAAACCCCCTATGAGCTATGGCGTGGTATAAAGCCTTCAATTTATTTCTTTCATGTTTTTGGTTGTCCTTGTTTTGTTTTGAACACCAAGGATTCCCTCGACAAGTTTGATCAAAAATCTTATATAGGTTTCTTTCTTAGTTATAGCACTACTAGAAAGGCTTGTAGAGTATTTAATATTGAATTGTTTAAAGTACAAAAATCTATCAATGTTAGATTTATTGAGACTAACCCCTCCATTTCAAAGAATATTTCTAATGATGATGTTGCAGATGAGGTGATTCCTCACTTAAAAGAACTCAACATTGTTGATAAAGGAAAAGAGGTGTTGGGTAATGAAGAAGAAAAGAAGGATCCAACCCCCCTCTTTGCAAAGCATCATCCTAAAGAGCTTATCATTGGAAATCCTTTTGAAAGAGTGAAGACGCGGGCTGCCTACAACAAAGAACAAGCCGACAACACCTTCATCTCTCAGCTTGAGCCAAAAGACGTCAAAGAAACTCTTAAAAATGATGAATGGATCCTAGCCTAGAAAGAAGAGTTGGAATAGTTCAAGAAGAACTGAGTGTGGACTCTTGTTCCAAGACCAAGTGATAGAAAGATCATTGGCATCAAATGGGTCGACCGCAACAAGCTTGATGAAAGTGGAAAAGTGGTAAGAAACAAAGCAAGATTAGTTTCTCAAGGCTACAATCAACATGAAGGTACAGATTTTCATGAAACATATGCACCTATAGCTAAACTTTAGTCAATTAGAATGTTGCTTGCTTTTGCTAGTCATAAGAATTTTCTATTTTATCAAATGGATGTTAAAAGTGTGTTTTTGAATGGTACAATTGAGGAGGAAGTATGTGTTTCTCAACCTCCTGGATTTGAACATAATAATTTGCCTAACCATATTTATTTGTTACAAAAATCTCTCTGTGGTCTCAAACAATCACCTCAATCTTGGTATGAGAAACTAAAGATATTTTTTCTAGACAATTGATATATCATGGGCAAAGTCAATTCTACCTTATTTCTAAAACACACTTCTAGAAATTTCTTAATCATGTAGGTTTATATTGATGATATTATCTTTGGTAGAACTAATCTTGATCTTTGCAAGGAGTTTAGTTCTCTTATGCAGAGTGAGTTCGAGATGAGCATGATGGGGGAGCTTACATTCTACCTTGGCTTTCAAATCAAGAAAATAAAAAATGGGAACTTCATCAACCAAGGCAAGTACACCAGTGAACTATTTAAGAACTTTGGGATGGAGAACACCAAACCAATAGACACCCCCATGTCAAACACCACCAAGCTTGACAAAGATGTGGAAGGAGAAAAGTTATATGAGAATCTCTATAGAAGTATGATTGGAATTTTACTTTATTTAACTACCTCTAGACCTGATATAATGTTTAGTGTTGGCTTGTGTGCTCAGTTTCAATCAAGTCCTAGGAAATCACATCCTATAGTTGTTGATAGGATTTTGAGGTATCTAGTCAAAACCCAAAATTTTGGACAATGGTATCAGAAGTCATGGGACTTTACTCTTACTACTTATAGTGATGTTGACTATGCAAGTTGTTTAATTGATAGGAAGTGCACAAGTGGCACTTTCTTCTCCCTAGGACCTTACCTAGTTTCTTGTTTCTCTAAGAAACAAAGCATTGTGACTCTCTCAACTATCAAGGATGAATACATTGCAGTTGGGAGTTGTTGTGCCCAAGTCCTATGGATGAAACAAATGCTCCAAGACTTTAACATTCATTTTGATGCTTCTCCTATATATTGTGATAATACTAGTGCAATTAACTAGTCATACAATCCTATATATCATAGTAAAGCTAAACATATAGAGGTTCATCATCATTTTCTATGTGACCACATTACCAAGAAGGATATTTATATCACACATGTGGATATGAGAATCATCTTGTAGACATTTTCACTATATCTCTAGCTAAAGAGAAATTTGCTTTTATTATATCAAAACTTCTTATAACTTCTCTTGATGATATTGACATGCCATCTAGCTAGTTGTTATCTTACATATATGTTTCTTGCTTAAGTTGATCATCTCTTACTTGAAATGTGTTATAGTTATCGTGCTTTCATGCCTATTTTTGCTTATTTTGGGTATTTTTTGGTAACTCTTGATTTATCACAAAATAGTAACCTATGATGAGTGAAATGTGCCAGAATATGTCTAAAATGCATAATGGGCTAAAGAAATAAATTCAATTGCACTGTAGAGGCTAGGAATTAAAATTTCATCTTTTTGGACAGATTGTTGATCGGTCAAATTCCAAACTCAATCGATCCCTTAGCCGAGGTCATGTGAATATTATGATTGATCGAGTTTCCAAATATCAAAAATCGACCGACTGACGGGTTGGACCAAACTTAAAAGGGTTATTGATCGACTTTTCTCCCTCTCAACTAGAGAAAATTCGATCAATCCTGACCTACAACATTCTTGACCTCCAACCCTAGGTTCACACACCCTCTCACTTGACTAGATTAGCCTTCCTTGCCTCTTCCTACACCCTCCTAGGCGGTTAGATGGCCTGTTGGTGAGGATCTCTCTCTCTCTCTGTTGCTATTGCTTCTCAATCCATCTCCATGGCATCCAACCATAGGAAGAGAGATGTCCCAGGTGGAGCACCCGCATCTTTGTCTAATCCTCACCTCCTTTCCTTTGATGGCACCTCCTTTGACTCCTCTAAAGCCCTAAATTGTTGTAAAGAGCTCCTTCCTAGGAACCCTTTCCTATTTAGAGCTCTGTTTGAGCCTTGTCTCACCACGATGACGGTTATCAAGGACATTGTGGAGTTGTTTTCTTCCCATCACCTAGGTGCTTTGTGCGTATGATGATGGGCAATATCGCTCAGCTATAGACCCCCTATTATTGGATCTAATACCACAAGAAAAGTAAGAAAATTTGTGGATTTTGACCAAGCGAAGGGTGCTTTCACAATTCCATAACTAGCACTAAGGTGGTCCATGAGTTCTATGTGAATCTCAAATGGAACTATGACACAATAGTGCCACCTCCTAATACTCAGGTTATTCTCAATTCCATGATTGGCAGTACAAAATTCACCTCTGAAGATTCCTTGCATATCTTCTTCAATGGAACTGAGATTATCGACACATGGAGGAAGGACTACCCTGACTATTTGGACTTGCTTGACGCTGAGGCTTTCTACAAACACTTTCATCTTACCCTCCCTGATATTCACAAGTTTTTTAAGAAGACTAATGTCCCATATAGGAACAATTCCACCTTGCCATCCTTTTCCCTAGCTCTCAAAAATTGTATGATCGCATTAGTTGTTAACTACAATGTTTACCCAAAGAAAAACCAAATAGAAAATGTAGAATACAATGCTATAATCATGTACTATATTTTGAAGAATGTTGGAGTCAAGTGGTCGTGATACATTCTACTCCACATGACTTGCATTGATTCTGAGAAGAATACATGTGGTACCCACCCACCCCCCCTTGTTTGCCTTGATATGTGGTCTTTTAGCTTTTACAATTAAAATTTCCCTTTTCCATTATTTTCATTACAAATCAAGTTGAAAAGGTGTCTCTATCAGTGATTCCATGATCAAAAATACTTTCCTTCCTACCTCTCCTACCACACCTGGAGCATATATCTCCACCCAAGCACCTCCACCACCACCCAGACATGACTGTGCCTCTTTCTCAGCGTCAAATCAAGCTCTTATGGCCTACATAATACACCAGCAGGCGTAAAACCTTCAGGTCCAGGATCACCTCCACCATGACCTATGCCAGATCATGTCACACATGAACCTGTCATGTAGCCATCCCTACCCTTCCTACCAGCCATACCCAGGCGGTGACTATGCCTCTTATGGATACAGTCACTTCTACCCTGCCCTTGCACCTGCTTCTTCTGCTTCCACCCATGTTGTTGATGGTGGACCTACCCCTAGTGTTCTTCCCCCTCTGGCTCTGACTGATGGTCCTATGCAACCTTGCTTGCTATCTTTGGGACCTCTGTTCCCTCCCATGAGTAAGCAAATGACTTAGATTCTCTTGGCATGTCATGGGATGAGCACAATGCCAGATGGCCCATTCATGGTTTTAGTCCTCCTGCCAATGAGGATATGCCTAACCAAGCTATTGAGGAAGAGGTTAATGATGTTGATACCACCAAGGATGATGGCTCTGAGGATGGTTCTACTGACATCTTTTCTAGTTCCTCTAGAGATGAAGGTGATGATGTAGTCTCTATTGCACCTTCAGATGGTGATGAGGACTACAAGCTTGAGGCCCATGATGATGTTGATGATGATCCCGTTGACATAGATAGCATAGATATATTTTAGATGTTTTAGTTCTTTAGTCTTTAGGGGATGATCATATCTATCTTTTTAGACTATTTTGTACTAAGACATTTGGGGATTGTATTTGAGGCATACTGTTTAATCATCTTGTTGTTTTATTGTTGGTTTGTGGCTCATTCTCTGAGAACATGATTAAGTGTTATAATCTTAATCGTATGTACCATAACTCTTTGGTTGACTATATCTTATGATTTTGTGTTATGTTGTCCCATATTTTGGTTATGACATTAGATTGCATGTTTCTTTGTTCTTCATATCTATTTGGTGTGTGTTGTATGTGGTTGATTGCTTTAGCTTGTGCCTATGGAGAAGACCTATGTTTTTTAGCTCTTCTACCTCCCTATATTTTTGTGATGACAAAGGGGGATAAAGTGATCTCAACCATATTGTTTTTATTGCTTATATGGTCCTTTTCTTGTCAATTCTCTACTTATCATGTGACTTTCTAGAGGACCATATAGTATGTATATGTGCTATGGTTATTTGTAGAAAGTCACATTGTTCATTCATGTATCCCATTGCAATTCACAAGGTAAAAGGTTTAATTCTCACATCCTTTCTCAAAGGTAAAGGTTTAATTTTCATATCATTTTCAATATGTTGTGGAATGGTTTTTCATTGTCAAAAAGGGGGAGAATGTTGACCTAGGTGTTACATATTATCCATATTTTGATAATGACATAACTATTCCATTCATATGCATCTAATATATTTTTTTAAGATTGATTACAGGCATTAGGTACATGAAAATGATCAAATTGATCAAGCCCTAGCCTGTTTTAGTTCAAGTCAAAAGCAATGCAAATTCACATTTTTGGAAAACACTCCAAATCACCTTAGATCATTTTTTTCATCATTTGTATTGATGATATGACTTGTAACTAAGATGAGAAAAAAATCAGGGACACTTAATTTGAACGTTTGGTCACTTAAAAGTCATTTTGTAAAATTCATTACGGATTGTTCATCGGTCGAGTTACAAACTCGACCGATCCTTAATGGATTTTGAGAATGAATTCGATTGGTCGAGTTTCATGATCATAGAACTCGATTGATCCCTCTATAGAAAAAACTGATTAAAGTGGATCTGTTGAGTTTCCACCAAGAAAAACTCGACCAATGGTTTAAATTGGCTTTGTCGCATAGTGTGATCAATCAAGTTATCTTTATTGAAACTCGATCGAATGCATTGTATGCAAAACATAGATTCTAACTGTTGGAGTGTTGCAAAACTCAAAATTATATCTGTTGCAACCCTCCAAATGGCTAGAAAACATTCATAAGTGTTCCAACACTCTAGTGGACACCCCAGCTATAAATATGACCCCTTGGAGTTCATTCCAAGTTTTCTCACTCATGCTATTCAAGGTCCTTGCCATAGTTGAGTGTTTTTAGTCCACTTGAGCCCCTTTCTCTCTCTTGATTACACTTCATGTAGTCCATATGAGTGAGATAGGATTTGTGTGAGATATCTACCTCATTGTACACTTGTAAACCTCTCAAAGATTCTCCTTCCCAATCCCTTTCTTCAGGATCATGTTGATGAAGGTTTATCCAACTGAAGGAGGAGGTGCATGCTTCTTTGAGTCATAGAAGAAAGTTCTTCAAGATTCTCCGAGTGAAGGAGGAGGACAAGGTAGAATATCTAAGGATCTAAGTGGGTAAATCCTTCAACGAAAAAGACTTAGTGAAAAAATTGGATCTCCTTGGTGAAGGCATCCAGCTGCTTGCAAGAGTGGGTAAGACCTTGGTGAGATAGAAGAGTAGGTCTTGGATAGGTAATACCTTGTTTGTAATATTGTTGGCTTTCTTTGCCTCAAAGGGAAGTTGGGTGTCTTTGTCTCAGAAAAGGAAGGTCATCTGTTGTAACTTTTATAAGTGAATATAAAGAGTAGACATGGTTAAGAAATCCTAAAGCGTGACCTCTCTAGGTAGTGGACTGACTCTCTCCTAGTTTGGAGGGTGGAACCACTCTAAAATATCTTATTCAATTGGTTTCTTCAATTTCTCTCATCCTTACTATGCATGTTTAGATTCCATCAAATTCACTGTGATCGCTAAATTTTTGACTTAATTTTGAGGAACAAATTTCTTTTAAGGTGTGTAGGATGTGATGGAGTGAACATTTTAAGTATTTTGGGTACTTGATGAGATAGATGGATCCATGTGTTTGAGTTATTTTGATAATTTCAAGTGTTTTGGTCAAGCTTGAGTGTAGATTCATGGTGGTATCATGATTAATATACCTAAGTTCATGCCTTTTTGGAGTATTTAATTGGATGATCAAATAGATGAGTTTTGTCACCAAATTTGAGTATATTGTAGCTTGAGAAGTAGTAAATCTATGATCAAAATTTGGTGTTAATTGGAGGATCCTAGAGGAAGTTATTTAGAATTAAAGATGATGAAATGATGTATATTTTGATGCTTTGATTACCAAAGTTCGGAGTATTAAGTCTAAGTCCTAATTTGCAACATTGTCCCACGCCCTTTTGGTTTTTAGATGGGTTGTGTGGCCAGATCCTAACCCTAGATAGCTAATCTAGTGCACCAAGCTTGGGCTTGAGTGAGCCATGGATAGGCTCAAGTGAAGAATTGATTCAGGCCTTTGGATTGGAGATCAAGGGTGTTTGTGTTCTCTCTAACCTTACGGTTATTTCCCTGATAGTAGGCAACGACCACCATGTCATGGTGCTCATGGATTGTGGGTAAAGGGGTAGTTTTCAGTGTCTAGACCTATGTGCCTTGATGATAGAAATGTATAGACCTCTTTCTTGTGCCCATTTGGCGAGAGAACAAGAAGAACACCCTCCATTGCCAGCAGCTCTCCACCACGATGAGTAGGTCATGGATGGGAGATAATGGAGGAAGATGAAAGATTAAAGGTATAGAAGCAGTAGGAAAGGAAGTTTTAGGTCTAAGGAGAAGAACACACATTAATTTGTGAACTTCGATGGTGTTTTCCATTGGGTTCCAAGCTCACCCTCACCATGGAAGCTATGGAGAAAGTTGGAGGAAGTCGTGGAGACCTTTTTGTGGTTTCCTAGATCTGGAATCCAGTGTGCAAAGTTCAATTGGATACGCAGCAACCTCAAGTGGTCAGGAATGGATCTGCTGAGCCCTTAGCCTTCTTCTCCACCCGTACGGCGGTGTGGTGGTCAGAGATCCCACCGATCCAGAACTCCAGAGATAGAGAACTAGATTTGAGTAGCCATTGAGGATCGGAGAATAACGACGAAGGTGACAATGGCCCTAGGAGATGACAAGGAATGCCTAGGCTCCATGGATTCCTCACCGGAGTCGGTCCCAGACGGTGGCATACGTAGGCGTCAAGCGCTATGATCGCGAAGAACGCCCGTGAGAAATGAGGGCGGGAGCATACCAGGCAAGGCCAAACCCAGGTGACCCAGACCATACTGGCTGACTCACCTCTGAACAGGATGGGTCCATGAGTGGGATCAATGGAAGGATCTGCGGCCCCTCCCTGACACATGGTGATAGCCAATTGGTCACAAAAGGGTAAATACATTAATAATGTTCAGTGCTTATATAATTCATAGAAATTAGCTCGTTTATCTAAAAAATACAAATAAGGTATTGAAAAGTTTAGAAAAATAAGTAGAACAAATTGGGACTATAATATCATTCTTTTGATTCACCAATCTTAGTGATATCATGTAAGTTGTGAAATGCTTATTTCATGGATAATAAATATCAAACAATGACCTAAAATTATGATAATATGTTAGTAAATCCTTTTTTATGTCTATAATCCATATAAGGTTAGTGATTATGATGTTGATGCATGAAATCATGTAATTTTATCCATATGGCTAATTAGGGCTTTTAACCCTAAATAAAATGTAATAAATACATACATGCTCAATAAATGATGAAATTTATAGAATACCCTAATATCAGTAACTGGAAGCTAATGTGGAACTTTGATATCAGTTAGATGCATAGAATTAATGTTATATGAATATGCCCTTAATACATGGGTTTAACCCTAATTTGAATAATGTATATAAACTAGGGTTAATATGTGCACAAAAAGGATATGGAACCTAATGTTCAGATAATGAACCATAATCTGGAAAATGACATCAGTAAGATAATTCTAAGACAAGAATGTAAGTAATGATGCACACATCCTAATGAACTAAGAAAACCCTAATGAACACGACTAGGGTTAAGATGATGAGAATATGATGATAGCATGTGGTCTTGTCTTAATCAGGGTTACCAAGGATATAGTTGACGTCATGAGTATATGGTTTAGGCTTATATATTGATCAAGGTATGCCATTACCTCTTACTTGGATTATTATTATACAATATGCTTGTGGTATATGTGTAGTAAAATACTTGGCATATGATATTGGATGAAATGATTGTTCTTATATGATATGTTGCTTGATTTTCCATACTTATGGATATGAACACATGAAACATAATGTATCTATTCCATTATATGAAAGCACTAAACTCTTTGGTAGTACAGTGCTTGGAAGTGACTTAACTCTTTGGTAGTCGGTCCCATTATACATATGATCTAACTCTTTGGCAGGAGATCATAAAGGCCTTAATCTTAAGCTCCTTGAGAGTCAAGAGAATGCATCAAAACCTTTAGCAGTCAATGCATGGATATATAATGGAAAATGAGTTTAAAATATGTGTTCTTTTTTGTTAATGAACATCTTTGTTCAAGTATATCCGTTTTCTTATATTTCTTTATAACTATCAAGTATTAGTTTTATCTTATTGCAAAGCTTAGAAATGACAGATATATAAAAAGACATGTACGCGTACTCAGTACAATATTCTTGAATAGTGTATTGATGTGTACCACATGTAATCTTTTGTTTAGGTTGTGGACACATGTGATCTTGAAGAACCAGGATAGTTGAGAGTTGTGTGGTGAGATAATGTATAGGTGGACATGTTGTGTTAAGATCATGTAGTTTAGTTGTAGTACATGTATATGTAGAAGTTTGTTCTTCGATATGAATATAAAATGTTGTAATAATTCATGTTGTAATTATATGTTGAATGGTGAGCATGTGTTGCATGGTTTTATTATGGTTCATGTGCATGTGCTACTATTGTTTCCTTCTGAGTTCCTCTGATTTTCTTCTTCTTAGCCTAGCGTGGGGTGTTTAAATTGTAGTATCACTGAGGTGAGGTTTCAATTTTGATGTCACACATTAGATTAAGTTTTAGAAAATCTGGGGACGTCACATTCACTATTTGCAATTATACCTAGTTGAAGTAAATTGAAGGTCTAACTATTTTGTGCAAGTTTTGAAGCTCTATTCACCCTCCCTCTAGAGCCCTCTGATCCAATAGAATTCCTATTTAATATAGAACAAGTTATACTTTTTAGAGTTGGCAACATATGCCTATTCAAAATAGTGCTTTAGTGTAGATGCCTATCTGAGTATAGGGCTTTGGTCCAAATACCTACCAAAAAATAGGAATTTTAAGAGGGATTCCTATTCATGATAGATATTAGAATTAGGGGCCTAACTGAGTGTAGGGATTAATCTAGAGGGAATTCTTATTTAAGGTATGTCTTGAGTAGATGCCATGACTGTAGGGATTCCAATGAAGGTTCCTATCTAAGAGTCGGGCTTAGACTAGAGGAAATGCCTATTTGGGATAGGGCTTGCAGAGATGCCTACCTGAATGTAGGGTTTTCAACAAATGTGCCTATCTAAGAGTAGGGTTAGACTAGAGGAAATGCCTAATTGGGATAGGGATTGCAGAGATTCCTACCTAAATGTAGGGCTGGAATTGGAGGGAGTGTCTATTCGAGATAGGTCTTGGGGAGATTTTCTACTTGAACATAGGGCTTAAACTGGAGGGAATTCCTATTTAGGTTAGGGTTTTAGGAGATGTATACTTGAACATAGCTCTTTTATAGGGATTCCTACCATGGTATAGGGATTTTTTTGAGTTCCTACATGGAATTAGGCTTCAGATGAGGCCTACATGAATGCAGGGCTTTGAAAAAAGGAAGTGCCTACTCTGAATAGAGCTTTGAGAAGAGGGTATGCCTATTCATGACAAGGCTTTCACATGGATGTATTAGGTCCAAACTGAATCATGATCTTTTGAATCTGATTATTATGAACTATAATCATGGATTCATGATCTAAATGATAGTTAGGCCTCAAGTGCGATCAAGAGATTAATTTGGTGGTGCCTACATGGTGTAGGTCTTAGATCATGTAAATGCCTACGGGAACATAGGTGTTTGAGAAATGAAATGTCAATTCTAGATAGGGCTTGAGAGAATGGATGCCTAATGATAATAGGGTTTAAGTGTATGCCTACCAGAACATAGGAATTTTTGGTTAGCAGGAAAGGTGCCTATTTCAGGATAGGGCTTGTGGTCTAGTTTAAGGTCTTAGTCTAGAAACCAAAAAAGATTTGGAAGATCGTGTATGATTGTTCGAGTTTTAAGTCATAATCCATGACCCAGAAATATTATAAGATACATGATTGGTCTATTTTTAGGTCTTGGTCCAAGACCCAAAAGAGATTTGGAAAGTGGATCACCTACTTGGTCCATTTCTAGGTCATGGTCCAGGACCCAAAAGGATTGGAAGATGAAACTCCATGATTGGTACAATTTTAGAATATGGTCCATGACCCATAAAGATTAGGAGATACATGATTGGTCTATTTTAGGTCAAGGTCCAAGACCCAAAAGAGATTTCAAAAGTGAATCATTTGGTTCGTCCAATTTTAGGTGATGGTCCAAGACCCAAAAGGATTGGAAGATGAAGCTCCATGATTGGTCCAATTTTAGGTCATGCTCTTGGACCCAAAAGGTTTGGAAATGTGATTGTGGGTTTGGTTTAGTTTTCAGTCTTCATCCGGGATCATAAACGGATTTTGAAATATCATTTTGAGTTTGGTTTAGGTTTAAGTCTGATCCAATACCATAAAAGGATTTGAAGTGACCATCCACATGAGTGGTCATGATTGAGGATGAGTAGAAGAATGTATGACTTTTAAATCAAGAAAAAAACTCAAGCAGTCGTTCTTCCACCAATCACATGGTCTATGACTATGGGTCATGATTAATCTATATAGTTCAATACATGATGTATTGACTTTTGAATTCCTCATCTTTATATATTATCGAGGTAATGTATATCATTGCAAAAATTTGATGATGGTAGTGGTCTATAAGAAAGGTCCAACATATCATTCAGACTACTTTGGGATGTGGAACTGGTGTTGTATTTCTGATAGGTTTCTAGTGGGCATATGCAAACTGATCAGTGCATCTTTGTTAGAAGGTAGAGGCTTGAAGTTTCTCCATGACTATCATCAATATAGGTTGTATCATGTTGGCTATAATGTGAGAGAAGTGTTTTGAGGAGACATAATCTCATTGTAGTTGGCTTGTACTTATATAGAGTCTTTGGACCATATGACCTTTGCTAATTTAGTATATATTGTGTGGAGATTAGGCTATGTGAGGCCACACCAACTAGTAAGAGATAACCCTCGTTCGTAAGTTGTAGGTCTATCTTAGAGAATATGTAAGGTTTTTAGGAGATGGTTTGTCTTGTTGAAATCTTTCTCTGAATATGTATGCAAGAGTTTCTAGGATAGATTTGAGTCAGACTTTGTCTCTATACTAACAATTCACCTTGTTTTTTGATGTCTATAATCTTTTTCTGATATTTCCTTGATGGACTCTGTTGGTGGAGATATATCATGATTGTCGATAGAGACCTTCTTATTATTTGATTGGAATTTAATATTGAAACACTCTAGATGGAGACCCCTTTAATGAGTTGGTGGTAACTCATGTTAGTAAAGAAGACTATCATGAGATGCAAGGAGAGGACATGTAAAAATTATATATTATTTGATGGAAAATAACAACTACCCTACGCACCCTACTTTCCACGTTTCTACACTGGAGTCTAAGTTAATTTGAGATACAAGAATGTTTAATCTTTCCTAAAGTCTTCTACGAATCAGTTGGCTCTTCCCTCGATATGATCATAGCTACATGTAACACTAGGGGAAGGTTCATATAGGGTGGATTTGATGCTCCACTGGATCATGATTTCATCCTTGTAAGACACAAGTTGTGCCCTGTAGTGAGTATTTTATTGAAAATACCCTACCCAGTTGGGTCAAGGCTCTATTCTCAACAATTCTTGGCGCATGCAGTCATATATCCAAATTTTGTGTGTCCTTTGCACTTAATTATTCATCATTTTGATCATTTTGCATTTAAGTCCATGGGTGTTGATGCTTAGAACCTTAATATGGGAGGTTTTGACTCCAAAAAGAGAGTTTCATGCTCCGCTGGTCCTAGATATCGTGATTAATAAGTAATTCACCACAAGATTATATCCAAGTTATGATGCCCTTTGGGCATGAAAATTAATGTACACTCAGTTAATCATTTTTCGTTGTGGACAGTGATGCGTAGAGCCTTAGGATGGGAACTTGAATTGTGGATTACTGGGAGCTTCTTAGAGAAAGTTTCCCATTTATGGTACCCATGCTAGATCATCATGGAAGATGTGAGACATGGCCAATTCCACAAGGTATCCAAATCTCCTTATCCTCATGTCCACCTATCTTTTTGTTCCCTATGAGTAGGGTTTTTGTCGTATTTAAACAGTATAGTTCATGTAGGGACTGACTCCTATATCTATTTCTAGGATGTCCTGAGTGTGTGGGCTCAGTTCCAACTTGCCTCTGGGATGTAACTTAATAATACCTAGGAGATGATCAAAAAAATAAGACCTAGAAGAAGAATTTTGTTGATTTTGAAATGTGGTGTCATCATGTAGTTGTAGATTTAGATGATTTCATTAGTTGACTGATTTTTATGGGTGAAATTAGGTTTCCTAACCATTAGGGCCTCAAGATGATGAATGTGTTCCTTCCATCCTCAACCCTATGATTCTATTTTGACCGATATACTTCTGGTTGTACGAGGGACATGTACATGCACTTAAGTATGTTAAGTGAATGTTTTATTATTTTTGATGATTTTTTTCATTTTGACTTTGAGTTTTTATTATCTTTGTGAAGTTTTTAGTTTTTCTCATTTTGATGATTTTTTTAATTTTTAATTTTATTTTTGAGTTCTTTTTCATTTTGAAGCTTTTAAAAAATCATTTTGAAGTTTTTTCTTTTTTTATTTTTAAGTTTTTTCTTTTTTCATTCTGATTTTGAGTTTATTTTCATTTTATTTTTTATTTTTTCCCATTTTAAGGTTTTGAAAAGTAAAAATAGTGAAGTAGATCATTCATAGTCCACGATGCAGGGGCTCGTGATAGCTGTGTGACTTGGTGCTCTTTGGTAGAGCCCGGGCTTGAGTCGAGACTCCATAAACTTAACTATTTCATTTGTTGGTGTGATCCTACTATGCTTTGGCGTGATCAAGGATTCAATCCCTTCTGTGATTGCTCCTGACTCTTTGGTGACAAACTTTAGAGTGACTTTTGTAAGGGTGTCCACTTGGACCAAACCGGCATCTATTAGGTCTTGAATGCTATGCTCGAGGGATATACATGCATCTATGTCATGTCCTAAGATGTGGTGATAATCACAGTGAACATTGGGATTGTATCTCTTTGGCAAGCAAGTATAGGGTTCCTTTATGGATGGAAATTTCACAAGATGCTTGACTAATAAGAGATCCTTACTAAGAGAGACCCATAATGGTATTAATCTTGTCTTTGGTTTTTGTGTTGATGTCTTCTTTTTATTACAGTGGGAGCAATAGTCACTTCTAAAAACGTATCTCCTTTGTTCATGCTTTGGAAATCAAGCTTTGTGATCTTCTAGTGGTGACCTATGAAGGTGTTGATTTTTTATATTTTGACATCTAGATCTCCCACTTTCTATATGATTTTTCCCATATTGTGATCAACACTATTTCATATCTTTAAGAAAATTGTGGTTGTCAATGCTTCAACTAAGTTTGCATGAGGTGGGGACATGTATGGTCACAGAACTAGAGGATAGTTCCAAGGTGGAAGTTGAGATTACACTATGGGATTGAATGTGTAAGGCCTCTTATTATATGTTGGAATTGTTTCCTTTTTACCCTTTCTAGATTTTGGCATTCTACCTTGATAAATAATTACTTCTGATTTTCATTGGATTCTTCTATCTGATCATCTGCTTGGCTATTCTATGGAGTGATTGTGTTTGTCATGGGTGTCTCCTAATGTTAATGCTCAGACTTGGCATTCTTGAGCAGGTATACCCTTGGCGGGATTCATACAAGATGGTGTAATTGTTCACCCTGCATAACTTTGACTCAAGCGCCTTTGTGAACTATTTTTCATCATCCCATCATGAGAGTTAGATGGATCATGTGTCAACATGAGCCTTCAGTTCATCATGAGAGTCTTCAACCAATTTCTTCATTGCCTCACCAGTGTCAGGTTGTTCATTAATGATTTCCATATCAAGAAACTCTTTCTAAAACTATTAGTAAGAGTTCTTCTGCCTAAGACTTTTGTGATGTCCTCATATATGTTGGTGGTAGAATTATTGGTTTTAGTCTTGGGAGACCAATAGGAAATCTACCCCTTGTGTAGTAAGGAGATGAAAAGGGATGAAACATGGTTGTAAAAAAGCTTCCAGATGTGTTAAGAAAGAGGATTCAATAGATGGCATTCATGTTTTTGTGTAACATTCTAGATAGAGCTCAATTTAAGCTTCTCCTTATGTGATAGAGGGTGCGTAAAAATGTGATAGAGTAAGGTATCATGTCACTTGCATGGAGAAGGGGACAAAGATCATGTCAACATATGAAAGTTAACCCTTTGCACAGAAAGGGATTGTTCATGTGTTAGCAGAGATTGTTAGATCCAATGATATGAAGAGAGGGACGCCCCCCTAGATTGATTAATTTGGAATAATTTCTCTAGTCTTATCATGAGATGAGTCCAGTAGTGCCATGATAAAGCTTTTAGATTGTGGTTGTTGGTTGACAAGGGTAAGCTAGGATGGTACCTATGGACAAGGTGACCTACTTGAGGCCAGACATTGTGGCTGAGGATTGATGTGTGACATGTTTCTCTCCTCAGGGGATATTTTACAAGAGAAATGCTCACAAGGAGAAGGGAGTTCAGGACAAGGTGACCAACTCCGGGCCATAGACTGTGGTTGGGCATGGGTGTGTGAGATTCCTCTCTCCTTAGGGGAAATTTTATGAGATAAATACTCACAAGAAAAGGATATTCAGGGACAAGGTGACCCTTGCAAGACTAGAGAATGTGCATAGATGTGGATGTGTGAGATTCCTCTCCCCTCAGGGAAGACTTTATGAGAGAAATACTCACCAAAAGAATATCCAAGGATAAGGTGACCCCCTTGGGGATAAAGGCTATTATTGGATATGAGTGTGTGAGATTCCTATCTCCCCAAGGGAAATTTTATGAGATCAATACTCCAAAGGTAGAGGGATATCTAGAGTCAAGGTGACCCACTCAGAGGCCAGCAATGGTTCATGGATATGGGTGTGTGAGTAATGAGTATATTTCTACCCATTTTTACATTTTTATTCACTTTTTAGTGTTTTTTGTGTCTCTATTTCTTAATTTTAGCTTTATACTCACTTAAATGCAATCATTTTCCCTTTTTGGTATTTTAATGCATTTCCATATGTATTTTGTGCAAAATCAGCCAAAGTTGCACCGCAATGCCTAGATGGACAATTGGGCCCTCACAATGTTACACCTCAAGGGAAGAAAAGCCCAGAAGCTTTCTCCACAACCAACTTCCTACCACCCAGTCAAACAAGCGGCTCTGCCAATCACCTGACTCGAGCCACTCTTCAATTGGATTCTTCCATATTCCAATGTCTTGATGTCCGCTCTCAGCATCCAGCCCATTCTGGTTCATCCATGTTGGCTCGCCATAGGACCCGACGTGAGATTCAAATTGAGCAACCCATGTGAGTGGCATGTTGGATCGAGTACGGTACATGCAAGCAGATGCCTTGAACCATAAGCATTCAGCTTTAGGGTTTTAGAGGTGAGGAATGTATCAATAAAAGTAAATCCTTATCGTCCATCGAGAGGGGTATCTTATCAGTGATTAGAAGCCACATTGTGCAGCACAAACCCTAGCAAGGAGCAAGGAGGCAGCAGATGCAGTGAAGAGATTGGTCTTCATGCACTAGGCATCATGGCCTTCTTTATCGTTCCTACTATCTCTTTGTTGTTGCCCCTCACCATGAGTGACTAGACACATTGTGTTGGGGCATGGGGACTAGCCATGATTGCTTGTATCTTATCTTATCTTGTATCTAAACTCGATAATATATTTGCTAAATGAAGTATCATTATACTTGATGCCTTGATTTGCAAATTGATGATTTATTCTGCATATTAGTTATAATCATGGATATGCATGTTGTTGTGAGCATGATTAGAACATCACAATGATCTTTTTATCCCCCTGAGCTATCAGTAAGGGATAGTGAGGTGATTGGACTTTGATCTTCTATGTGCCAAGGATGGTTGGTCATAAATCAAAGAGTTCAGTAGTATAGACAGGGAACTTGGGTGCCGAGGATGGTCAATCCAAGGAGTCTATATTAGGCGACGACCTGCATCCTGTGAGGGTGCAGTAGCTAAGCCTTGATTTAACAATGATTATATGAGAGTTAGATCTCGTTATGATAATTACGTAGGCCCGGGTAGCGATACCCCATGCCTTGGTGCTCTTTATTACATGTTATATACTTCTTTAATCTTTGTTGCTTTTGACAACAATTTAGTTTAATCAATCTTTCAACTACTCAATGATCAATATTACTCTTACTACTTCTGAATCTATTTAATTACTTAAAGAGGTTGTCCTTTGGGGTCAATCCTTAAGTATACTACAATAAGGCTTCCACTTGTGTGGAGTGGGGAATTAATGCACCCCTTTTGGTAAACCTAGGAGATTATTCTTTTAGGGGTTTTCTACGTGCAACATTTGTAGCCCCATCGAAAATTGGCATTGTTGCTGGGGATAATGGTAGTTAAATATTTTCAGAAGTATAAGTGTAATAAGGGTTTTTCTTTTTGTTTAATTATTTTTCTTGATAATATTGAAAATCATCTAGAACCAAGCACATCACTCACAATCATTCTTTCTCTTTTCAGGCACTTCTAGCCTATGAGAAGATCTAGGAGTCTTGACTCCAGATTTCCTATCAATCCTGAAATTGAGAAAACCTTCAGAAAACTTTGCAAGGAGAGAGTCATGGAGGATGTGGTGTCTGTGGAAGTAGCAATCCAAGTGTGTATTGATGTAGCAATCATGGCCCAGTGAGAATTACTTGCCACAGAATCTAGAGAACATGCGGAGGCTGAGTTCAAGACCAACCTAGAAACCACCCAAGCCGCGAAGCATGTAAAAGAACTTTGGGATTTCTTCATCCCCAAGGGCATCGAATTGACTCATCCAGTACAACCCTCAGGTGACTTGATCAAGATCAGAGCACAATGGGTCATCTTGTTGCAAAACTCTGCCTTTACAGGAAGGATCAGAGACAGTTGTAGGGAGCATCTCCTTAAGTTCATCGACCTTTACTCGAGGATGAAGCCATCAAGTGCCAATGATGATGCTATACGACTGCATCTCTTTAAATACTCCCTCATAGACAAAGACTTTGGGGATAATAGAAGACATCCTTGTTAAATTGAAGAACACTTACATCCCATGTGATTTCTTAATTATGGATACTAAATAAGATGATCGCTACCCATTGATTTTTGAAAGACCTTTCTTGGCTACAACACAAGCCTTGATAGATGTCAAAGAAAGAGTTCTCTTTTTGTGTCTAGGTGGGGAAACCCTTGAGTATCGAGTCCTCGATGGATTAAAGGCACCTTGATTTGATGAGGAAGTTTTCTCTGTAGACAGTGTCGAAGCTACAAACCAATTCTGATAGATATCCTATGAATATCCCCTGCAAGTAGCTCTTGATGGAGATGAAGCCACTAAGGAAGACCCCCAAGTTGCCATGTACACAAAGCAATTAAACATCACAAAATTAGAAGAGAGACCCTTTGAAACCTTTGAGGATCTGCGGATGGCTGAAGAATCTCCTTCGAAGCATTGCTCCAAGAGAAACCTAAGTTGAAGATGTTGCCCAAAGGACTTAAATATTGTTTCCTCAATGAAGGAGACCTATGTACAGTCATAATCAGCTCCAAATTCAGCCAAGGGGAAGAAGATAAACTGATGATGGTTCTGTGAAAATGGAAGAAAACCTTAGGATATAGCATGAGTGACCTTACTAGAATCAGTGTTTCCGTGTGTATGCACAAGATACCAAAGATGGTGGATTACAAACCTTCAAGAGACCCTCGATGCAAACTCAAACTGAATATGAAGGAAGTCATGTGAAAAGAAGTGATAAAGCTACTACGTGTAGGGATTATATATAAAATATTGGACTCCTAATGGGTAAGCCCCGTCCAGGTGGCGCCCAAAAAGGGTGGGACAACAGTCGCTTAAAATGACCAAGGGGAACTCATACCTACATGGATAGTCATGGGATGGAGAATGTGCATTGATTACTGTAAGCTGAATAAAGCAACCAGGAAAGATCACTAACCCCTCTCATTCTTAGATCAAGTCCTGGAGAGATTCACTCACTGGGAATATTTTTGTTATCTTGATGGCTATGCTAGGTACTATCAAATCCCAATCCACCCTGATGACTAGGAAAAAATCACCCTTATGTGTTCTTTCAGAATGTATGTCATTTGGCCTCTACAATGCTTTAGCTACTTTCTAGCACTACATGTCATCTATCTTCTTTGGGCTCACTGAACCCATCATGGAAGTCTTCATGGATGACTTTTGTGTTTATGGAGATTCTTTCGACAACTATCTCAAGAACCTTGATATCATTCTCACAAGGCATGAAGAGGCTCATCTCATTCTTAAATGGTAAGAATATCACTTTATGGTATGGTAGGGCATCGTCCTAGGTCATAAAATTACTAATAAGGGGATAGAATTTGACCTGGCTAAGGTGGATGTAATAGAAAAATTACTGCCACCCAAGACTGTGAAGGAGATATGTACTTTCTTTGTCCATGTGGGTTTCTATTGAAGGTTCATATGAAACTTTGCGAAAATTGTGAATCCTCTCACCAAGCTCTTACCGAAGGAAATTGAGTTCAAATTAAGTGAAGAATGTATTGAAATTGCCACTTCTCTGAAAGAGGCTCTCACTACCACCCCTATCATTTGTGTGCCTGACTAGAGTCAACCCTTTGAAATCATGTGTGACGGAAGAGACTATGTGGTCAGAGCCATGTTAGGAAAGCACAGTGACAACAAACACCGTGTGATCTATTATTCTTCAAAGACCCTCGACAAGGCACAGTGGAACTACACAATGATAGAGAGGGAGATGTTGTCCATTGTGTATGCCTTCGATAAATTTTGGTCATACTTTGTGGGATCTGAAGTTATTGTCTACACTGACCACACCGCTATCAGATATTTGATGTCAAAAAAAGATGCCAAACCAAGTCTCATTCATTGGATCTGCTCCTGTGATAATTCGACCTCGAAATTAGGAACTAGAAAGGAAGTGAAAATGTAGTTGCTGACTACTTGAGCAGACTTATCCATGAAGACAATAAACCAACAACAATTGACGAATCACTCCTAGGCGACCACCCGTTGCGTCTTGAGGTAAGTTGGCCATGGTTTACTAACTACGTTAACTATTTATCTACAAGAATCATTCACCCAAAATACACAGGACAAAGTAAGAAAAAATTATTATATGATGTCAAAAAATATTATTGGGATGAATCGTTTCTTTTTATATTGTGTGCATATGGTCTCTATCGGCCATGCATAACTTATGAAGAATCCAAGTACATCTTGCTACATTGTCATTCAGGACCCACGAGCAGGCATATGTTCTCCTAGAAGACTGCTACTAAAGTTCTATAATGTGGGTTCTACTGGACAACCATCTTTAAAAATGCCTACGATTATACTCATTTGTGTGACCAGTGTCAGTCATCTGGAAATATATTAAGGAGGTATGAGATGCCTCTTATACAATGGCAAGATTGGAGATCTTTGATGTTTGGGGAATTGATTACATGGGGCCATTCCCTCTCTCATGTGGATTCTCCTACATTCTTATAGAGGTATATTACATTTCTAAGTGGGTTGAAGCTATTCCCACAGTCTCATGCGATTTGAAGCCCATTATCAAAATGTTCAAAGATATCATTTTCTCACAAATTTGAGTCCTCGAATTATGAATTCAGATAGAGGTTTCCATTTTTTCGAAAGAAAATTTGAATCACTTTTCAAGAAATATGGGGTAAACCACAAGATAGCATCACCTTATCACCCCAAACCAGTGGACAGGTTGAAGTCTCTAATAGATAGATAAAAGAAATACTAGAGAAAACTGTGAATAGGACAAGGAAAGATCGGGCCCTACAATTGAGTGATGTTTTTTGGGCCTATCGAACCGTGTTCAAAACACCACTAGGAACAACTCGTTTTTGCCTAGTCTATGGGAAAGCTTGCCATCTGTTAGTAGAAATGGATCACAAAGCTAGTTGGGCAATAAAAACCCTTAACATTAATCCATCTGTCAGTAGAAATGGATCACAAAGCTAGTTGGGCAATAAAAACCCTTAACATTGATCCATCAATGGTCAAGGAGAACCGATCATTGCAAATTTAGGAATTAGATGAACTCGAAATATCAGCCTATGAAAGTGCACGCATGTACAAGGAACGGACTAAAACTTAAAACGATCATCATATAAGAAGGAAGGACATCAAGGAGGGAGATCTAGTTCTTGTGTATAACTCGAGGTTGTGACTTTTTCTAGGAAAGCTGAAAACAAGGTGGTATGGCCCGTATGTGGTGAAACAAATTTGTTCCAATGGGGTTTATGTGTTGGAAGATGAAGCAACAGGTGAATTCATTGTGAATGGCCAATGAATCAAGCGATACTTTGCCTCCAATAATTACTTGTATCAAGAAGATAACCGAACAAATAATGGAATGTTGGAACAACATAAAGAAGCTCACAGTGTACATGATGTACCCCACACATACCAGCAACACTACATCAGGCCAAACGACATTAAACACAAAGCACTTCTGGGAGGCAACCTGCAAAGTATAAAAAAAGGGGAGAGAAAATGTGCATTGTTGTTTACTTTACCCTAAAAGCTCTCCAAATTGGCCTCTAATAGGAGTCAACCGATTACCTAGCAATTGCCCGTTTGAAGACAATAAAATGATGGGTTTCCGCCGATGCAACCTCACACCATCGACCGACCTCGATGAGACTTCTAGAAAAGGCATGCCAAATGATATGTCAGATGTTGCACCGGCACAGAAACTGGTATACAACAACAAAAAGCTTTCTTTCCACCTACGCCAAAAACCGTGATGTCACAATCTATGGTCCACCTCCCAACAAACCCCTATAGTCATAGTAGATGATCACATCCAAAGATCTTGGCAAGATGAAGTTGAGATTCTTACCACAAAGTCGTCACCTTGTCCTTTCACTCCCAGATCACCGACGATAGGTTGAGGAGAAAACGTCCCCCTTCCTGGAACCTATCATGTGTTCCTCCTTGAAGATCATCACTACCGACATGTGATCATCCAGAAGGTTGGATTGACTTATCCTCGATTGGCTACAAAGCCAGCTTATGAAAACTAGGATTAAATAGCCCAATATATGATATCTTACACCGAAATCATATTTATTCCTTTGTGTACCAACGACGACCGATTTTTTTGATGCTTACTCTGGAATTCCTAGATTCCTTCAAAAAACAACATCCCAGCAATGGGCAATTCAGTTGTTCCTTCCAACTATTCGACGAAAATCACTAGCTTAGCTCTTCCCAATTTCTCACTAGCATATGCCAAGATGTTGATGATGAATGGTTGTCCAACTACAATTCACGACAAAATTTCCATCCTAACTAAATGAAAGATGATTTTTGGGAAACAATTACTGGGACCTTTAGACCGAAGCCTAGAAACATGAAGGAGTCCATAATACATAGCCACGTGCTTTGATATCTACATTGGGTACTTTCTTACATGATACTCTGTAGGGACTCCACTCACGACATCATCACCACTATAGATCTCTATGACTTGTGGTGTATCCTTCATGGGTGTCCTTTCAACTGGGGAATGCTTTCATTGAACACCTGAGACACTAGCTCTCATGTGTCACCAGTGAGAAGTTTAATCAAAGAGTCATGGTATCCACAATAGCATCTGCTCTTGGTTTTCTCGATATCCGGCATGAGGCCCTTAAACAAAAAGACAATTATTACTTAATTGATATTCCCTACCTTATGTCTAGGAAATTTCTACAACTAGGGCCTCAGCGAGACACATATGCAGTTGTTTTCTGCAAGTTTCAAGCCGAACTTCTCTTCTTGAATCATGTAGAATTTTCCATAGCCAAAACTGGTTATCATCTTCAGCACCTATCTGATTATATTCGGCATTTTTACAACACTAATCCAGCACCGCATTCTCAACCTATCAATATTGACAGCCAAAATACATACACCACTAATAACCATAATTTAGATGGACACGGAACTAAGCATAAATACAAAGACGAGGGTGAAGACTGTCAATTCCATATCCTACAAATAATGATTTTCGATATTACTATGACATAGTACTGCATCAAGACTAAATTACAACACCAGGCTCAACAGCTGAATCAAATCTGTCTTTGGAAAGAAGCAAATAAGAAATGGCATGTCAATCGTGGAGACTACATGCCAATGCCTTCAGCATCTGAAAATTTTTCCCCCTACATCCTGACTTTGCCTTACTTGGGACAAGTAAAGGTTTAAAGTCGGATTGGGGTGTGGGTATGATTCAAAACCCTTCAAATCATTTTTTTATCTTTCTCTTGCATCTGCCTTGTTTTCTATTTTCTTTTTCATTTTTTGTGTGAGTTGTGACCTTTACCTAGCCGGTCACTATGATGTATGTTAAAAATGGAAAATATATGAATGAAGTGTCCCTTTTTCTCTTGTTCTTAAGATAACTCATGCATGGAAGTTTTAAGGAATAAACATGTTTTCAATAGTTATGGGCCCCGATGACAAAAATTAAGCATCCCTCCCCCTTGGAAGTGACGATAAGTAGATGGAATTTGAAAGGTCAAGCCACATGTGCCTCCAACATGACTTGAAACAATACTCATGAACACTTCTTTACCCTATATATTAACTTAATTAATTAATATAATATGATGATCTGACTCCAATGTAGTGATAAAAGGGAGAAACACAAGCCAGCCTCTTGATTGCATTCTTCATAATATACAAAAAAAAATGAAACTTTCACCATATGCCAAAACCTAAATCTGGGGTGGCATCCCCTTCATAAATACTCTCTCTTTTCGATTTTTGTCTACATGCATGCTAAAAGAGGCCAATGAGCCCAAATGAAAACAAGTGATCAATATAACCGCACATAAATAAAAGGTCTTGAGTCGAATATAGAAGAGACAAATAAAAAAACTGAATTCCAAATAAGGTCTCAAGTCAAATAGAGGAGAAATCGGTGAATCAGGTTCATACCATGTCTTTCTCTACCTTTTGTCCAATTTTCATGCCCAGGGGACTTATCCAAATTATCTGCCAATCATCCAAATAGCCCTGACTTGTGATTACTTCTACTTGCACAGACTGATCAGGAGTATTATTGATATGAAACTAGTTTCTTGTAGGTTTTGGGGTCTAGCAATTAGAGGAACAAGCCCCAGTTGGGGGATATCCAAATGTGACTATGTGACCCCCAAGTATTAGGGTCGCTTGATTGTGATTGGTGGGAAGGGGACTTTGAGGTTTGCTTGGTTGGAAGAGGAAGGCCTGGAACTTGGTATCAATTGTTGATTTCCTTTTTATTTTTCTTTACTTAGGATGAGCAAAGGATTAAGTCTGGGATAGTTTATTGAGTATATTTTTACCCATTTTTACATGTTGTTTTATTCACTTTTTAAGGGTTGTTGTGTCTCTATTTCTTATTTTTAGCTTTATATTCACTTAAATGCAATTATTTCCCCTTTTTCATATTTTAATGGATTTTCATATGTATTTTGTGTAGAATTAACCAAAGTTGCACCATGATGCCTAGATGGACAATTGGGCCCTCACCATGTTACACCTCAAAGGAAGGAAGGCCCAGAAGCTTTCTCTACAACCACCTTCCAACCACCCAATCAAGCGAGTGGCTCTGCTAATCGCCCGACTTGAGCCGCTCTCCAACTGGAGTCTTCCATATTCCTGTGTCTTGACGCACGCTCTCAGCATACAACCCATTCCAGTTCATCCATGTTGGCTCACCAGAGGACCGGACGCGAGGTCCAAATTGAGCAACCCACATGATTCGCTTGTTGGACCGAGTACATACCATGCAAGTAGATGCCTTCGACTGCAAGCATTCAGCTTTAAGGTTTTAGAGACAAGGAATGCATCTATAAAAGGGAATCGTTATCATCCATCAAGAGGGTTTATGATTGGTGATTAGAATCCACATCGTGCAGTACAAACCTTGTCAAGGAGTAAGGAGGAGGAGGCCGCAGTGGAGAGATTGGTCTTCCTACACCAGGCGCCATGGCCTTCTCCATAGTTCCTACTGTCTCTTTGTTGTTTCCCCTCACCATGAGTGAGTAGACGCTTTGTTTTGGGGCATGGGGACTAGCCCTGATTGACTGTATTTTATCTTAGCTTGTATCTAAACTTGATAATATAGTTGCTAAATTAAGTATCATTATGCTAGATTCCTTGCTTTGCAAATTGATGACTTGTTCTGTATATTAGTTATAATCATGGATATGTAGGTTGTTGTGAACGTGATTAGAACATCAAAATGATGGTATTATCCCCCTAAGTTGTCAGCAAGGGATAGTGAGGTGATTGGACCTCGATATGCTACGTGTCGATGATGGTCGGTTGTAAATAAAGGAGTTTAGTAGTATAGATAGGGAACTTGGGTGTCGAGGATAGTCGGTTCCAAGGGAGTACGTATTAGGCGACGACATGTATCCCGTTAGGGTGTAGTAGAAAAGCCTCGATTTAGCAATGATTATTTGAGAATTAGATCTTGTTATGATAATTACACAAACCCGGGTAGCAAAACACCATACCCTGATCCTCTTTATTACCTGTTATATACTTCTTTAATCTCTGTTACTTTTGGCAACAATTTCGTTTAATCAATCTTTCAACTACTTGGTGATAAATATTACTCTTGCTATGTATGAATCTATTTAATTACTTAAAGAGGTTATCCTTTGGGTTTGATCCTTAAGTATACTGCAATGAGTCTTCAACTCGTGTAGAATGGGGAATTAGTGTACTACTTTTAGTAAACCTAGGAGATTATTCTTTTAGGGTTTTTCTTGGTGCAACATTTGTAGCCCCATCAGTGAGATTATTGTCTCCTTAGAGGAGATCTTATGAGAGAAATGTTGATAAGTAAAATAGGAATATTTAGGGATAAGGTGAACCTTTTAAGGGTCATAGACTATGTCTAGATATGGGAGTGAGATTCATCTCTCATTTGGGGAGACCTTATGAGAGATATACTCACAAGATAAAGAGATATACATGGACAAGTTAACACACTCAGAGCCAAAGATTAAGGGGGTGTGAGACTCCTCTCTCCCTTAGGGAGGTCTAATGAGAGAAATTTTCACATGGCAAAGAGAATATCCAAGGACAAGGTGACCCTTTTGGGGGCCAAAGAATGTGGATGGATATTGGTGTGTGAGATTCATCTTTCCTTAAGAGAGATCTTATCAGAGAAATGCTCTCAATAAAAAAGGGAAAATCTAGGGACAAGGTGACATTCTCTGGGGTCACAGACTATGGCTGGATATGGGAGTGGGATTCCTCTATCCTTAAGGGAGATCTTCAGAGAGAAATACTCACAAGGTAAAGGGATATCTAGGAACAAGGTGACCCACTCAGGGCCAGAGACTATGGCTGGATACAAGGGTGTGATATTCCTCTCTCATCGAGGGATATCTTGTAAAAGAAATACTCACAAGGTAAAGGGGATATCTGGGGATAAGGTGACCATTTTGGGGGAAAAAGATTGTGGTTGGATATGGGTGTGTGAGATTCCTCTCTCCCCAGGATTGATCTTATGACAAAAATTCTCACAAGGAATAAGGGGATATCTAGGGACAAAGTGATCTGCTTGGGGGTTAGAGACTATGGGTGGATATGGATGTGTGAGACTCCTCTCTCATCAAGGGAGATCTTATGAGATAATATGTTCACCAAGAAAAAGGGGATATCTAGGGATAAGGTGACCCTTTTGAGGGTCAGAGATTGTGGTTGGATATGGGTGAGAGATTCCTCTCTCCTCAAGGAAAATAATATAGAGAAATATTCACAAGGTAAAGGGATATCTAGTGACAAGGTGACCCATTTTGGTCTAGAGACTATGGTTGGATATCTATGGGTATGTGAGATTCATCTCTCCTTAGGCTTCGATTGGTTCGTCGTAACTGGTCTGAAAAACTTATGAACAGGAATTCCTTAAGCAGTTTTTCATGATTGGTTTAAAGTAAGTGTTAGAACTTGAATTGTGTGACTTCTAGTGAGTTACAAACTTACATACAAAACACAGTTCTTGAGTTCTATCTTAAAAAGAGCAGACAATGAGTTCCAGGACAACTCGCATCATTCTTATACAATTATATTCTTCATTTGTCATAAGACACATGTGAAATATTTGTGACTAGAAATATTAGAGATGTGGATATAGTTTGTTGTTAAGATCATAACATAATATGACAAAATATCATACATTATAATCCAACTATTTAAACATTTTACACTATAACCACCATTATCAGTGTGATTTACAAAATAAAAAATACAAACATCATCAAAAAAACACACCACACAATGTGAAAACAATGTGATTTACCTAATATATATTTATTCTTCATATTTAAATAATGAGATGTGAAAAAAGATAATTAACTATAACTGTGCATGAATAATATAGTAAAAATTCCCTACAAAAATAATGTAAACAATAATATTCTACATTGTGTTGAACAATGATGAACCAAAACTTATAAGTACATGAAATGCAGAAATTATTACAATAGTTTGTACATACAAAGTGAAATAAAAATGTTGTGATGTGATTTTAATCATAATATTTTTATTAATACCATAATTGTTCCATAATAAAATATTTTTAAAGCAGAAACATATGCACCATAACCACTTGTTGGGGTTATTATGATTTAAAATTTTATGACTTCTCATGGATATGATTCTTTTTTTATGTCTTTGTCATCCTTATTCGTATTACATAGTAAAAATAACAATATTTTTAATAATTTCCACATTTACACTTACAACAAACCAATCACATAGAAGTGATTGGAACTCAAGTTCCAAAAAATGAACTAGTGTTCCCAGAAAATGAGTTCCATGGAACTTATGACTTACACCAAACCAATAGGAGCCTTAGGGGAGATTTCATGAGACATAAATTCTCACTAGGTAAAGAGGATATTAGGGACAAGGTGACCCTCTGGGGGGAAAAACTTTGGTTAGATATGGGTATGTGAGATTCCTCTCTCCTTAGGGGATATTTTTGTTGGGAAATATGACATCAGATAGGAAGTAGAAACAAAAAAAATTACTGAAATATTTCCTATCAACCAGCACATCACATCAATAACTATGCTAGGGGAAGGATGGTTTCACGAAGATATACCTGGTCCTGGAGCAAGTCCAGCAAAAATCTTCATTGATGTAGATGTGCACTCTATCTTAGACTATGCATGTGCAGCTCCTGTTTGCACTGGGACTCATCTGACTGCTCCTCCATGGATAGTAGAGTTGGAAAATTGTTGTAGAGGCTCCTTAGATCTAGCCATGGACTACGAGTTGATGTTTCCCTCCTAACAGCAGCCAAAGGACTTCTGCCTCTACAGTAGTCCACACAGACCAACTAGAACTCATTTTGTCCTACTAGAACAGACAAGGAATTGTCCCTCTCGTTGGTGAACTAGTCACCAACCTACTCTCCCACAACAATGATCCTCAGTTGTTCTCTCCTATGGATATCCCTCCCTAGTCGGGTAGGACTTGCCTGGGCTCTCGTGGTTACCACAACCAGAGAGAAAATGTTTGTCAGAGCAACTAATTCTCAATTATATGTGTTGTTCTCTGGGAAGCCCCCAGTACCCCTCTATTTATTGTGGAGGTCAAGGTCAGGGTTCCCAATCTATACGGGAGTGGAAAGGACTGGAAGATCTCAAATTTTTGCAACAAATCTAAAAGTTTTGCAACCTACATGTGCTAAAACAATCATCTTGCCCAGTAAGACAGTTGTCTGGGATGTGAGACGGTCGTCTCGCACTTTACCAGTCAGATATGAATTGGCAAATTCATTTCTAAATTAATGGCATACATTAATTTACTTGTAGTCCAAGTAAGTGCAATTGAAACATGTTAGGAAAAACTCCAAAAACTTTGTTCCTTCCAATTGGACCATCTCACACAAGCATGACACCCTTATCACTAACCTAGACATCTGTCTGGTGAGTTTGAGTCGAGTCAATTGGTTCAACAGCTTGAACTGGTCGGTTCATATGGTAAAACTAAGCCAATTCAATTTTTGATCTATCTGACAATCCAAATGGCCATCTCAACGCTTGAGACACCCATTTGGATGTCCAAAAGGCCATCTCACCCAATGAGATGGTCGTTTGGCTGTTTAGTCAGCCAATATGTTATCAATCCAATTGTCATTCAAGATTCAACTCCTCTTCTAGATGAGCTCCTTTGTGTGTGTCCCTATAGGTCCCATATCACGCTGGAAGTGAATGTCCATAATAACTTATGTCATCATAAGCAAAGAGTGGTTCTTAATTGTACATTAGTGCTACCCGAGTGAATGGAAAGTTGGGAGCAACTTCAACCTACAATTTGTACATGGTGTTATAGTGTTTGTATAGTTCCTTTTTCACTGATATCCATATTGAACTAGAGGCATGGAGTATCCATCCTCATTATTATTCAATCTTGTTCCTTGAACCAGAGTAGACTGCATGAGATATATGTAAGCTCAATATCACATATTGACTCACATGCGTATGGCCATACTTTTCTCAGTCTCTCTAATGAAGAGGCATTGGATATCATACTCCTATTGGAGGGACAAATCCCATATCTATCTCTCACAATCAGTCCCCATGTGTCAATGTCACCCAATCATCACCGTTATAACAACCCATGTTCCAGGACTACCTTGGATGATGTCAAAGTGTACCCAATGACATGTGATGAGTGTAGTGATTTTAGGTCTAAGAACCACAACCACCACCATAACCATGAGAGATGACTATGACTTCCATGATGATGGCTTCCATGTGTCAGTCTCAGGTTAGGTCTATCTGATACATTATTCTCTAATATGTATATGTGTGCTTGTTTTGATATTTCCATATCATGACTAATGAGATTCAATCATCCACCAACTCACACTCCGATCTTATGTGTCATTGTTGTCTATCAACCTTTTACAATGACAACTGATCAGGTACATATTGTGAATATGTACATGTACTATTAACATTTGTATGATCTCATTTCTTCCAAGTCTAATACTTGAAGACATACATCATCAAGTAATAATATTCTCTAGGCATTTAATATGTTATTCATTATCTCATAACTGAATATACAAAATTAATTGGAAGCTTACCTTTGTTATTAATCAAATCAGTTATATGGTATGCCATTACAATCATCATATGATTAGCTCTCTGGGCATACATACCAACAGACTCCCATTTGCACTTAGAGACAATCACTCATGGATCTCATCCCAAGTGACCTTACATGACCATCATGCTTCTACTGCGCAAATGCTTTTATAGAAGGTTTAGCAATGCTTGCTTTAAGTCAGTATTTTGCAATTTTCTCATCTCTTTGTTATACGACTACTCATATGAGATGGAAGTGTCATAGTATGTTGTCTGAGATTCCCAGTCTAACTTGTAGCTCCATTTTCATCATCAGTATTTCTATTGTATCATCAATGGTTGGAACCTCACACAAGTTCACCCTATGAACTTCTTGATCCATACAGTATCCTATGTTGTTCTTATAACATAGAGATACTCAACTTCTTTTGTAGATTTGAATAACTTCCATTAGCTCATAACCCTTTATAGCTAACAGTTCTCATCAAATACTAATTTATATTGTGATCCTTTATTTTTCAGTTTGGAAGCTTGCATCGGTGTAACTCTTTACACCCAACTCTTCTTTATTACCATACTCAAGGAATGAATCATTTTAGTGCTTCATAAGCACCTAAGGATGTTCATTATGGTAGTCCAGTGACTCTCACTGATATATGACATATACCCTCTCGTCGTGTCTAATACATATGAGATAGCGGGATAAGTACATAACATTGTATTCAAGATAGATCCAATTGTGAATGCACATGGCATCTATTCATGTGTTCCTATTCTTCATAATAATTGGGACACTAGGATCCTGAGAGACTAACTCCATGGAACATGGACATGTTTTCTCTCATTGAGTCTTGCATGTTGAACCCTTCAGCATCTTACTAATGTATGTGCTCTTTCTTAGGTCAAGAATCTTTCTAGATCTATCTCTATAGACCTCGATTCCTATCACATAGGATGCTTCGCCTAAACCTTTCTTATAGAAGGTATTTTCCTTGTCAGGTTTTAACATTTATAGGATAAGGACATCATTCCACATCATTATGTGGAATAGAAATATTCTCCCACTAAATATTTTGTAATCACAGATTCCATCTTCATTCTAACTCAAGTCCCTTTGACTATCTTGTCAAATAGAAGATTCTAGATCTGAGATGCTTACTTCAGTCCATAAATTGACTTTTATAGCTTATAGACTTTATTTTCATTCTTGAATTTATAAAAAACCATTTTGTTGTGTCATGTACACGTCCTCTTAATTATTCCAATTAAGGAATGTGGTTTTATCATCCATATGCCAAATCTCATAGTCATACTAAGCTGCAATAGCAAGCATGATCTAGATGGATTTAACCATGGTAACTGGTGAAAAGACTTCATCATGTTCAATGCTTGAACTAGTTTTAAAATCTTTTGCAACCAAACTACCCTTCCATGTTGGTCACCTTTCAAAGACCCAAATGCACCCTATGGGTTTTACCCCTTCAGGTGGATCCACCAAGGCCATACCTTGTTGGTTTACACAGAGTCCATCTTTGATCCCATGGCCTAAATCCATTTCTCAAATTTTAGTCCCTCAATAGTTTCTAGGTAGGTTGTTGACTCATCTGTATGATCAACTTGCTGTCTTTTGAGTTATAAGATATCATAATCTTTCAAACTCAAGGCATTTTCTATTAGAACTATGAGTTTTGTGTTTACATAAGGAACTTGAGATTCCACAACAACTTGTGATTCTCCTTTTTCCTATTGTACCTCTATAGGTTCTATGT
This sequence comes from Alisma plantago-aquatica, assembly GCA_963693085.1. Classification (NCBI taxonomy): domain Eukaryota; kingdom Viridiplantae; phylum Streptophyta; class Magnoliopsida; order Alismatales; family Alismataceae; genus Alisma; species Alisma plantago-aquatica. The sequence continues at coordinate 459,976,317 of OY856409.1, forward strand.
TTTCTTGTTTGTCTCGAACATTTTGAGTTCTACTTTTACTCCCACTGATTCCTTTCGAACTAATTTCCATGTAGGAATTCAGCCATCTTAGCAACAAACACTTTGTTGTCATGCTGGAATATAAGTAGTATTCAATAAGATAACATTCATGTGATTTGTGGATAAAGCCTATTAAGAAAATATTTTCTTATACAAGCCTTCAATCCTAATCATTATAAAAGACATATCGGGACGCTTCCCATGCCATATCTCAGATGATGTCTTTTAAACCAATTTACACAATATATTGTTTTAGTGTAAAGCATGTGCCAAAAGAATATTGGAATATTAGCTAGATATGTTGATAATCTCACCATGAATTATACAATGTGACTCCTTCTTCTGATAGATTTTAATGATTATCATTGTGTTTCAAGTGGAGTCCATCATGATATACTGTCATGATCTCCCAGAAGGTCCTCAAACTCTTTATTCATATATTTTAACACCGATCGTTTCAAGGTATCTTAATAGTTTTACCAAGTTAGTTATGTACTTCATTTATGGTCTTCTTGAACACTTCAAGAGATTCATATTTTTTATTCATTAAACACAAATTTCAGTATCTACTGATCATATCAGGAAATATAATGAGGTACTGTGTAATTACCTTTATTATTCATTCTAAAAGGTCTATTTACATCCGCATGTACTAGTCCTAATGGAATAGTCGATCTCCTACTACGTCTAGTAAAGATTCTCGTGTCATATAGCAAAAAAAAATAAGACATGCATGTTTCTATTGGATCAATAACCAAAAGAGTCTAGATAACCATCATATAGATTTTAGAAATGCATCTCTCATTTATGCACTCTAGATGGCAGTGCTATAGGTATTCAATTTGTTTGAGTTATCAGGTCATTCAGTATATGTGTCATACACATTTGCCTTTACAACTATCAAGTACAATTTGTGAGACATAGGGCATTTCCATAAAAGATCATATCTTTTAATATAATGTTCTTGTCATACAAAACATATAATATTTTCATCAATGGCAAGTACATAATAGCAATTCACTAATTCTATTATGCCCATGAATGATAATTTGCAACTGTAGAGGAAGCAACACTTGCTCCGCATAGTTCTAGCTTACTTCTTCTCATGTTCTAAAGTAGAGATATATATCTCCATCTTCTTCATGAGATCCTCTATAAGGAGGATAGTTCTTTCAAATGTCCAGATAAGTTTCGGTGGTGGCACTCTCTTTTCTATATCCTTTAAGTAAAAAAGACAGATTCCTTTTACACTTACCCTTGTCCATGACTTGAGTGTAGAAGACTTGGACTTATGCTTAGCCTTAGAACACTTTGTAGCCTTGCCTTTTCCCTAGGACTCACTTCTGCTAATCATCATCATAGATTTGGCATTCTTCTTCTTTACTTTGGCATCAACATGTCAAGCATTTGATAAACTAACTATGTGATTCATGCAAGGATTTCATAATCATATTTGTGGTCAACTCTTGACTTAATAGAAATCCTAGTCATTCTACATGTCCAATCATATTGAGCATATGGGGTTCTACTAGACCTCCCTTTGTCAGTTTGCACTCAATAAGTGCTTTGGAGACATTATACCTTCTTTGCTTTACGTGATTCTTAAGATGTGTTACCATCTCGAGAATGTCCATGTTTTCATGTTGTTCTGCAACTCATATTTCATATAATAGAGAATTCAATATTTAAATGTCTATGGCATCATTGACATGCTTCCAATAAGCATCCATTTAGCCTTAGGCGCATTTGGATTGGGTTCATCTGGCATTCATCTATCAAGGACATAGAGATTTCACTCATTGATGAGAACATTTCTCAAAGTCCTTGACCAATTGTGGAATTTTATCCCATTTTGTCCTTCTAAAGGATGGATCGCAATTTGAACATGTTTTTTGTATGACATTTGATTCTACAAAGAAATATTTCAATTGTCAAAATCCTTTTGATTTGATTTGATTTGAAAAGTTTGACTATATTAATTAAGTCTTTCATTATTATTTTTGGATCAAGGGCTCTAGAGGGGGGTGAATAGAGCTTCACAATTCTCACAAAAAGGATTAGACCAACAAATTATATTAAGTACGGAAACTTTAAAATAGCAAATTTGATGTCTTAGCTAGCAATCACAACAAGGATGAGAGACAAGGAAAAGCAAGCACTTGGATAGGTGGATTAGAGTGGGTCCACGTCCTAACTAGGAGCAATGTCAGTCCACTACCTAGAGGTGGTTAATCTCTAGGATTTGCAATCTTGGTACTCTTATATTCCATCATAAGATTATAAGACACAACAACCACACATCCAAGGGCTTAGTACCTCAAGCAAAGATCTTCAACCTATAGAAGGAGCTTACCCACTTGAACCATGGAGTCTTCAGCCATCAACATGGACTTACCCACTCCTTCTTCAAGTCTTCATCCTTCAAAGTATTACTTATCTTTCTTGAGTGTTTGCCTTGACTATCTCCTTCACTCAGAGATCTGGAACACCTTGCCTTCTTCAACCTTGAAGAACAGCAACCTCTTCTCCTTCACTCGGAGAAGATCTTCAACCTTTTCTTTGATAGGAAAGAGGGTATGAAGATGGTGGAGGAGAGCTTTACATCAATACATGGAGAAGATCTCCTACAAAGGAACCTTTCTCACTCATACTCATAAATTTGACTAGAAGGTAGAGAGAGAAAGGGGCTCAAAGGGTTAGAACACTCTCAACTAGTCTAGGACCATGCATGTAGTGAATGAGCAACCTTGGAATGAACTCCAAGAGGTCCTATTTATAGTTGAGGGTGCCCCTTTAAGTTTTGGGACACTTAGATATGAAATATAGCCGTTTTTTCTCAAAGCAACGACTCTATTTTTACTCAAAACACACACCAATGGTCACAATCACTTTTTCTGCAAATTCTGTACAGTGCAATCGGTCGAGTTTCAATAAAGGTAACCGACCGATAGAGTAAAAGACAAAGCCGATATTCAAATCATCGGTTGAGTTTGTCCTGGAAAATCTCAACCGACCAATGAAGATCGATTTGGTCAGGTACTCGATCGGTCAAGTTTTGTGAAACCACAACTCAACTGATGCTATCTTCAGAAACTTGATCCAGGAGGATCGGTCGAGTTTGAAACTCGACCGATTGACTGCATGTGGTCAATTTTCTAAAGTGCATCTATAGTGATTAAAACTTGGTGTTTAGTGTCCCAATCAATTTTCTCAACTAAGTTACAATTCAATTCATCATTACAAGTGATTACAAAAATGTTCTAAGGTCGTTTACATAGATTTCCAAAAATGCACACTTGTAGCTCTTTTGACTTGAACTTGAGCCAATCTAGGGCTTTGGATTTTTGATCCTTTTCTTGTACCTAACATCTGAAATTAGTTTTTAATACACATATTAGATACATATGAATGGAATGGTTAAGTCATTATCAAAATATGGACAACGTCTAACCTCTGGGTCAACATTCTCCCCCTTTTTGACAATGACAAACCATTCCTCAAACATATTGAAAAGGATATAGAAGTTATACCTTTGTCTTGTGAATTAAGGGGATTCATGATGTGAACAATGTGAATTGCTCCCCCTCAGTCTATGCTTCTTTTAACCTGCATGGTTAGTCTATCTACACATAGCAGTCATAGCATATATACGCTATGTGGTCCTTTTACAAGTCACATGATAAAACAGTAAATGAACAAGAAAAGGATCTCATAAGCAATAAGCAATATAACAACAAATAACAATATGATTGAGTTTCAAACCAGTGAAATATCTCTCCCCTTTTGACATTATCAAAAAGTAGGGGGTAGAAGAGCAAAAAATCTAGGTCTTCTCCAAAACACAATCAACCAGATATACATACAAGCAATCTCATATCATATGGCAAACAGAGATAAAAGCAACATACAATCTCAGTCATAATCAAAATATGGTGAAAGATAGCATCAAAACATAAGATATATCAGAGTAAATAGCAAGAGTGCACATCACATATATTACAACTCAGATGCGTGTTCTCATAAAAACAACTACAAGCAAGAAGCGATGAAAACAAAAGATAAAATAGTACAGCTCAGATAAATGTGCCCAGATGTTTCTTATAAAAAATAGCCTAGAAATATGTATATGATCAGCATGCAAGACTAAAAACTAAGAAACAAGCTAGACAACTAAACTATCTATATCAACGGCATCATCATCATTGGCTCCTGGCTCATAGTCCTCGTCTCCATCAGAAGGTGCAGCAATAGTGCCTTCATCACCAGATCAGCACCATCACCATCATCTAAAGTGTCCTTGCCATCACTGTCATCATCATCAGCCTCGGCATCATCACCTTGGTCAAGCATCTCCTCATCAGCAGGAGGACCAAACACACGACCGGGCCAACGAGCATTCTACTCAGCCCACGACATACCAAGAGTGTGGAACTCATTGGCCTCTGGATAGGATGGAGAAAAGTCATCAAGGTTGGCAAGCAAGGTGTCCGGGGGGGCAGCAGGAAATGGGAGGTAGGTAGGGGAGGAGCTACCAGCAGCAAAGGGTGGAGGTCGAGGAGCAGCAGCGGAAGGCTCGGGAGAAGGGTAGTAATGATTGTATGCATATGAAGCATAATCACTATCTGGGTATGGCTAGTAGGTGGGGTAGGGTGAAGCTCGGGATAGGTTCATGGTAGACATGATAGAACACAAATCCTGATGCAGGTGGTCCTGAACATGTTGTTTGAATGCTTGTTGGTGCATCATGTAGCCCATAAGGGTTTCATTTAATACACGGAATGAAGCACAACTAGGTCTAGGAGGAGGCTGAGGAGGTGGAGATCGGGATGAGGAGGCAGGGGTTGTAGAGGATGAGGCATAGGGAGAAGCACCAGGGGTAGAGGAGGTAAATATAGGCACATACTTTTAAATTGTGGTCTCACTGATACAAACACCCTTTCTGGCTACTTTGTAATGGAAGTCGGAGAAGAGGGATTTCTCAGTGGCGAATTGGAATAAACCACAAATCAGGGCCAGGTAGGGAGAGTGGGTGCCTTTGGTGTTCTTTCTAGTGTCAAAGAAGGTCATGTGATTTAGAATGTATCTGGCCCACTTGACACCTATGTTCTCTAATAGGCAATATATAATGACAGCAGTGTTCTCTGCAATATCCATTTGATTTTTCTTCAGATGGATGTTGGAGTTGACCACTAAAGCTAGAATGTGCTTCCTAAGGTCAAGGTAGGATGAAGGTAGGGTTGACTTCTTCTTATAGGGAACGTCAGGTTTCTTCAAGTAATGATGAATATCAGGGAGAGTCAATTCGTTTTGCTTGTAGAAACCTTTCAGGTCCAAAAGATCAAAATACTCTCCATAATCCTTGTGCCAAGTATTATTTTCCTCATCTCTGAAAAAGAAGACATTTAATATATCCTCAGAGATTTGGAATCGCTTACCGGCGATCATCGATGTGCGGATTACTTGAGTATTTGGCGGGGGATGAGGGAGTCATAGTTCCAATGCAAATTAGTGTAGAACTCGTGAACTGCTTTAGTGCTTGACATGGAATTATTAAAGAAATCACGTTCGACGGCCAGGGCGGAAAGATGGTGAATGGAAAGCAACCTAGCAACATGATCTATAACCACTTGATGCCTAGGACTAGGATCAAACAAGGCATGAAATGGGAAAGGACTCCTAGGAAGAAGGTCCTTATATCGATTAACAGCCTCAATTGAGACAAAAGAGGTATCGTCGAAAGGAATCAAGCGTTAGACGAAGAGGACGAAGGTGCATTTCTTAGGGCAGGTCGTTTTCTCCTTTGGGAAGCCATGGAGGCAAAAAAGATAATGAGAAATGAACAAACGCACAAAACAAACGTCAAAAGCCATCCAAACACCATCAGGGAGCAACCAGGGAGGTCTAGGTCGAGCTATCTAGGTCGACAAAGGGCTAGGATAGGGAGGTTTAGGGTTGGGGTGAGATCTTAGGGCTATAAGGAGAGGATTCGGTCGTCTATTCTCTAGTTGAGAGGGAGAATAGTCGACCGAACCTAACTTAAATTTGCTTTAGCCCGCGGATCGGTCGAGTTTTAAGAGTCAGAAACTCAACTGATTGGTCCTATGAAGAACAGCTCTCGGCCACTGATTGGTCGAGTTTGTCCTGGGGGAAACTTGATTGATGGTCAACATGACCTAAAACCCTCAAACTTAATTTCTATCCATATACATGTCGATTAAATTCATTTTTTGAGTTTATTATGTACATTGAACATACTTAGGCACATATCACTCATCATTGGGTACTATTTTGCAATAAAACCAAGAAAGTAGAGAAAACCCAAAAACAAGTGAAACTAAGCATGTCAACAAGCAAGTTAAGCATATTTTAAGCATGTATAGGAAAGCAAGGTGAGGAACTCATGAGTACAACATATAGGATAGAAACAACTAGCTAGATCACATATCAATAGCATCCAAAGCAACAATGAGAAGTTTAGATCGAATAAAGCTAAATTTCTCTCTAGCTAGAGGTTTAGTGAAAATGTCCGCCAAATGATTTTTTGTGTCCACATGTGTGATATAGATATCCTTCTTAGCAATGTGATCATGAAGAAAATGATGGTGAAACTCTATATGTTTAGATGTACTATGCAATATAGGATTATAAGATAGATTGATTGCACTAGTATTATCACAAAAGATATGAGAAGCATCAAAATGTATGTTAAAGTCTTGGAGTATTTGCTTCATCCATAGGACTTGGGCACAACAACTCCCACCGACAATGTATTCAGCCTCGGTAGTGGATAATGCCACTGTGCTCTGTTTCTTGGAAAACCAAGACACCAAGCATGGTCCTGGAAGGAAGCAAGTGTCACTTGTGCACTTTCTATCAACCAAACAACCCACGTAATCTACGTCACTATATGACACAAGAGTAAAGTCCCTTTACTTAGGATACCATAGTCCAAAATTTTGAGTTTTGGCTAAGTACCTCAAAATCCTCGTAACGACAATAAGATGTGATTTCCTAGGGCTAGATTGAAAGCGAGCACACAAGCCAACACTAAACATAATATCAGGTCTAGAGACAGTTAAATAAAGTAAACTTCCAATCATACCTCTATAGAGCTTCTCATCTACCTTCTCACCTTCTTCATCTCTATCAAGTTTGGTGGTATTGTACATGGGTGTATCCATCGGCTTCATGTTCTTCATCCCAAAGCATTTGAGTAGTTCATTGGTGTACTTGCCTTGGTTGATGAAGTTTCCTTCTTTTGTTTGCTTGATTTGAAAGCTGAGGAAGAAAGTCAACTCACCTATCATGCTCATCTCAAACTCACTCTGCATAAGAGAACTAAACTCCTTACAAAGATCAATATCAGTACCGCCGAAAATGATATCATCAACATAAATTTGAATTATAAGAAAATTGCTAGAAGTGTGTTTTAGAAATAAGGTAGAGTCAACTTTGCCCATGACATACCCATTATCTAACAAAAAATTATTTTATTTCTCATACCAAGCTCGAGGTGCTTGTTTGAGTCCATAGAGAGCTTTTTGCAACAAATAAAAATGATTGGGTAACTTGTCATTTTCAAAGCCCGGAGGTTGAGCAACAAATACTTCCTCCTCGATTGTACCATTCAAAAACACACTTTTAACATCCATTTGATATAACAAAAAAAATTTGTAACTAGCAAAAGTAAGTAGCATTCTAATAGATTCAAGTCTAGCAACATGAGCATAAGTTTCATCAAAGTCAATACCTTCCTATTGACTGTAACCTTGTGCCACTAACCTTGCTTTGTTCCTTACCACTTTGCCTTGTTCATCAAGCTTGTTGTGGTAGACCCACTTGGTGCCAATGATTTTTCTATCACTTGGTCTTGGCACTAGAGTCCACACATGATTCTTCTCGAATTGCTCTAATTCCTCTTACATGACTAGGATCCACTCATCATCACTAAGAGCTTCTTTGATGTTCTTTGGCTCCAGCTATGAGATGAAGCCATTGTCTGCTTGCTCTTTATTGTAGGTAGCTCGTGTCTTCACTCTCTCAAATGGGTTTCCAATGATCATCTCTTTAGGATGATTCTTTGCAAAGTGAGGAGTGGGATCCTTCTTCTCGTCATCTTCTACTTCAATCACTTGCCTACCTTTGTTGTCGATGTTGAGGTCTTTCAAGATAGGAATCAAATCATCTGCAACATCATTATCAACAACATGCTTCCCAACAATAGGGTTAGTTTCAATAAACTTAACATTAATAGATTCTTCATTTTAGACAATTCAATATTGAAAACTCTATAAGCCCTGCTTGTAGTGCTATAGCTTAGGAAGAAAGCCTTGTAAGATTTCAGATCAAACTTGTCAAGAGAATCCTTCATGTTTAAAACAAAACAAGGACATCCAAAAACATAAAAGAAATCAATGGATGGCTTTATACCATGCCATAGCTCATAGGGGGTTTTCTTCAAAGAAGGATGTGTAAAAACTCGATTTTGCACAAAATAGGCGGTACTAACGGCTTCATCCCAAAACTTCTTAGGAATGTCATATTTAAGAAGCATTGTCCTCACCATCTCTTGAAGTGACATGTTCTTCCTCTCTACTACCCCATTTTGTTGAGGCGTACGAGGAGAAGAGAAATTGTGCGAGTAACTAGATTTTTCACAAAAACATTCAAAAAGATCATTTTCAAATTCTCCCCCATGGTCACTGCGGATAGAAACAATCCGGCAAGAAGCTTCATTTTCAACCCATTTGCAAAAACTTGAGAAAACATCAAGAGTATCACTCTTCGAAATGAGGAAGAAGGTCCAAGTATATTGAGAGAAATCATCAACAATAACAAGACAATACTTGGAACCACGAAGTGTTTGTGTTCTCATTGGTCTGAATAGATCAATATGAAGAATCTCAAGAGCTCTTTTGGTACTCATGGCTCCTTTAGATTTGAAGGAGGATTTGGTTTGTTTGCCTTGTATACAAGTTTGGCATTCCTCATCCTTTTCAAAATCCAATTTGGGAAGTCCTCAAACCAAATCCTTTTTGCTCAACTTCTTCATTTGATGCATATTCAAATGACCCAAATGACGATGCCAAAGAGAAATATCATTTTTATCCACTACCAAGCATCTATCATGTATAGGCTTAAGAGCATCAAGAACAATAACATAAAGATTACCATTTTTAGTTCCCTTATATAGGACATTGTAAGTGAGGGAATCTAGAAGCAAACATTCTAAAGATGTAAACAACACAAGATATCCATTATCACACAGTTGGCTTACACTAATGAAATTGTGATCTAGGTCATCAACAAGCAAAACATTCTTGATGCATATCTCATTACCTACATCACCCTCACCTATGACCTTACCCTTCATGTTGTCCCCGAAGGTCACCGATCCTCCTTTCTTTTTCATGAATTTGTTGAAATGGTTGAATTCTCCTGTCATATGTTTTGAGCAGCCACTATCAACAATCCATCTCTTTTTATCCTACAAGAAGGAAGGATGTTAGTACCCAACTCAAACTTTGGGATCATGGGTTAGCTTAGGGACCCATTTCATCTTTGGGTTGGTCCCTTGGGATTGTAAGGACAATAAGTAGAGTAATGATTATCACATTTACAATGAATACATACCATAGGGTTCTTAGAGCCAGAATTCTCTCCATGGAAGATGGGAGGTTCCACACTCTTCTTCTAACCCTTTTTCTTGCTCTTACCTTTGGGATAAGTCCCATCATATCCTAAACCACTAGTACCAATTTGTTTGGTAGAGTGTTCTAGGACATCATTGAGGGATTTCTTTCCCGTAAGAAATTTTTGCAAAGAAGATCTTAACTTGGCATTATCATCACTAAGAGTAATAACAGTAGTAGATAGACTAGAAAGATCATCTCTAGCATGCAATATATCGGCCTCTAAACAAAGGGTTTTAGTATGAAAGGAATCGTGTTCTAAAGTTATGCTAGCAATTTCATTACTTTGCAAAATAGGTCTAGAAGATAGATCATTAACTTGAGCAAGTAACTTGGCATTTTCATATTTAAGCAACAAAATTTCTTTTTGATAAACATGAATCTCTTGCTTCCTAGCATCATCAATGAGATTTAGATCTACATTTTTAGTTTTAAGAATATCTAACTCATTTTGGCATCTTTGGTTGTCTTCCTTAAGATTTGCAATAGTCTTAAGATAGACCCCATTCTCAATCTCTACTCCATTATGTTGAAGCTCAAGGTCAAGAAATTGTCCTTGCAAAGAATCTATGTTATCAAGGAGCAATTTTTCATTTTTATCAAGAATATCAATTTTAGCATAAAGATCATCTACTATCTTGCCTAATCTTTTCCTTTTAGATTTGCATTTAGTAAAAGATGACCGGAAATTATTAAGCATATCAATAATAGTTTTCTTAGATAACTCATACAAATTGACTTCACATACCTCACTTACCTCACCTACATCTTCACTTGTAGAGGCCATGAGAGCAAGGTGGCATTCTCCATCTTCGGAGCTTGTAGAGCTTGAGGAAGACTCCTCCCAAGCTGTATGAGCTGCATCTTTGGATCTTCTTTCTTGATTTTTTTTCCTTTTGTACTTGCCTTCTCTCTTGTACTCCTTGTCTTTCTTTTGGTTTCTCTTATGATGGCTCTTCTTGGCCTTTGGGCTATCACTCTTGTAATGGCCTTTTTGGCCACACTCATAGCATCTCGGAGTTGATGAAGAAGGCTTCCCCTTGAAGTTCTTGCCCTTGTAGTAGTTTGCTCCATGCTCATTTGGACCTTCATATTCACTTAAGGAATGAGTAGGGGACTTGAGAGCAAGTTGTTGCTGCCGAACCATCTCTTTAATTTGAGCTTTGAAGGTTGTGTCCTTGATCTTCTTGGACTCGTTCTCTTCTCTCTTTTCTTCTTCTTCTTTCTTATCAAGCCTAGGTTCATGGGCTTGAAGGTTACCAACCAGCTCCTCGGTTGACAACTCACTTAGCTTTTACACCTCTTCAATGGAAGTAACCTTGGGCTCCCATATCTTAGGAAGAGATCTCAAGATCTTGGAGTTGATAGTGCCTTTGTCCATCACACTCCTAAGGGCTACCAATCATTTATGATCACATTGAGCCTAGTGTACATATCATCCACTCTCTCATTCTTACCCATCTTGAAGTTCTCAAGTATCCCACCAAGCATGTAGATCTTGGCTTCCTTTACTTGCTTTGTACCTTCATAGGTAACACATAACTTGTTCCAAATTTCATGTGTGGTGTCCCAAGAAGATATCAGGTTGAACTCGGATGGAGTGAGGGCTACGTAGATGATGCTCACTGCCTTTGCATTGAGTTGAGCCTGCTTCATTTGTGCTTCAGTCCATGTGGAGATTTCCCCCTTTGGGTTTTCATACTTGAGGTGCACCACCTTCCGCATCTCATAGCTCACACCTTGAAGGTAGAACTACATTCTTCTCTTCCAATATAGGAATTTAGTGTCATCAAAGACCATAGGTCTCATGGAGAAGCTCTCTTCTAGGTTGAGGGATCCAAGAGACAAATCACCCATCTTCTCCTACTTGTTGAAGTAGCTTGGAGAAGACCTTCTCTAATACCACTTGTTGGATCAAGGGATCTAGAGGGGGGTGAATAGAGCTTCACAATTATCACAAAAAGGATTAGACCACCCAATTATATTAAGTACAAAAACTTAAACAAATAGCAAATTTAATGTCTGAGCTAGTAAGCACAGCAAGGATGAGAGACCAGGATGAGAAAGCACTTGGATAGGTGGTTTAGAGTGGCTCTACGTCCTAACTAGGAGCAATGTCAGTCCACTACCTAGAGGTTGTTAATCTCTAGGATTTGCAATCTTGGTACTCTTATATTCTATCATAAGATTACAAGACACAACAACCACACATCCAAAGGCTTAGTACCTCAAGCAAAGATCTTCAACCTATAGAAGGAGCTTACCCACTTGAACCATGGAGTCTTCAGCCATCAACATGGACTTACCCACTCCTTCAAGTCTTCAGCCTTCAAAGTATTACCTATCTTTCTTGAGTGTTTGCCTTGACTATCTCCTTCACTCGGAGATCTGGAACACCTTGCCTTCTTCAACCTTGAAGAACAGCAACCTCTTCTCCTTCACTCGAAGAATATCTTCAACCTTTTTTATATAGGAAAGAGGGTAGGAAGATGGTGGAAGAGAGCTTTACATCAATACATGGAGAAGATCTCCTACAAAGGAACCTTTCTCACTCATACTCACAAATTTGATTTGAAGGTAGAGAGATAAAGGGGCTCAAAGGGTTAGAATACTCTCAACTAGGCTAGGACCAAGCATGTAGTGAATGAGCAACCTTGGAATGAACTCCAAGAGGTCCTATTTATAGTTGAGGGTGCCCCTTTAAGTTTTGGGACACTTAGATATGAAATATATCCGTTTTTTCTCAAAGCAACGACTCTATTTTTACTCAAAACACACACCAACGGTCACAATCACTTTTTCTACAAATTTTGTACAGTGCAATCGGTCGAGTTTCAATAAAGGTAACTCGACCGATAGAGTAAAAGACAAAGCCGATATTCAAATCATCGTTCAAGTTTGTCCTGAAAAAACTTGACTGACCAATGAAGGTCGATTTGGTCAGGTACTCGATCAGACAAGTTCTATGAAACCACAACTCGACCGATGCTATCTTCAGAAACTTGATCCAGGAGGATCGATCGAGTTTGCAACTTGACCGATTGACTACATGTGGTCAATTTTTTAAAGTGCATTTAAAGTGATTAAAACTTGTTGTTTAGTGTCCCAATCAATTTTCTCAACTAAGTTACAAGTCAATTCATCATTACAAGTGATTACAAAAATGTTCTAAGGTCGTTTACATAGATTTCCAAAAATGCACACTTATAGCTCTTTTGACTTGAACTTGAGCCAATCTAGGGCTTTATATTTTTTATCCTTTTCTTGTACCTAACATTTGAAATCAATCTTTAATACACATATTAAATACATATAAATGGAATGGTTAAGTCATTATCAAAATATGGACAATGTATAACCTCTAGGTCAACAATTATTGCTCCCACTATTTTATTCAAATTGATAGCCCTCAATATCAATTCAAAATATTACATCGTACAATATTCTAGTGGGCCAAGATCCAAAATAATTCTGTCAATACCCAACCAATGATGGCACTCATGACCAATTATTAAGGTAGGCAATCATGCCATTGCATCCTATGCAACTCTTGGATAAATGACATGCACAACTCTTTGCCATACTCATCAAAATGCCAAAGATTTGTTTTATTTGAGTTATTGAGATTTAGTATTTTGGTATTTACTTTATAAATAACTATCTTTATATCTAGAAAATAAAGGCCATAAGACATTAGGGCACTGCCATAAAATATCCCATATTTAAAGGTATAACATCGACCATTCTTAATATGAAATTCATATTCATCCTTGTCCATACAAGATATAGAAATGATGTTTCTATTTATGGCAGATACATAATAGCAGTTCATTACTCTATTACAATCACTATGAGTAGAGATAAATTATAGGTTTCAACTGTAGTGGCAACAACTCTTTCTCCATTTACAACTCACAATTTGACCTCACCCTTTCTTAAAGGCCTACTTCTTTTCAGATCCTGCATATTCGAGCATATATGATATTTACATCTAGTATCTAGTACCCAAGATGAAGAAGTAGATAACTTTATCTCAATAACATATATACCTGAAGTGGAGATCTGTATCCCCATCTTCTTCTTCCTAAATGCCTTCAAGTGTAAAGGACGTTGTCCTCTTATAATTTTCTTTCTCCTTATCTTGAGTGTTGAAGATCTGGATTTATGCTTGGTTTCAAAACTCTTCATGGCATTGCTTTAATCCTTGGATTTCACCCATCATCATAGATTTGTCCTTCTTCATTCTTGCTTTGGAATTAATTATCATGCCAAGCAAATCAGACAATGGTCCGGCCATATTATTCAAGTGATAACACTTGATAAAATGGCTATATGAATCAGGCAATGATTGTAGAATCATATATGTGGCCAACTCTTGGCTCAAAGAGAATCTCAATTCTTCTAGATGTTCCACATGTCCAATCATATTGAGCACATGGATCTCTATTGGTTCTACCTCTGTCATCTTACTCTCGAAGATCACCATTGAGACATTGTACCTTTCTTGCTTTGTACGATTATGGTTCATGTCCTTAAGATGTGTTATCATATTAAGTATCCCCATGTCTTCACACTGCTCATGCAACTCATATTTAATGCAACTTAATGTAAGGTGCTTTATATCTAAGGCATCATTCGCAAGCTTCCAGTAAGCATCAACCTCAGGCCTAAGCGCATCAGGAACATGTATTTCTATCTCTGGTGTTTATAGGACATAGAGATTTTGCTCATCATTGAGAACCCTTCTCAAAGTTTAAAACCAGACATGGAAATTTGTCCTGTTAAGTTTGTCCTTCCTAAGTACTACTCGCAATGACAATTTCATTGCCATTTTATTCTATAAGAGAAAATGTGCATTTTGTCAAAACACTTTTGATTTGAATAATATTTGACGATATTTAATCAAACATTTAATTAATTATCTCTCTCACTATTTTATTCAAATTGATAGCCCTCACATATCAATTCAAAATATTGTAGTGCACAACCTTCTAGTGAGCCAAGACCCAAAACAATTGAATTATTACCTAGAAAATGCCATCATACATGACCAATCATTAAGGTAGTAAACAGTTTCTAATTGCATCTTATGCAATTCTTGAATAGATGATATGCACAACTCTTTGTCATAGTCATTTGCATGGTTCTAGGTGCTTAATCTCATTAAGGATACCCAGTTAAACTTGACCCAAAATCCAACACGATACTAATGCACCCCGCTTGGTGGGCCCACATAACTACCATCACACTTTTTTGAGATGGACAGCGCACCACGCTTGGCGTTCCCATGCATAGTCAATCAAGATTTTCATGTGTGCTACTATTGGAAAGCATCTTATACTTAATATGTTATTGAAGGAGTTTGTATTTATAAATACATATACATATCCAATCCCCACATATTTATAGTATGTATCATATACATGCTATATCACACAAACAAAAACATGCAATAAAACATAAGCAATGGTTATGGCTATTCTATTATAATTCCTTGGAGCCACAAGGAATTACCACCACCTAAGGTCTACATCTCATGTAGAAACCTATTGTGATATAGATCTATGCTTTCTAATTTGGGTTGATTGGTTCAACCCTTGAACCAAACGGCACACCTCCTGGTCGGACAGATGGTTGGTCATCTCCCTGATTGTCTGGTCTCTAATCCACTATCTTTTGGATCCTCCAATCAATTAGTTGAGCCTCCAACTGATCATTCGGCTCGTGTCGTCTGTCCTCCATGGTCCTCCAACTGGTCGGCTCATCTTCTGAAACGGACGGCTCACCTTCTTCATCATAATAATAAATTAAACTATCCTAATGTTGTTACATGATAATAGAGAAACCTCAAGTTACTTTTGAGAGGAGCATAGGTAGGAGAGAATAATACTTTTACAATTAGAAGACAAGGTAAAGGCTCAGTATGCAAACTTAGATAAAATAGGAATAAACAAATACAACCACCAAGCATAGATATTTAAGGTTATTGGCCATAACCATGTCGCACATCCACCATCAAAACTAGCTTTTAGGGTGATGTGTATAAATTGCATATGTGTATCATATATATATATTACTTTGGGATTGTAAGTGGTATCTAACAGATATACACATCAATCGGTTTAAGTATTCGCATCATGTGCAATAAATAAACGAAAAACCCAAAATTTGATCATATCGATTATCCAAAAACATAGTAAATTGATGTGGCTTTGATACCACTATATGGAAATATGGCCGTAGAGTGGGCAGTCAAAACAAAAATTTAACTGCCATATTCTCCTTATAACAATAGATCACATCAACAACTATATAATGGGAATGATGGTTTTGAGGACATACCTGGTCCTAGATCAAGTCCAGCAAAAATCTCCTCATCGTAGTATGCACCTTCCTTCAAGTCACAGTCGAATAGTGTCTACAGCATCTCCTGGTTGATCACCATGCATGGTAGCTTGATGTTTTCCTCCTAACAATAAAAGCTCCTCACCTCTAGTGTAGTCCAAATAGACCACTTGGAACTCCTCTCATTCTAGAATAACAGACAAGAAGGAGTTGTCCCTTCCCGTTGGTGTACTAACACCACTTACTCTTCCATAATTGTTCTCCCTTGCTATCCCTCCCTTTATCGGGTAGACTTGCTTAGATTCTCTCGGTTACCACAACTAGAGAAGACAACAATTTTCATACGAAATTGATTTGTGTGTCTAGGAAGCCCCCAATACCCCTCTATTTATAAGAGGGTTATGGTCAGAGTTCCCAGACTATGTGGGAGTGGAAGGGACCAAGATTTCACAAATCTTTGCAATCTCTGAGTGGTGAAATGATCGGTTCATAGGTGAACTGATCTATTGGCATACAAGTCAATCATTTCAACCCTTGAACCATTCGTTTTGTCATGTTTCACAATCATAACTTTATTGGCAATTACAATTTGAGTAATGCATTACATGACATCAGCACTAATCCTTGATTCAATTGAATTGATCCATGCATCGGGTAGTTTATCACATCGTCGTTTGACGACCTTGAGCTGATCGGTTCACTAAGTGAACCAGTCGATCCATACCTTGGCTCATCTAGAATTCAGGCAATGCAATCTCCAATCAACCTGACACTCCATCCAGTCAGTTCAACACTTGAACTGGTCTATTTAGTTATTCAATTGTTGTTTAAATTGAATACCTAAACACTTTAGCAATCAAGTTAAACACCATTCATGAACAAACTCCTATTCCAATCATATCCTAAGTGTGTGACCCTATAGGTTCCATATTACATTAGCAGTGAGTGTTAATAACTAATTTATGACATCACAAGCAAAGAGCGGTATCTAGAAACATGTCATTGCTACCCAAGTAAATGGAAAGTTGGAGAACAACTTCAACCTACAATTTGTGATGCATGTTATAGTGTTTGTATATTTCCTTTGTCATTGGTATCCAGATTGAATTTGAGCCTTGGAATAGTGATCCTCTTCAACATTCAATCTATGTTACTTAAACTAGAGCAGACTGTTTGAGATATATATAAGTTGAATATCGCATATTGACTCACATGTGCATATCCATGCATTTCTCGGTCTCACAAATCAAGTGGCCATGGTATCATACTCCTATAGGAGGTACAAATCCCACTTATGTAACACAATCATTCCAATGTGTCACATTACATACGATCATCACCTTTGTGGCAACCCTTATTCATGGTCACAGTGGATGATGTCAAAGTACATTGAGCAACATGTAAGAATGTAAAATTTTCTGGTCTCAAAACCAAAATCAATACCAACAGTATGAGAGATGACTCTGACTACCATGTAAAGGCTTTCATGTGTCACTCTCATGGTGGGTCTATCTGATACACTATTCTCTAACAAGTATCTATGTGTTTGGTTTGATATCACATATCATGACTGATGAGATTTTGTCATTAACCAACACACACTCTAGTCATACGTGTTACTTATGTCTATCAGCCTTCCACAGTAACATCCGACTAGGGACATAGAAAGAATGTATATACTCTAGGCATCCATATGATCTCATTGTTCAGGTCATCAACCCAAAGACATACATCATTGAGTAATATCATTCTTTAGACATTTATTATGTTACATCATTATCTCATAACTGAATAAAATAGAATAAATTGGAATATTTCCTATATCATTAATCAAATCATCTACAAGTTATATCATTACAATCATCGTATGATTGGCTCTTTGGGCATACATACAAACACTAATTTGGTCATACAGTCGACTAAAACCCAAATGGCATCACTCCATTTAACATACTCAATTTTAACCCAAATAAAGTAGAATTCAATTACGCAATTTGTTGAAGCTTGAATTTTTAATAATTTGCATATTAGTTCTTTTCTTTACTCATTTGTTAACCCCATTTGAAAATCCATTTAAGTTTTAGTTATCCACAATATTCAAGGATATTGAAACTCTTTAAATGATTTCTCACCTATCCTAAAAGATTATGCCCGATCAAGTTATAGTAGGAATCAACTAAGTCATGTGGCTTTGAAATTCACAATTCAAATATGTGAGATTACAAATATTTCTTCTGAGTAATTTATTGGGGTGAATTCGTCAGTCACATTTTTGGAGTTCAATAATTTGAAATTTTAGTTCAAGGAGAGTTGTAATCATGGTCAAAGTTTCATAGTATATAAACTCATATTTAAGATTTATGAAATTCTAAATTAAATAGACAATATGATTTATAACTAAAGGTTAATGAATTGACCATGGGTGGGAGAGGATCATGTCTCCTATTATTCCTAACGTCGGCAGTTATGTGCTATCATGAGGTTGTCCCCTCCTTTTCCCTCAATCACAAATATTGAAGGTGAGTGTGTTGTCTTGGCCATGAATACCTTTACCTGAATGACTGGTCTCAATAATCTAAAATCCAATTCTAGAGAAAGGCTTGTTGTTACTTCCATTCAAATAGTGACAAGATCATGAACAGCATGTAGATGCTTTGGTACAAGTTTGAGATGTCAGATCACTCCACCTCCTTTTAACATTAGAACTCATCGATGACCCCAACATTTATTCAAAGGTCAAGTATTTTTTAAAGTGTGAATCACCTACCTAGGTATTTTAGGAATGTATGATAACCATATTTATTATCATTAATAATAAAGTCATTATCGAAGCACTAGATCATTATCATAATAGGTCAGTATCATTCGTGTTCAATATCAAGATTATGGTTCGATTGATTTAAGGAGGAATGTCAATGATTAGATCTTAAATTAGATGATCAAATATTAATAAGAAAAGATGATACATATGCATTTAAAATGACTAATATAAATGTTTTAATGAAAATGAAGAATAGGGATATGATTCAGGTCTTGTTACCATTTTCATTGGATCAAATTAATTTTTTTGATGAAAATGGACTATAATATCGATATTTTTGCGGCTACGATGCATTTTCTATTAATAAACTAAGATCTAGGTGTTTTTATTGATTATTTGAGAGAGAGAGGGAGAGAGAGGAAAAAATACCTTAAATGCGAGAAAAAATGATAGCTTTATAAAATATGGATGATCGGGATTGAGACACCTAGCAAACGTGGGAGATGTCACTCGTTGGGTCTTTGGATCCGATTCGCTTCTCTAAATCGAGCAGTCTGAGGTCTTACCTCCCGCTCAGACCTCTACGTGAGGTCAAGGAGTCACGACGGTGCACTCACCAGCACTAGGGGAGTTGGGAGTGGAAGGCCTCAATGTTGGCAGTGAGGTTTCCACTCGAGCTCACCTCACGGTCGTGGGGTGGATGGAGGTCGCGATTTGGAAGAAGGCTAAGGAAAGGAGGAATGCCTAAAATGGGCATGCAGCAGCACTACTAGGTATAGCACAAGAAATGGAGGCAATTAGGGTTGATAGAGAGCACGATCTTTGAGCTATGGCAAAGGAGGTTTGTGGTGGCCTTTGGGGGTATTTTATAGGGTCGAGGGTAGTTCCTAGTGTTAGCTAGGGTAGGAGCTTGCTTCATGGCCATCGGAGTGAGAGGTGAATGTTGGCAGGTTGTTGAGAAGGTGCAATAGTGCATGAAACTTAGTCAAAATAGGGTTGGTTGGGTGAGAATTCACAAGAGGAAACAATCTAGAGGGAAACATATTTGCAAGGATGGTTGAGGTGGTGGCTTGGACCGGTCGGGCTTGCCCACACCTTCCTGTAAATAATAGGAGGTTGAAGATGGTGCCATGGCCACCTGATCAGCCCCAGATCCATGGGATCTGATTCGAGGGCCGAGATCCACCATTCCATGAGCTTCTGACATGGAAATGATGGTATAAGGGCCAACTAAATGAATTTTTGCACATAAACTTCAAGAAATTTTAGAAATTTATAGGAGCGTCCAATTGGGTTAAATTTGGACCATAGGCTCAAGTTATTATGTAGAACATATATAAAAATTTTAAGAGTTAGAAGATAAAGTTACATAACCTAATGTACTACTTTGGACAATATGGTTATTTATCCTGAGTTGTAGTGTTTCTAGGTACATAATGTTCATATTGATCATTATATTTTGAAATTGAGTGTCATTATTGAACTGATAGTCCAAAAATCATGAATTGAGGTTAAGAGTGAACATTAATGAGAACAAAACATGCATAGAATAAGATTAGAGAAACTCACTTTATTACATAAACATCCAACAGTTTAGTTATTCAATCCTCTCGAAACACTCTACAAACGCTGACAAACTAATGTGGGTAGTCATAAGCATGGGTAGTCATAAGCATAATCACGTACCTTTTGTATAACTATGTAGATTATTGTGTAGAATATAATTCAAGTACGTTCAAGTCATCCAATCAACAAAGATGAAACCAAGAAATCAATCATTAAATATGCATGTATGTAAATCTTAAAGTGTCACCATCACATTAATCAGATTAAACCCTACTTGGGTCCTAATTTGAGGTTTTAGGTTTTGGATGAGGAATAAGGGTATAAACCCTATTTCCATTGCATGTTAACCATTAAGTGAAACTCTAATTACTAAATCCAACATATCCTTTCACTATGATTACTTGTAGTAGTCCAAGTTCATTTAAGTTATCATCTTTAACTTTAAAACCTTAGTTCTTCTTATGCATAGCTATTCACATTAGAAACCCTAGTTCTACCTCATTATGATCATGGACATGTTAAACCATCATTATGTTCCAAAAAATCAATTTACATCTCAAAGAAACATATTTAACATGATTAGCATCCTAACCATAGATGGGACTAGGGATGTTATGCTTTAAACACCAATTTAACACATATTACTGGCTATCCACTTTAGAAACCCTAATGTTAGCAAAATATGAACTTTTGACCCAAAATAGGTCCAAGATGCTCTTTTATCCAAAAATATTAACCTTTATCCATTAATATCATTTAAACAACTGACTACCATTAAAATCATGAAACTATAGTTTTTATACATATTTTACATTAAAGATTGCATATTTATGCACTTTTAGAAAAGGAATCATTATCAAGTCTCAATTATATTGTATTTGTGTTCTCACTATTTTTTTATCAATTTCATATATAATATGTCTTTATTGGACCATCCTAGACATTACTATAAATTTTGCAAGATTAAACCTTTAACCAACCAAGTTGTGCATGACAACTCATCAAATACCCTTATCTCGAAGTAGCCACATGATCCATACCATCTACTGAGTGCTTTCTGCCTCAGCTTTGGTGTTCCATCTTATTTGTGTGCTTAATATCATGAAAGGTCATCCATACCATTACTCTTTTAGAATGAAGCAAGGGGTGTCTGAGTCATTTGACCACCAGTTCATCTTTCGCTTCACGGCATAGGAATAGGTGCACCACTTGCACATCCTGGTCAACTGTGGGGGTCGATCCCCCATTACTTGCTTTGTGGATGTCGTGTGAGGGTTCAGGTAGCTTTTTTAGGCTTCGTTACACTCGACAAGAGTCAAATTATTACTTGGGCTTGCTTCAGAAGGTGTGCCTAGGTCGAGATTCCCTCCACTATAGCCTTGGACAAAGAATTGGCTAACGGGTCTAGAGATCCCACAGTGGTACCCTTTTCATGCTTCAGAGAATTCTACCTCTAGGTCAAAGTCATCAAGGCCTTATATAGGCATAGATAACAACAAACCAAGGACTTTGGCATTTCCCTAGATTCTGAGTTCAATAGGAATTTGGGCATCTCTTAAATGCTCCAAATCATCATGTTTCTAGGCCTATTTGAGATTATTGTGGACTCCCAAATCCAGCTCTCCTACCCTTGAGAGGAAAGGTTGAGAAGAGAGATAGAGTATTGGGTTTTTAGTGTATGAACAGTGCTCTTTCCTAAAGGGTTCGAGGAAGGACAGAACCAGTGAGCTGTTAGATCTATGGTCGACGGCCCCAAGGTCATGCATCATAAAAAGGGGTGATACTAAGTTTCCAAATTGGTTAGAAGGGTGACATTTAATACATTTATCTTTAACCCTTTTCACTTTAGGAAACATGTAATTAATCCATATCTTTCTCCTTTTATCCAATTAACTCCAAATTTTAAGAAAAAGCTTTTGGTAGTTATATCTCAGTGTGGGAAATATTTGGTGTCAAAAAGATATTTCTATATACCCCTTTTTCTCTCTCCTCAAAAGGAATATAATTTATTTATTTCAAGTAGGTCCATCAATCTTTACAAATTTCTCTAGGCCACTAAGAACCTCCTTTTCTATGAAACTTGGAAGGAAACTCATTAAGGTCTTTTTCAACCTTAAATAATTTTTTGGATTTATTGGAATAACATTTATGCACGAAACTTGCTTCTTTAGTAAATTCTCAATTTAGTTACCCACTCCACATGGAGAGTCTTTTTTCTCTCAAATTCTAGAATTCTCTTCTTTTCATTATTATTTTCAAGTATGCCAAAAGTCATATAGAGGTAACACTATTTGTTGCCTCAAACATTGTGTTGTCAATAATGGCTAGATAATTGCTCTTTTAATTATGTAAAACACCATGTATTTTATTTTTCTTTAGAAACTTGCACATTATCTTATAATTCAGTTATCTTATAATTAACAAAGTCACCATCCTTTATTTGTGCACGAAAAATATTATTTCTTTAACTTGTACCACAATGACCTATTTGCAAAGCAAATAGTCTCATAGGCCTTTATATGGGCCATGGGTTGTACCCATGCCACAAAGGCGCCTTTATTATTTTATCAATAATTCAATTATCGAACTTACTTCAATTCATGCCTTATTTCAAATTTACCAAAATTTGAGGATACTAAAATGGTGGTATTTGTTAGATTGAGTGAAAAAAGTTTATGGAGGTTGGACCAATGTGCAGAAATAAGGAGGAAATCAAGTGTGTGCAATAGGGAATAATAATCAGTATTGGTTAATCTAAGAATCAATTCAAATATTACATGGAAACTTTTCCAAATTGTTTTGGGGGTAAATTGAAGTTCAAATGACTTCAAATTTTGGTCATCTGTTAACAATAGGGTACAGAATATTCCTATCCAATTAGATTTGAGTTAATATAACTTTGAGTCATCATCCCTATATAAAGATTTATTCTTGATTTATGTGTATTAAATACATTAGATAGCTTCAAAAATAATTTAGATGACTTGAAAATACTTTCCAATGTTAACTAATTGAGTCAAGATTTTTGGTCAAAGGTGATTATCCACTTAGAGGATTTTCTCATTTCCTTTTATGTATATTGAAGTATTTATCCCAAATATATATAAAAGTGACAAAATAAATTTTTATATGTTAGTGTAAAAAAAGAAAAATATAAAGTAATATCAGTGTGTCATGTTCAAGTGGATCTATCATTCCATATATTTGAAAATGGGTGAATTTCTTTAAAATACATAATGTGTCTTGTTTTTAGAAACTTCTCTTGATGCGTCAAAATTATAAAATCATGCATATTTTATCAAATTTTAATAAAAGTATCACAAATGCATACACTTTCAACTTGTTAATGATAAGAACGAATCTATTCATATACTATGAGGAACTAAGAAATCCTAGCATGGTTAATTGAAAAAATATAGTATGATAACGTCAAAAATGTGTATATCATGTAAAAATTCTTTTATACATATAATAAGATATTATGGTGGATAGTTCCATTTATGTAAATATTGTGCTTGTACTATTGCAGGTGTAATGAATGCTAAAGGGGGTGTAAATTCAATTAGTAAGGGTAGCTTTCTTATAATTGTATTGTGTCATGATATAGTTGTTAAAATAATACAATGTAAGGTATTATTGTGAATTTAACCCATTTGAAACAAGTCACTTTATTTGTTTTTCGTAATTCAAAAGGAAGGAGAGAGAAAAATAATTTGAATTCATATATTTATGTAATATATGTATAGAAAGGAAAAAAGAAAGTGATTTTTATGTGTCTTGAGTTTCTACTTTCTCAATTATTTAAAATTAAATGAATATATTTTTTATAAACCATAAAGGAGGAGAGAGAATAGTCATGGTAGATTATATTTCTTCACATCATTTAAGATAAAGGAAAACTTATTCATCCATAAAGGAAATCGAAAATATATCTCAACTCTTTATTTTCATCTCATTATTCAATTGTAACAAGCATTGTCTTATATATACTAAATAGAAAGGTAAGTTATTATGACAATCCATTTATGGTTAATGAAGACATATTTCATGGTCAAAGAAATATATTCAATCATTCAATTTTCTCATTACATTTATATGTATGAACTAGTTATAACAAAGAGTGAGGGTTAATTCATTTCCTTTTGTGTACATTCATTTCAATGGACAAACAAGGTCATAATGACCTCAAATCTTGACCAATGCTTATTCAAATTGTCTACTATTTCTCTAGCCCTATTTCATATATTTGGAATTCCAAGAGTCATAATGGATTAAATATTTACTTCTACAATTTTAATGTATAGAAGGTAATATATATGTACCTTGTTCAAATAACCATTATATTTCCATGTATTGAAAATTAAAGCATTAAATGGATTATTATTTAGTATTCTCAATGGAAGAAAGAAAGTGATGAAAGTAAATTCAATTTTCTATGTTTTGATATAAGGGGAAACTATTTATGCATAAAGGTAAAAGACAAGGGATATATTTTCTATTTTGGGATGTTACAATTGTACCCACTTCAAATGATTTTGTCTTTGAGATTTCCTTTATGTTACTACCCACCTTAGAGTTTTTATTACCTCTTTGTTGGTGGAAATTAGCTTATCAAAGTTCAGTTAGCTTCACCTAGGTTCTTAATTTTTGCATGAAAAGAGATATTATATGACATCTCACTAAAGATTTATGTGAACATAGATTAACTCTTACCTTAGTCCTCTTCTCAACTTATACTTTGTCTCTAAAAAACCAAAATTTTCACTTACACTTAGGGAATCTAACTCACAAATTTCTATCATTAGGTTTAGATAACTATCTAATATTAATTCTTTTGCATTTTTTACATTTCTTGATGATGTAGTACATACCCAGAGATGTTGGATCTTGTCATGCTATTCCTCACCAACCTACTAGTACATATATCCCATACCAAATGAACTACTATGAAGGGATAAGATTCATCATAAGTGTTATGCTTATGGAATCCCTCTTCTACTCTCTATTGGATGGCCATGACCATTAAGAATAATATGGATAGTCATTATCCATGATTTAGTTGGCACTTGAGATTTAAACTAGGGAAACATTTATCTCTATCATGTCTATCTCTTCTAGGGTGAAAACTCTAGTCACTTTAGGGCATGATATATTTCCTCTAGAGTTCATTCCTAACCATACAAATCATATTTGCCTAGTGTTCATCTACCAATTTGCTTTGATACCATAATGTGATGCACCTCCAAGACTACACATGGAAGCAAAAGAACTTGTCATGTTTTCCATAACATCATGGTACATGGTTTGGAAGGATGTTACAAGTACTACAATCTTTACAAATAAATAAATAAACACCATATGTTATCTTAAAATGATCCATACATCGTTCGTGAAAGGGAAAGATACAAGTTGATCTTCTTTGAATATAAATCTAATGAGTTAGACTTATCCAAACATAACAATAACATGGTACAAAAAGATTTCTAAATGATAAGATCATTATAGTAGATGGTAGATGGCACCCCACCAGATTAATATTCAATCCTCCAAGTCTTTGCTTGTCCTTCTACTCTTGACTTTATCCAAATCCTAGGGACAACGTGCCCCCAACCACACAAATAAAAACATCACATCAGAAAATGATATTGTGCGTGTTATTAAACAAGTAAAGTATATTGATACTAAGAAAAACTTTGACTTCATCATTAACTTGATTATTTTAAGCATTTTCTTAACATAAAGAACTGAATAAGAATCATATGCATCTCTATATAGTCACACGCTTAAGGGCACATAATTATAGGAAAGCCCATAATTTCTATGAAACCCATAATGACCACTTGAGGTACATAGTTGAGACAACAGATTAAACTTAAACATTACTCTTTACTTAACATGAACCTCAATCTTTGCCTTAGCATTAACATGAACATAAATTGGATTTTGAACATAATATTGGATTTTGGACATGATGGGATTTCTTCCTCTAGGAACATAATGAGATTGCTCCCTCTTAAGGCATAACAAATTTCTCTCTCTTTATTCATAACATGAACTCTTCATTATTATATTGCATCATAAATACCATAACTCATTGTGAATGTGATAATCATAAACTCTATGATATGGAAATCGGCAATCATGAATAATATAAAGCGTCATTTAGACATCTTAGACTTTCATGAAATGTAATTATGTTTTTATATATAAATAAATAGACAAATCATCCAAAGTATGAGTGTTCAGTAGTGTGTCCCATTCACCTTATTAAAACTCCTAAGTCAAGCCTCCTTGACTTACTTGGGCTCTAAAAATTGGCACACCAATTGCACTGGTGGTGGAGGAGTGGGATGAGACAAGGTGGTGGTCACTGGAGAAGAAGGTTGAGTAGGTCAGGGAGTGGAGAAGCCATTGGAAGAGGAGGAGGTTTGATTACCATCTGAGGTGGTGCTTGACCCTTTAAATAAGGGTGTGAGTGACACGGGTGGTGTCTGTTAGATCGAGTACAAAAAGAATATGGTCGTCATATTAACAAGAAGAAATAAGGAATAAAGAAAGTGTATGTGATAGGGAATAATAATCCAACCTTTTGGTTAATCTAAGCATCAATTAAAATATTATATGGGAACTTTTCCCAAATTGTTTTGGAGTTCAAATGAAGTCTAAACGACTTTAAATTTGACTAGGTGTTAACTAGATATTGTAGAATATTCCTAGCCAATTGGATTTGAGTTTAAGATAAAATTTAATCATTATTTTTATATAGCTATTTATTCTTGATTTATGTGTATTTACATAAGTTAGATGACTTAAAAAGACTTTCCACTATTAACTAATTGAGTCAAGATTCATGGTCACAGGTGAATATCCACTTAGAGGCTTTTCTAATTTCCTTTTATGTATCTTGAAGGAGTTATCTCGAGAATAGATTTAAAAAATGATAAAATATAGTTCTTTTATATGTTAAATGCAAAGAAAGAAAAATAAAAGGTCATATCAATGTGTCGTGTTCAATTGGAAATATTTTCCATATATTTGAAAATGTGTAAATTTCTTTTTAATACATAATGGTTCCCTATTTTCAAAATTTTATCTTGAAGTTTCAATATTTAAAAACTCATACATAGTTTATCATATTTTATTAAAATACATATCATAATAACATACAGTTTTAACTTGTTAATGATAAGAATGAACATGTGCATATACCATGAGGAACTAAGAAATCCAAACATAGTTATTTAAAAACATACAATACGGTAATGTCCAACATTTGTATATCATTTATAATTTATTGAATACATATAATAAGATATTATGGTACATAGTTCCATGTATGTATATATACATATTATGCTTGCGCAAATTATATAGATTGATTAAATTTCTTAGTTACAGATGTAATACATGCTATAGGGGTATAAAATTCTTCGAAGGTGATAGCTTTGTTGAGATTGTATAGTGTCATGATATATTTGTTAAATTAAAAAATAAGGTAATCGTATAATTAACCCATTTGGAAGCAAGGCATTGTATTTTATTTTCATGTATCCCAAAAAAATGAAAGAGAAAAAGAAATTGAATTCATCTCTTCAAGTATTAAATGTATAGAAACGAAAAAACTAAGTGTTTTATGTTTTTACTTTTCATGTATTCAAAACTAAATGAATTTCTTTTTCATAAAACATAAAGGAAGAGAGACACAGTAAAGATTTTTTTTGTTGAACAGACATAGTAAAGATTGGTTAGTTTTCTTCACATATTTTGATATAAATAGAACTTATTACTACATAACGAAAAAGAAAAAAATATTTCAATTCTTTATCTTTTATCTCTTTATTCAATTGGAATAATTATTATCTTATATAGACTCAATGTATTGATAAGTTTTGGTGACATTCTATATATAGTTAATTGAAAACATTTTTGGTGGTCAGAAAGATCTATTATATTAATGTGTTTTCTCATTAAGTTTATATGTATGAAGGAGTTATACAAAAGAGTGAGAGTTAATTCATTTCTTTATTTATTTATTTCAATGGTGAAACAAGATAATAAGGACCTCAAATTTTGACCAACGCTTATTCATATTGTCAACTATTACTCTAGCATTATTTTCAAAATTTGAAATTCCAATACTCATAATTGATTAAATCATTCTTTTTAAATAATTCAATGTATAGAATGAAATAATTTATCTTTCTATGTATGTAAAACTAGAACACTAAATGAAAGTAATATAAGTAAATTCAATTCTTTATATTTTGAGATAAGGGAAAACTATTTATGCAAAAGAAGAAAAGAGAAAATAATTATGATTTTGTTATTTTTTTTATAAATACAATGTGAAAGAATGGTTATCACTTGAGTTATTTGCATTAGTTCCAAAAGTTTAATATATTTATAAAACTTCATTAATGATTTAAAATCATATATCTAAATTTTGAGATGTTACAATGTGGCTCCGCCACTATTCAGGGATATGCATTACGCAATCATTTGCACACACAAATCATGATATCTCAGATCTAGATAATTATTTATTTATGTATGCTACTATCCATTGTTAAGTACATTATGCTTCGTTGGGAAAAGTGGTGGTGATTGTTCGGGCAGCGATTAAATATGATTGGGCAGGGGTAGTCAATTTACAACAATGTTATCAAACACCAAGTTGACTATTGCTGGCTATTTGTACTGTTTTTGCATTTAATACAGTGATAATGATTATTACTGACCAAACGCTTTGTCAAACCCTGCATAAATAGAAAAACAGTGGTCTGCAATGTAGATAATGAACCCCCGAGGTTACAACGCAGGGCGGTCTAGACCGTTACCTGTGGTGTGCCAAGGCAAAGATCACTTATGGATCCACTAGAAATGGGACATTGATCGTCCGGGTTTCAATTCGGGGTAGCTGGTATGCTGCAAAATCTTCCTTTATAAAAAGGGACATTCTTGGTAGAAATACAAAAAAATAAGAACTTATGGAAGTTACATGTTGACTCCTACATAAACGGTTATTCGAAGAGGGGTGCAAAACGTGATGAAGCACTAAATTATAGATTATACCAAGTCAGGTTGTCGCTAAGAGGTGCAGGATACACGGCCCTTATAAGTATTTTCGTGGCTCTTGACAAAGAATGTTGGTGCAGTAGAGGGAGACGATGGCTACTTTTTCAAGATGCAACGTCATTTTCAGGCATGAAGTGTGCATACGCAAATCACAATGACGTGCGAATGAAGTTGAGCATTCTTCTAACAATCAGACTAACGTCATCCAGAAAGAGAAAAGAATAAGAAACTGGAGCGTTATTTTTAAGCTAATGAAAATGTCTGTTATATTGTTGTTAGATAGAAACTTGGGACGGATAGGCGAAGAGATGCATTGCGGTTGAAGTTCCCAACTGGTGGCGGTTTGGAAATATTTAAGCAAAAGCACACAAATGCAGCTTTGAAGAGATGTTCTACGTGTACAAATTCATCGAGTGGGCTGTGGCAAAACCATGTCAGGATTGTTCCCAGGCAAGGATCACTGGGCGGTAGACTTGCATACCCTACGTGCGGGATGCGACCCGTTAAAGGATTTTCAAACTGGCATGGCCGAAATCCCCTCGCCATGTCCCACCATGTGTGTGTACCACATGTTTCTTTTTGTTCTTCAAATATCATATGGATAAGAATGTATATATAAGGAGGAGGGATGTCTCTGAGCTCATCCATGCAGAATTGAATTTTTTCCTTTTGACTTTGATACACCACATTTTTACAATAATCTCCCACTATTTCAAAACAGACAGTAAAGTTTGATTAAAGACTTATTGGAAGAACTTAAGTAAATATCAAGCATAAGATTTAGTAGAACTATGTTGTTCAGAAGTGAAGAGTAGTTGTGTGTAACATGTAGAGAATTGGTAGAACTAGATTCTTGAATCAAATCCTCTTTTATGTGATTAGAGGCTCATTACTCACATGAATTCATATAATCAATCATCAATCTTATAGGTGTTGCTTTTAGGCCATGCACCTACTGAGATTCATGAGTGCTCTAGGAATTTGCCAAAATCTGAATAGGAGTGGCCTTACTCCATACTCATATATTTGGATTTTTATGTATTGTAATTACATACACCACCATCAATAGATATGAAATTCATTAAGAACAAAAATATATTCATACATTCAATGCAAACTATTGTTTATATCATAAGAATGAGATATAAAATATTATATTGAGTCATCCAATAAATTAGTTTTTACAATCAAACCCCCTTCTAAAAATCACCATTCATGGAGGTTGGGTATCCATCACTTTTGACTTCTGGTATGGACATAACCTGTCACAGAACTGTTATCATCCCAATCTCAATCACACTGGCTAGATAGTGGGATAGGGATTGAAGCATTTGTCCCTGATTGGCCCGATCATTATCACATAACCATATGTATAAAATAAAATAACATTCCATTAACTTGAAACGTTAGATTCCTACAAGTTAAGCCATATGGCAACAAGAAAGAAATAACCAGAAAGAAACTAACTATGAGTACTAAATAAGGGCTACAACCCGATTTCCACAATTATTCTCCCTAGTTTGTCAGTTTGTTTGGTGTAGCTTCTAATCTTATAACAGAGTTCAACAGATAAAGAGCATGAGTAGAGTATTCATTATTTTCCTAAATCAAAAATCATTACCTAAAGTCAATGTAACGACAGTGAGTATGGTTATGCAAAATAAGAAACAATTTAAGCATATATGTATATTTCAAAAGAAATAATCACTTGGCATTAGCTATGTTGAAAATCATGGATGGATGATAATATTCACAGTATTGTGTTGGAATGTGTGTTGTATAAGACAGACCCCTCTCCTTTATATAGGAAAAGGTGGACATGACTCTAGAGACTTCCAAATCTAACCAGACTTGACTAGACTTTGTATGAGCCTACAGACTCTAACCCATATATGATATGACTTATATTTCAAACACACCCCCACAAGCTGGACCATGGGAGAATCACATGTCCAAATTAGATGACAAATAGAAACAAGATAGGAAAAAGAAAAAATTATGACTAAAACATGATAGATATCCCCTTGACTTAGTACAACATGTACACTCCCCTGCACTTTAGTATCTTTGGCATCTTTGACTTTGAAGCTTCCCTTGAGATTGAGAAATACCAGAGATTAATACACAATGGATCTTGAGAGAGATCGGCAAACACCAAATCTTTGAAATGTCTAGAGATATGACTAGGTTGGAGGTTGTATCTTAGAGTATGCAGAAGGAAGATGTGAAGATAATCTGAATCATGAACTCAGTTGCTACTGTCCTTGAAGTAGTTTTTAGGAGAAGACCACCATGATGGTCAACATACTTGACAGGGCATGTACGGACATCAACGTGCTTGGCACAGACGAATATTATTGTGGGAATGGATGAATATCAACATGTTGGACATGGCATGGATGAACATCAATGTGGGAACATACGAACATCAACATATTTAACAAGACACAGAAGAACAAGACATAAACATAGATGACATAGTTGACTAAATGATCTTTTGCATAAGACATGAGTGATGGACCGGTACAAAATGAAATGTGCAAATAATCCAACATTATCCAATACTAGAAGACTGAAGTGTTTCTAGAGTAGAATAACCAAAACATGGTGGAAGAAGAAATATATTCGCCTAATAGAGAATCAATGAATTCTAATTGATCTAAGTGGAATCATCTTCTTAAGCTAATCATGTAAGAAGATGAATTTTGAATGACATACCAATGCTTGGAAACTCGAGATTTGAATGACGAGGATGGACATTGGCCTTGAACTGGAGAGTGAGATCTGGACAACATATTAAGTACGCAAAACTCCATATGTAGAAAATATTCTTCTTCCTCTTTCCTCTTCTGAATTTCGAAATCTACACCTCAATTCTTCTCCTCATCCTCCTCTTCTCATCTCCTATATCTCTACCTTGTACACCAACCACAAAGAGATGAAGAAAGTGGTTGGGGTGGACAAAGACAATGACAAAGTGTTGTTTGACATTGAGGACATGGGGTGGAGAGGGAAGAAATGAGTGGAAAAGGATTTTCTTGACATGGATGAATAAGTTATGTGTTGGACTAGTCAACAAGCTTAAGAAATTAATTTCACACTTAAGAAAGCTTGATGTTGTGCTTGTCATGGATGAATCCTCACACATGAGAGAGGTTGATCTTGTGTCTGAGAGTGAACTACATCACACATATGAGTGTAAGACTTCAGTGCTTCAGACAGGTTGGCTCGGTGGGGAAGATGTTGCAGTAGAACTGAGAACCAGATTCAATGTTGTATGTGACCCAATCACAAGATACATATAAGAAAATTAAACAAATATTTTTCTGACCCAAAAATGAGATTTGACCAAAAATCTTTTAGAACTGGAAAATTTATGTCTTTTTCTTTCAGGGAGATTTTGATCTAAGCTTTGAAGATGCATGGGAAACTGATCAGGGATATATCCTTTAAAGATTTAGTTGACACTGATTGATTTGCAAACCCTAATGGTGACACTGAGTTTAGTTGTCAAAGATGTATGAACAGGATACTGATGACATGTCATGTTGGCTGATGACATGGTGTGTAACACTTTTGGTCATAGATGACAGACTGTCGTTGACATGGCGTGTACATATATGACATGACAAGAAGGCGTAAACTTTCCTTCCATCAACATGGCATGTTGGATATCAACATGGCATGTTGGATATCAACATGACGTGTGACATGTATTTTGGATGAAAATTCTCCATTGCTTAATGAAGATACATGGCATGTAGAGTGTGAAACACGCCATGTTCCGTGCAGTGAAGAAAGATTTAGAGGAAAATGTTAGAAACGTTTAAACCTAACTTCA
Source organism: Alisma plantago-aquatica (assembly GCA_963693085.1). NCBI lineage: Eukaryota > Viridiplantae > Streptophyta > Magnoliopsida > Alismatales > Alismataceae > Alisma > Alisma plantago-aquatica. The sequence continues at coordinate 460,009,636 of OY856409.1, forward strand.
TGAGTGACTCCTCTTCTAGAGAAAGACATATTTGATGTGAATATGAAGGAGGAGAAAGATACATAATGATTTGGAAGGATGAGAGAGAGATAATGGTTGGGTTGATGAAGATGATGATCTATGTGGAGATGACTTCCACCATACACAATGATCTCGTTGGTGGAGATGAATTTCACCTTGAAGAAGAAGATGGATAGGATGGTGGAGATGACTTCCATCATATATAAGAAGATAGATTGGATGTTTGTGTTGACTGCTACCATGGAAAAAGACCACCATGGGGTTGGTGATCTTGGTGATTAAAGAAGGTTGATGACTTGAATTTGGACTTTGTATTGATGGAGGGAGTGAATCAACTTTGTGCTTGGGGAAGACAAAAGACAAAATACAGACGCATGGTATCCTAATGACTATGAATAGTATACTTGTCAGATCAAGATATTGATCTAGATGTAAAGTTCTATATGATGAAGTCCATTCGGATAGAATGGGAAACGGAGATCACCCTTCTGAGAGGGTGATGGAGATGGCCCTACAGGCAGCCAGCAAGGCAGTTTCCGCCCATGGGTGGAGACTCTTTGATTTCTCTCTAGGGTTAGAGTCCCTAGAAAGAAGGCTCTGACACCTAATGGATGGAGAATTATATTCACAGTATTGTGTGATAATGTGTGTTGTACAAGAGAGACCCCTCTTCTTTATATAGGAGGATGTGAACATGACTCTGGAGACTTATAGATCTTTCTAGACTTGACTAAACTCTATATGGGCCTATAGACTCCAACCCATGTATGACAAATATATATGGGCCTATCTAGACAAATATATCACGTTAATTACTAACATCCAAACATCTCTATTGATCAACTTTTTCTATTTAAGAAAAAACATAGATATTGCTTTCAGTGTGACATTACTTTCAGTTGGAGAAATTGATATCATAGACAACTCGTGAAATGCAAGTTTTATCGATGAGTTTTGGGAAAGTATGTATCACATCAATTTCTAAGTAACTAATGGCATAATCATTCCCGCTTTGCCACCTGTGAAATATGTTGCATCCAAAAAACATGTAGCATCAGTTTGTTTAAGAAAAATTGATGATGTACTTCTGTAATTTTAGTTACTATAATGTCAGTTTGTCTTATCAAAACCAACGATACACATTTCATGTGACATATCCAGCAAAAATTATTTCCCCCCAAATTGTATTGTAGAGTCAGTTTGGATAGAAGAAATTACGCTATAGACCTGAGGTTGTTGAGAGGAGTAGAGAGGTCTGTTGTCAGTTTCCATAAGCAAAATTGATCATATAATGCCATTTATCTTGTTAGTTATGATTTTTAAACTGACATGATAAGTATAAATGAGGGTGTCTAGGGGTACTGGTGTGTCATATCGATTTTCACAAGCAAAATGATAATATAGATGTGAATATATCATCAATTTTGTATACAAAACTGATGAGGAACCCTATGTCATATGTTTCTTCTTTGAGCTGATGGTGCAGTTGTTACGAATAGTATCCACAAAATTTTCTTTCCCCATTCTTTTATTCTATGTTCACATGAGACCTATCTCTAGAAGACGGCAACAACGATGTCACTGTTGCTTCCGACCATCACCTCTACCTCCATTCCAATATCATTTTTGCCATTGTTGCTTTTTCTCATTAACATCACATCCATTCTAGCTCCTATACTCCTCTTTGTACTACTGATATGCCTCCTCCTCTATCCACTACCATCCTCCTCTATGTGTTGCCTCTGATGTTGCTACTTGAAGCATTGCCATTGTTGCTACTGAAGATGCTAACATTGATGTTGGGATATGTCATTGCTACCATTGTTGTTTCTTGGAGCTTGGATACAGTGCTCTCTATTGTTGTTGCTCCTCTTCTCTTTGTTCACATAGTTGTTGCTCCTCACCTATGATTTTGTTGAGGTCCATCTTTTTTTCTGTAACTTAAATACATGCCTTGTGATGAATGTTCAATTATTATCTATATACATAGTGCCTTGTGATGAATGCTAAATATATGCTTTGTGATGAATGTCAAGGTCCAAGAGACTATCGTGATGCATATATAGTATCAAAATTGTGATGCATTTTCCTTTATTATTTATGCTAAATGCATTATTTATTGCTAATAATTTGAATGGTGTACGGCTAAATGATCACACCTATAAATTAATATACAAATTTTGATATGAATTTATCTAAATTAACTTGATTTATATTTAAATTGATAAATCACCTAAACTCTAAATGATAAACTCTAATATCGAAACCCTAATCCCTATAGTTTGATGGCCTAAAACCCCATACAAGATTTATTCAATAAGAGTCCCCAATTTAGGACCGATATTGAAAACTTAATCTCACTTAGGATGTAAGCGTAGAATATGTATTTGATTTTGAAGATGTTTTGCCAGCACTTCCTGGTTTTTTGTCTAAGTACATGTGTAAGTGTGTATTGTCCCATCTACGTTAGTGTAAAATGGAGAATTCTTGTAAAATGTTGTCAAAATATTCTTGAAAGGTGAATACACATTATACACTTGGTAGTGGGATTAAGTGTTCAAGAATGTGATAGGTGGTACACATTCATCACTAAATACTAAACCATAAAACACAAATGATAAATACTAATCCCTATACTCTATTAGCTTATAAAACCATCCAAGATGTACTCATTAGGATTAAATCTTAGATAGTCACTAGTTTTCTTAAACTCTTAATATTACTTGGGATGTAAGTATATAATGTTTATTCATTTGCAATATATTTTGCAAACACTCCCCCATTTATTCTCTAAGTACATACTTAAGTGGGTATTTTCCCTTCTAAATCGGTGTACTTGGAGAACTATAGGGAAATGATGTTGATACTTGAAAATTGAATACACATTATACACTTACTAGTGAGATTTAGTGTTCAATAATGGGATAGGTTGTACACATTCATCAATATAAACTCTCTGCATGCCACCTATGGAGATGTGTTGGCCAGACACAAAGCTAAAAGTGTGAGAACTCATTATGCTACTGTTCAAGATCTTACCAGCATACATGTCATATACCCATATGTTGGCAAGTATAAGAACAGATGAAAAATAAGTCTTTTTACTCTCGATATATCCTCTAAAATTATCAATTGGTTGGTCGTCGCCATTTAGAAGAAAAGAGGGCATGCCACTATCTATGATGTAGTTCATAGAAAAGATCTGAATTAAATAATCTCATTTCCCAAACATATAGGGCCATAGATATCTCTCTAAAGTTGTATTTCTATTAGGTTTCCTACCTCTCAAGTAAAAGGGATACACATTCTAACTCATTGATTTCCTATCCTTTTTTTATGTTTTTTATCATCAAGAGATACCTTAGAAATCACAAGAAAAGCCTGGTAGCCAACTATATTTTCTACTCTGATATCATATTGTAACACTCCAATTTTACACATTACTGTGCAGAGACATAATTCTTAGGGGGATGTCACAAACATGATAATCATTGCATGAAAATGTAATTTATTAAACTAACATAGGATACAGTTTCAATTTCTCATATATCAAGATCATAACATTAATATCACATTTAAAACAGATACATGCTTCTCATAATGTGTAAGGAAATCTAAAGGGATCGTTCTATTATAGTTGGCACCCAATCAATTTTTGCCTTATAGATTTATCCTCAGGATATATGTTCCTCGTCTAAGCTCCTTTATCCTGCTTTTCTATAGACATTGTGTCCCCAGCCAAGTAAAACAAAATTAAGAAGTATGTGCTAACGAGTAATACTATATGACCATGAAATAAGATATAGTTTTGATAGACGTGCATTAAATACTATAAACATTGAACACTATCATATTATTTATCTTCATCTTAATTTTTCTTAATCATTGACATTATTATCTTGGGCTGAATAAGTTTTCCTTTGTCTATAAATTCTCCCAAGAGCTCATTGCTCACACAGAACTTATGTACCCAAGTTCTTATTGCTCACACTGAGCTTATAAATAATCATGCCAGAAGGTAATAAACTTGTAAGGAACAACATCATCAATTATCTTATTCTTGACATTATTCTTGAGCATAATGACTCGAAATCCTTAACTTTGACGTTAAGAAATATATGCATATTATAATCATAATCTCGATCAGAACAATATATTGGAAATTCATAATCTGAATTATAAGCATTAAAATTTGCAAGCATTGGTTGGAACTATAAATGAAATATCATTGTAAGTGATTTTCACAAATATAAACAAATAATAGCCCTTTACCCACACGTATTACTCAGAGTACATGACCCACTTATTTCTCTTGAAGAAAGATCCTAGTTTATCTTCTTAGGTTGAAGGAATTCTATTCATGGTCTTGGGTCGATTAAACCCTAATCACTCAGTATATTCAGTTAGCATTCATTCATACTTAATCTTCCCTTTCATTTCTAGGGTTTCATGGTTCTTGTCTAAAATGGGAAACTCAGAGTCAAAATAACCTTTGAAACTTATCCCATCATGTAGATCTCAAAAAGCTGATCAAAATCCATATATGGGCTGACCCAAACAGAGTTATACTTTAATTACTATGATATTTCAAAGAGAAATCCCTATCCAGCCAATCAGAATGAGATAAAACCTATTTCTTAAAATACTGAAATCTTGTTGCAAGGAGGGTGGAAAGACAAATGTACCCATGACATTAAACCTTGATCTAGGGTGTGATTGGTTTGTGCTCAGTCCCAATTAAATCAACTCGACTTGCAATTTAAATGAAATCAAAATCTGAAAAACCCTATACTATTATTAGTACGTTTGACATCTAATATCAATTAATGGGGTAGAGGGGCAATTCGTGGCTTGGCTTCTTCCTTGTTTTGGTTCTTTGTCCCAATAAATTTCAGCATAGCTCAATGGCAGCATAGATCCTTGATCAACCTTTGCTCAAAAAGGAAAATTATTAAGAACTAAAGGTTGAAACATAATAATTATTCTTCTCCAAAGAAATCAATCCCAAACTTGGTCTGCAAGATGGCTAAAAGAACCCATAGGGCCCTCCTCTATGGATGGTAAGTAGGTTAATAAGAAAGGCACCACTGGGGTGAAACACAGGCAAAGCCGACTATTGGAGGCAAAGCTGACTATTGGAGGCAAAGCTGACTATTAGAGGCAAAGCTGACTATTGGAGGCAATCTCTATTAGTCATGGTGGATCGAAAGAAGCAAAAACCACCAAGAACACAACCAAGAGCGTAGAAAACCTTCATGGATTTTCAAATTGCAAAAATAGATACAAAAAGGGAGAAACTAGATTCTTACATGAATCGATGAAAGCTATTCATGTTTTGATCTTTGTGATACTCCAAGGAGACAAGGAAAACCCTCAGGAGTCGTTGTGACAATCTAAATCAATAATTGGACCAACTCTGTCAAGCATCTACATAGTAGATTTTGGGGAGAACCACTACGGGGACTCATGGCAATTTTGGGTGGTCGCATAGCAATTGTTAGAGTCCCACAATGCCTGTCAGAGGATAGAATTTATAGGTAAGGGTTTGTTCTGCATCAGACCCTACGAAGATTGAAAACAAGAGAGGGACAGAGTCTTAGATTGGGGATACTCTTATGGGCACCCAAAACCTTTTGACGTTGACATATATGGACTTCTATCTATATGAAGAAGGAGACAGTAGGTTCCATCAGATTCGGAAGCATATGAGAGGGAGATATTGGCGGTTGGACTTAGTACTTCAATGGAGTCCCACGTGGATTGGGAACTAGGTAAGGGAGATGACTCCCATGTGACTTACACATGATTTGGGAGTCCCCAAAAATGGATCTATGTCTGAGTGACAGCATAACTAAGCTCGAGAGTATAGGTTAGATGATAAATTGTATAATTTTAGGTAAAAACCATATTAGAAACTTTCTTAAATGATTTAAGGGGTCTAGATTAATCCAATTGAACCAAATTTTGGAGGTCACCTAATATGAATAAGAAGAAAATGAATATCAACTTTGTTTTTAGTTTTAGGAGTAACTAAAATCTGTGTTTTCCTTTTCAAGATAAATGTATGTTTGATTATCTAGGTTTATTTAAAAAGTATCAGGGAGTCATTATTTGAAGTGTGTCACATATTATTGTATTAAAACTCATATCATCTTCATTGGGGTCTATTGTAATCATTAGTTGGGTCAATCCACTTTGAACCTTGATGTGTGACTTGTTCACCAATTTAGAACTAATTTTGATACAATTGATTAAAATATATTTAAAACATCAATTAATTTTGTGTAACATGTTGTAAACGTTATATTTATGTCTTATAGTCATATTAGGGTTTTTGAGGGATGAAATTTTGAGATTTGAAAATTGGGGTTTCTAATTAGGGATTAGTCATAAGATTTAATTTGACGATGTTACAATTATACCCACCTTATATAAATTCATCCTCCAAATTGGCATAGTAATACCGCCTTAAGGTTTTACTTATTAGTAGATTTTGATACACATACATGCACTTCAATCCAACTCAAGCCAGCATTTAAACTAGGTCATACCTTCTTGGTTGACTTCACTTAATCCTTAATTGTCTTGGGCTTCAATTCTTGACATGGGTTCCTACTACCTAATTACATTGGGTTTGGGTGGTTACCCAATTTTGGTCTTCTATATCAACTCTCTTCATGTCACCTCTATATTTATGTTGGACAGACACAAAGTTGGAGGTGTTGGAACTCATTATGCTATTGTTCAAGATCTCAATACAATACATGTCCCATACAACATATGCTAGAAAGAAGAAGAGCATATGCATAATAGGTCTTTTTCCTTTTCACGTTTCCTCTCAAATTATCAATTGGTTGGCCATAACCATTGAGAATAAAAGAGTACATGTCGCTATCTATGATAGAGTTAATATAAAGGATCTAACTTAGATAATCTCCTTTCCCTAACACAAATCTCCATATATGTCTCTCTAAACTTTTATTTCTTATAGGGTACCTACTCTTTAAGTAAAAGGGATACACATTCTAACTCCTTAACTTGCTATCCTCTATATGTATGTTTTCTTTCATGAAAGGAGGGATGAATGAGATACTTAGGAAATCATGAGAAATATCTAGTGGCCAGCTATATTTTTAATTTGGATACAATATTGTTGCACTCCTATTTTACACGTTACTACATGGAATCATTATCTCAAGGGGGTGTCACAACAATGATAATCATTTCATCAAAATTATAATTTATTAAACTAACACATGATATTGTTTCAATAAGCATATCAAGATCATAACATAAATATTACACTTAAAACTAATACATGCTTCTCATAACTTGAAAGAAAATCTAAAGGGATCATTCTATTATAGTTGGTACCCCATCAGGTCTTGTCTTATAGATTTGTCCTTGGGGTGTATGCTCCTTGTCTAAGCTCCTTTATCCTTCTTTTGTATAGACATCGTGTCCCCATCCATGCATGGAAAAATAAAGAAGAACATTAGAATAATTGGCAATGAGTAAAATTATATGATTATGAAATAAGATATAGTTTATCTCAAATAAGGATTAACCATTGTAAACATTGAACGTATTCATATTATTTATCTTCATCTTGATTTATCTTAATCATTGATTGTGTTGTCTTGGGTTGAGCATATTGCCCTTCATTTATAAATTCTCCTAATATCTCATTGTTCACACAAAGATTATGCACCCAAGTGCTCATTTCTCACACAAAGATTATAAATAATCATGCCAGAAGGAAAACAATTTGAAAGGAACAACATCATCACTTATCTTGTTCTTGGCATTATTCTTGAGCACAATGACTTCAAATCGTTAATTTTGACTTTAAGAAATATATTCATACTATCATAATCTTGATAAGAACAATATATTGTAAATTCATAATCTAAATTGTAAGTGCTAATTCTTGCAAGCATTGGTTGGAACTATATATTCAATATCAATGTAAGTTATTTTCATAAATATAAGAAAATAAAAGCCATTTACCTATATGTATAGCTCATAGTGCACGATCAACTTACCTTTGTTGAATAAATATCCTATATGCTATTCTTAGGTTAAAGGAACTTTAATCACGTTCTTGGGTTGTTTGACCCTTAATCACCATGTATATTCAATTAACATTGATTAACTTATGGGGATTGATACTTCATGAATACATGTTCATCTATTTTACTGCATATTTTAGGTCATTTATTTAGGATATTATGTTTCTTTTTCTCCATTAATAGAGTTATTATTACTTTAGTAAAAAAATTTGGGTTGTGTGCCCATTCTCACTCCTTCAACCCCAAAATTCGTGAATGCACATTATTACCCAAAGAATCAGAAGATTAAGAGGCTTTTCTAGCCTCACGAGAGTCCAGTCGGTTGACTCGCCCCCTATGGTCAACTAACTCAGAAGTAGAATTTGAAGGAGCTGCAAACACCAATCGATTGACTGGCCACCCAGTCGACCGGCTCAACCCCATCAAGGAAGGGATGTTTTTATGATCGATTCAGTTGATTTGCCTCAAACCAATAGATTGATGTTCCTTGAATCCAAAGTATCAATTCAGATAATCACACCTTCCCCTCTTAGAAGCTACATAATAATTAATCCAAATGACCGACTTACCATCCAGTCGATCAACTAGCAAGCCAGATCTAGAAATTTGAATCTGCTGTCAGACCCTTCTTTAGGTTTTCGGGGCATTTCCTATGTTGTAAAGGAGGGGGACAAACAAAGAAAACTCATATTTTATCAACCCCCTATCATCTGAGAGCCCTATTTGGGATAACGAAGAAAGTAAAGGAGATATCGGGTCACGTTCTTCCTCGTAGAGTCTACAAAAGTATTGCTAGAAACATGATTTCTCTTCCCCCTGTATTTTTTCTTGCTTCTATGAGAAATTTGGAGTATTTCCCTTTTGTTGGGACATGGGTAGTAGTCAAATGAGCCAGTAACTTGTCTTATCCAACTTTGATTCCATTAAATATTTTACATTTGTGTATTCATTCGTTTAAAAATGTAATTTATGAATACATCCCTTGTTCTTCATCGCTTTTACGATTCATAACTATGAAATTTTGTACTTATGGACCAAAAAATCAAATGTGAATCACAAGTTCTCTGATAATATCATGGATGGAAACCTATTGGATGATTGAACCATGACCCACAAAACTGAGATCTTGAGTTTGTGGGTAGCTTGATCCATCTATTTCTGAAAGGAATAGATCTACATGATCCTAATATGTTCATTTCTTAAATAAAGGAATTTAAGTTACTAAGATAACTACATAGGCTTTTGGTGGTGAAACTCTGACTTCCAGTGTTTCCCATTAATTTGAATTAATTCTTAATAATTTAGTTTTACTTGGAAAGTTTACTATCTTGATAGGTTTTAAATACCTAAATAATTAGTTTTATTTGTGTAAGTTTAGTTTCTTGTTTAGTCCTAAATCTCTTTCCAAGACCAGATTTTAAATATTGTTCATGATGATTCGTTCGATTTAATCTCTTAAATTTGTGTTCCTTGTGCACTATACCTTTCTATACTAATAATTTTATTTCTTGTTTATAAATGGGTTGTTTGTCTAAAGATTAAACCCTAGGGACAATTCTCTCTAATGAATTTGTTGTGTAAGTATTGTGCATCAAATTTTGGTGCAGTTGTTGGGGACAACAGAGTTTTCTTTTGAACCTCGATTGACTTGAATAATTAGGAATTTTTCTTTTTCAATTTCTATTCACTTTTATCTTCATAAATCTTCCCTTCCTTAAAATAAAAATTTGTTGATCTCCCTTTCAGGTACTAACAGTTTATGTGGATGCTCTGAAAGCATTGATTCTACATCATTTGAATTCAACCTCGAGATTGATTAGACCTTCCATTGCCTAAACTAGGACCATCAATACAGGATGAATCAAAAGGAAGTCAAACCAACAGATAGAACGGTTGTCACAGAACTGTTTGTTACCCTCATACTACCCCCACTGACTATAGATTCAGTGGTAGTAGGGTTTGGGTTTCCGTCCACAGAATGGCACAAATATGTAACATGTGCAATATATATGAAAAGGCAATAACAAAACTAAAGAGATAAGAAGATACTTAAACATGGATATAAGAGATACTTAACCATTTACATATCAATAAAACTCATTGGTGTTTCATCTTAGAGTCTTGAATGTAGCGGATCTTCACTTGGCAACTACAAATTCGATAAACAAAATATATCAATGTGAGTGCATTGAGTATGCTATGAAAAACATGTTACCACAGTTTAAGAGTAATATCAAAGTTTCTTGGATAGAAACATGATAATGAACAAAAACTATAAATAGGGCGAGAATGTTAGCGACATTTTTTTATACTAAGTATGTTTCAGGTTTCTTTATCCATTATATCAACATTAGGTTGCATAATGGATTTCTCTATATTTTGTCAAGCTTTGTCAACGTATTATAACCAAACATGAAAGTAGTATTCATAGGAACAGTAGCTCAACCAATTAAGTGAGTATCCAAGTACACATACAAGCAAGCCAATATCATATTAGGGTCAAGAGATTAAGTGTACCTTGTGAGTAGAGTACAAGATATGATAAGATCTCTAGAGATGGTCTGGCCCAAGTGGACCTAAGATGTAAAGAGATACAAAATAAAGTCTTAGATCACTATGGTTTGATAAAATAAGCATCACATTTGTCATGTGTTGATGTTCCCTTAGTCCTAGGCTTCATTTAGTTCAAAGATAGTTCCAACTTCCTATAATGCATGTCATTATTCAAAATAGTCCAAGGATCAACATTAAGCTCTAGGTCTAGGTGAACCATCCACGTTATTAGTAATAGTAGGTGGAGATAAAGTCTAATTTAGGAATAAGGGAAGCATGATATTTAGATAAGTATCATGGTCTATTCATGTAAGATCATAATTAGTCATATTAGATTCATTTCATGCAAGAGAGACATATATCCAAGTCATAGAAGCATTAAGAGAACATGATATATCAAGTTAAAATATAGAATTATATCATGATGATTCTATTGATTTGATCATAAATAGATTTCTAATCTTTATTGATCAATACTTGAACAAGATTGAAGATGTAGTTACTAAAGTCCATAAAAGTCACAAGATGTAGCATGTGGTACAACATGAGGCCATCAATCAAGATAAACATGTTCAAATTAGATCCCTTGGTTCAAAAAGGTACAAGAGTTTACTAATTTAGAGATTAAATTATTAGATGATGGAAATCTAAGTCAAAGTCTAAAACTTGATCATATATGCACATAAATGAGCCATTTTTAAGGCAAGGATAGACATAGGAGTTCAAGGTGTTCATTAGATGGTCCGAGACATCAAATCATATCAAAAGTGAACTAGAGTTATTGATTTGCATGCACCTAGGGTTATAGTTCACTAATAGTATAAGGGGGCATGGTTGGATATTAATCATTATTTAAAAGATCACAAAAGTTGTTTATTTAGTAAATCAGTGATTATACAAGTGCAGATAGAAGTAGATGATAGATCCATTGCAAAGTTGGTATTTTTTTTTAACAAAAACATACATTATATCATGGCATTTGGTTAATCCATCTAAGAGTCATGAGGGTTTGATCATACGCTTAAAAAACTGATTTTTGGGGTGACAAATACCCTGAGCGGGCTGCTTCTTGGGCTCATGAGGAGGCCACTAGAGAGCCGGCCCTCATCTGGTCTGGACTCCCTTCCTGGCGCATGTTGGTTGGTCCAGGGTGGTGGTGTCTGGTGGAGAGATATGGTGGGTGGCTCAGTGAGGATCTAGGTGATGGCGAGTCTGCATCGAGCGAGGGATAGGGAGAGAGTAATAGTGTGTGCAGTGCTAGGCATTGAGCAGCGACCAAAGATGAGGTCTGGCGATAGTTGGTGACCACGAGCGGCCCCAGGTGATCGTATCGCCAAAGCGTGGGGTTCGGGTGTGTGTGGCTCATATTGGTTGGTCGTTGGGTGTCGATGCAGTAGAGAGATAATGAGAGGGTGAGGGATATGAAGGTGTGTGATGTGCATTGGATTGTGATCCAATGGTTCTCATGTCATCCCTCTCGTCAAGTAGGGTTAGGTCAGCCACTGAAAAGCCCTGTCAAGGAAGGAAGGAGGAAAAGTGAGAGGAAGGTGTTGAGAACCCTTGAAGTGGTCAGGAACAGACGTGCAAGTCTCACAGAGCCAACCTCAGTGTCAAGGGCCTCCAGTCATGAGCGGAGACACAACTGGACCTCGTCTGAGATGCAAGCATGGAGGTGTGCCACTAGCTTGAGAGAAGGGTGATTTGGGGTGTCCAAGAGAGGGGAAAAGGGTGTAACCCAAAGAGGGTAATAAAGTGAGGCAAATGGGAGGGAAAACAAAGCCAATAGGGGCATAGAAAGGAGACAAGACCGGTCACAAAGTATCTATCATTGTGCCTTTAAAAAGTTTAATACCAATTAGGGGTCGAATATGTGGCATGAGGATCCAACAGTTGAGATCTGTTGCTTTTGGATTCAGGGCACGCAATTGGTCCAACGGGAGGGGTGTGGATCGTTGGGAGGGGAAAGAAGAGGGCAACCAAGGCCTTTTTCATGAGTGGACCACGTGGCTTGGGCCCAAAGTGTCAGCCCAAGACTTGAAATAGCAACAAAGAAAGGATTTTTAGGCTTTTTAAGGTCTAGGTTTCAATTGGGCATATTCCCTCCTCCGAGGTCTAGTTTTTATGAAACAACATGTGTTGGATTCGTGAGGAAAAGCACTACACTGTGAGCATGAGAAAAAAGGCATATATTATTCAAATATACGATCAAAATAAAAGGAAGGATGGTGATGAGTGTTATGTTTAAAACTAAATTAGACTCAAATTGAGGGTCATCAAGGTATCAATTGCACTCAAGAGTTATCAATTATGCATTAAAAATGAAGTTGAAGGTGAGGACAAGATATAAATCCAAAATAGAAATCATGTTCAAATTTTGAATTTCTGGGTTATCACATATTCCCCACCTTAAAAGGAAATTTTGTCCCCAAAATTAAGTCAATCCATAAATCGAGATTTGAGATTTCCTATTCAACATCAAAATCATCATAGTGTCCCCATAAGGTATCATCACCACTTACAATATTAATTTCATTCCAGAATCAAGTAATTGAGCATCATAGTCAACCCATAGTCACATAGATCACTAAATCGGAAGTATCATCACATGATTTGAATTTGAAGAGATTATTCTATATATTATCAAATTTTGGGAGATCACATTTTGAAACAATAGGATAGAATTCTAGAGTACAATAATTTCATCCCAAAATTTTAGGTTCTAGCTTCTACATTGGCCTAGGTGGGGTTATACATCCATGATTGAGATTCTATATTTCAATAATTCGAGACAAACATCATATTTCAACATCGTTATTTCCTGCTCACAATCGATGGAAGGTCCCACCTTGGTCCATGTTAGAGCTCATCCCTAAGTCATAAATCCAGCGAGTCAACATAATCAGAATTTCAAAGTTTGAGTGGGAACATGAAAGTCGGCAGTCATATATCAAGGGTGACTTCAAGATCCAAATAGGGTGATCATAGGAGTCAAATCAATATCAAGATCAATAATCATGAGTCAAGATTTCATAAACCAACGTTGAGAGTCAAGTCTGGACATCAAGTCATAGGTCCAAACATTTTGAATCTAGGGTTTAGATTCCCATTTTAGACCTTATGGGTGACTTAGGGATATACCCCTCATAAGCTTTCATTGAGATGCCCAACACATTCTTCTTAAGGTTTCTCTATGATATTCGAACACATTAATTTCTGTGTAATTCTTTAACCCGAATTTTCTCCATCTCTTAGGGTGCACATCATTTATATGTCCCAGCATTAGGCTCATGGCAACATTCCCTCCCGGACTTGGTCTTATCAGGACCATCCCTCCTAGTCTTGCTCTTCATAGTGACATTCCCTTCTGGGCTTGGTCCTCATGGTGACCTTCCCTTTTAGGCTTGATCTTCACAATGGCCTTCCCTCTTAGGTTGGGCCTCTTGGTGACCTTCCCTTCTAGGCTTGATCACATATTGTTAGTCACTTCTTCAGTGAATTGTTCTTTTATCCTTTAGAGATGGCATAATTGGGTTGATGGAAATAAACTCAATGTATGTTATTTCATGTTGTGTATACTTAATCCTCCAAATTTTAGGTGACATTCAAAGTTACTTCAATTCTTAAACCGATTGATTAACTCACCCTTCTATGGGTGATCATTCATCCATATACATTAATTGAGCAAAAATTGAGGGACATTTTGTGATATCAACATCAATTTTTATTGGCATGGTATTTAAGGTTGATAAGTGATCTATACTTTGGTCATTCTAGGAAGTCAACCATAAGAAATAGTCCACATGATCATATCTCAAGATCATCATCAAATCAATATTTCAAGATCCAATATCAATATCATCATGGACTTAACCTATTAGGGTCTTAGGTCAATTGTGTGGGAGTGGTTATCTTACGAAACTCTAAATAATAAACATGATGAGGATTGAGGGGTAGTCATAATATGTATGTGATCTATTTTAGGGGAGTCACAAGTAAACTACCACCCCCAATCTAGAAAATTAGTCCACAATAGTCATCAACCATCAAACATAGACAAATAGGGAGAGTATCAACTATTAAATTGTGTTTCACTAGATCATGAGTCAAACATTAAGATTATTGATAGGGAAACCATATTTTAAGATTTCACATTATCATGGACATACTTGTGTGCCCTTCCTTCATGGTCAAGGTAAGGGTATACTTAGAAATTGAGAAGTCAAATTGGGAAATCAAGAGTTGAGCATATTAGGGAAATATTGAGATCCATGTCCATCATATCATTCATAACAGAGATACAAAGAGGCATAGTAATCAATTTGGAAAAGCCTCTTGTATTGAAGCCTTTCATCATGATTTTGAGAGTCTAAGAGCATAGTCATATCATAGTATGTGACACGATACATATCAATAGAGTGAGATTTGCTTAGTTATGTTTAAGGATTGATCAAAATAGAGACAACATAGGTATGATCAATAGGGACCTCATAAACCATGAGGTATAAAACATGAGTTCCCCTTTATTTCACCAAAACAAGGATTTATCTCAAACATAGAAAGTGCTTATATCTGATTTGGATATAGATTTTTCATATAAACTTTCCACATGAGTATATTCCTTTCAAGAGTATTATCTTACATCAAATAGGGTTTTCAATTTAAGATCACATCATGGCATTATCATTTTAATCATCTTCTATCATTTCAAACAAATTTTAATTTTCCCATGCATAAGCTACATGTAATCAAGAAATCATTTGATTCATAGTCATAAGAGAAGAATCACATGAGCAGATGAGAAGACTAACTAATCATCATCTACTTGGGTGTCTTAGGTGGTCCTTAAAGAAGAGGATGAGATACTATAAGACTCTCTAAACTGTAAGGAAAGGATTTGAGTCCTCCCTCAGTTCTTAAGATGTGTTATGCCTGAAACATATATAGAGGCCTATGTGTTTGGCTCTGATACAATTTGTCAAGCAACAATTTGTTACCCTCATCCTACCCGTATTGACTACATAGTTAGTGGCAATAGGGTTTGGGTACCCATACATAGAATGGCACAAATATGTCACATATGCAATATATATAGAGAGAGAGAGAGAGAGAGTCAGGCTAGAATACACTCGAGTGTATAGATCGCATGAATACACTCAAGTGTGTTTGCATATCAAGATCATTTTTTGCAAAATATAAATCATTGATCTTCACTGTCGTACTATAACTAAGCTACATGCAAATTTTGATCCCATTTAGATGAGTGTAAGTCACTCATCCAAGGGAAACAAAATCGACGCGTGAAATTAATTTGAAATGCATAATTTTTACGATCTTTATAACATGACCTATAAATGTCCAAATGTGCTCAAATTTTGTATATGAGATATTCACAATATGTTTAAGAATATCAATGGATTAGATTTATGAAAAAAAATGCATCATGAAAAGCTACTTGAGTGTATTCTGCTCTGAATACACTCAAGTGGATTCTAGTCTGACTATATATATATATATATATATATGTGTGTGTGTGTGTGTGTGTGTGTGTGTGTGTGTGTGTGTGTATGTGTGTGTGTGTGTTTGTGTGTGTGTGTGTTTGAAAAGGCAATAACAAAACTAAAAGAAATGACGAGATACTTAAATATGGATATAAGATATATTTACCCATTTCTATATCAAGATAACCCATTGGTGTTTCATTTCACAGCTTAGAGTCTTGAGTGCAGTGGATCTTCACTTGGTAACTACAAATTTGATAAAAAAAATATCGAGTATGCTATGAAAAACATGTAACCACAGTTTAAGAGTAATATCAAAGTTTCTTGGAAAGAAACATGATAATGAACGAAAACTATAAATAAGGTGAGAACATTCAACAATTTTCTTTTATACCAAGTATGTTTTATGTTTCTTTATCCATTATATCAACATTAGATTGCATAATAGATTTTTCTATATTATGATCAATCTCTACCAACATATTATAATAAAACATGAAAGTAGTATTCATATGAACAGTAGATCAACCAAGTAAGTAAGTAGCCAAGCTATCATACGAGCATACATACAAGCAAGCCAATATCATATTAGGGTCAAGAGATTAAGTGTACCTTGCAAATAGAATTCAAGATATGATAAGAACTCTAGATATGGTTCGGCCCAAGTAGACCTAAGATGTAGAGAGATACAAATTAGAGTCTTAGATCACTAGGGTTTGATAAGATAAGCATCATATGTGTCATGTGTGGATGTTGTCCTAGTCCTAGGCTTCAATTAGTTCAAAGATAGTTCCAGCTTCCAAACATGCATGTTCTTATTCAACATAGTACAAGGATCAACACTGAGCTCTAGGTCTAGGTGAACCATCCGCATTATAAGTAATATTGTGTGGAGATAAAGTCTAATCTAGGAGTAAGGGAAGCATGATATTTAGATAATTATCATGGTCTATTCATGCAAGATCATAATTAGTCATATTAGATTCATTTCATGCAAGAGAGTCATATATCCAAGTCATAGAAGCATTAAATGCATAGGATAGATCAAGTTAATATGTATAGCTATATCATGATGATTCTACTGACTTGAAGTCAAAAATAGATTTCTAATCTTTATTGATCAATTCTTGCACAAGATTGAAGATGGGTTACTAAAGTCCATAAAAGTCACAACATGTAGCACGTGGTACAACATGAGGCCATCAATAAATATAAACATGATCAAAGTAGATCCCTTGGTTCAAAAAGGTATAAGAGTTTATTGATTTTGAGATTAAATGATTACATGGTGAAAAATTAAGCCAAAGTCTAAAACTTGATCATATATGCACATAAATGAGCCACTTTTAGATCAAGGATAGTCATAGGAGCCCAAGGTGGTCATTAGGGTGCATTTAGATGGTCCAAGATGTAAAATCATAGCAAAAGTGAAATAGAGTTATTGATTTGCATGGACCTAGGTTTATAGATCACCAATAGTACAAGAGGAACATGGTTGGATATTAATCATTATTTAAAAGGTCACAAAAGTTGTTTATTTAGTAAATCATGGATGATATGAGCACAAATACCATTAGATGGTAGATCCATTGCAAAGGTGGTATTTTTCTAAACAAAAACATATATTACATCATGGCATTTAGTTCAGCCATCTAAGAGTTATGAGGGTTTGATCATACCCTTAAAAAATTGATTTTCAGGGTGACAAATACCCTAAACATGTTGCTTATTGGTCTCATGAGGAGTCAGCAAGAGGGTCGGCCCTTTGTCGGTCTGCTAGGTGCACTCCCTTATGGGCGCTTGGGGGTTGGTCCAAGGTAGTGGCGTTCATTGGGGCGCGGTGGTGGGCGCTCAGTGCGGCTCCAAGCAGTGGTGAGTCTACATCGAGAGAGGGAGAGGGAGAGAGCAATGGTGCATGTGGTGTGAGGCATTGAATGACGGCTGAAGGTGAGGGATGGTGATGGTTGGTGACCATGAGTGGGCCCCGGATGATCGTATCATCAAAGCGTGGGGCCCAGGTGTGTGTGGAGCATCTTGGTTGGCCATTGGGCGTAGACGTCGTAGAGAGAGGATGAGAGACTAAGGGAGATGAAGGTGTGTGATGTGTGTTGGATTGCAATCCAATGGTTCTCTTATCATCTTTCTTTGCCAAGTAGGGTCACGCCAGTCGTGGTAGAGCCTTTGTCGGTAAGGAAGGGGGAAAAGTGAGAGGAGGGTGGTGAGGACCCTTGTAGTGGCTGGGTATGGATGTGTGAGTCTCACGGAGCCAATCCCAATGTCAAGGGTTGCCAATCATAACCGAAGACACAACTAAACCTCAGTCGAGTTGCAATCATGGTGGTGTGGCACTAGATTGAGAGAAGGGTGATTTTGGGTGTCTAGGAGAGGCAAAGAGGGTGCAAATGAAAGAAGGGAAGAAAATGAGACGAATGGGAGGGAAAACAAGGCCAATAGGGGCGAGAAAAGGAGACAAGACCAGTCATAGAGTAGATATCATTGTGCCTTTGCACAGTATACGACCGAGGTAGGGGAAGATTTGTTGGCCCTTGGATTAGGGGTTGAATCGGTGGCATGAGGAGCCAACAAATTGAGGTATGTTGCTTTTGGATCAAGGGCACCCGATTGGTCCAACAGGAAGGACATGGATCACTGGGAGGGGAAAGGAGAGGGTGATCAAGGCCTTTTTCATGAGCAGACCACATGTATCTGGCCCAAAGAGCCGACCCAAGACTCAAAATAGCGACAAAGAAAGGATTTTTAGGGTTTTTAAGGTCTAGGTTTCAATTGGGCATAACTCCCTCCTTTGAGGTCTGATTTCGATGAAACGACATGTGTTGGATTCATGAGGAAAAGAAATAAACTATGAGCATGAGAACAAAAGCATATATGTATTTAAATATATGATCAAAATAAAAGGAAGGATGGTGATGAGTGTTATGTTTTAAAGTAAATTAGAGTCAAATTGAGGGTCATCAAGGTATAAATTGCACTCAAGAGTTATCAATTATACATTCAAACATGAAGTTGAAGACGAGGACAAGACATAAGTCTAAAATAAATTATATTCAAATTTTGAATTTTCAGGTTATCACAACGGGCCTTAGCCACGTAGAAAGAAGTCAAGTTGTATGAATCAAAGGCATCTGCAATCACTAAACTAGAAGCGCAAAACTCTACCCGACATGAAGAAGAAAGGTAGAAGCAACTTAAGGACTCCTCAGTCACTATGACTGCTGACTCACTACATTACATTGTGCCTCTGTATATCACTGCTCCACAATTTGAGATCCACAAAAGTGGATCACCATCCTCCAAGGCAATCTATTTGTTGGAATATGGGGTAAATTTATCAAGACCATCTCCAACACTTAACCAATATGTGTGTCTTGTATAAGATGTTGGGTGTCTTCATTGATACCTCATCAGGAGGTAACTTCATGTTCCAAAACTTTGATAGAGCTCGAGAAGTGGTAAAAAGAAGCATTAAAACCCAAGCCCAATCTAATCGAGGGCAAGGGGGAGTTCTCAAATTGGACAAATCCAAAGATAGCTCCAAGCTCAATTATATCTCTGAGAGCCTCAAGATGCTTTCCTTGAAGAAAGATCGAATGGAATCCTCTTGCAATGCCTATGAAAGAAGAATACAACCGAAGAAGCCTCAATATCTACAACAAAAAGTGAAGCTTTTTTAATTTATTTGCAAAATTTGCCAAGGCTATGATCACTCCATGCAGCAATGCTAACTTCTCTACAACATTCCCATGAAACCTAAATATGGGCAACATATGGAGGATCTCAACTCCATCCATAGCATTCCTGACCAAGCTTATTACAATTTGAATCAAACCAGAAATTACCTTGGTTTTCAATATGGAAACCAGACAATGTTGAGAATGGCGACCAACAATGACCTCCTCAAAAGAACTAACAAGGTCATCCACTTCCTGGGTTCCAATACAACAGTCAACAAAATTTCAAGAACCAAGGCAACTATTAGGGTAACTTCTAAAATCGTGGGCAGCAATTTCAAAATTTAAATCAAGCACCACAAATGCCACAATCCACCCCTATTTATCCACTAGTAAATAGATATGAGCTAAAATAATTGATCCAGTATCAAATGTACCATCAAAAAATAATTAATTCCTAGTTGACTTAGCTCATAGAAAACCAACGTCCTCCTATGGGAACTTTTACCGAGCAACCTAAAAATAACCCAAACATCTCAAGCAATTGAAGGTCATTTCCACACATTTTGGGAATGTTTATGCTCCTCCACTTCTTGATAAGTCCCCCCATCATTCCAATTGACTTTGACAATGATGATCTAGAAAGAACAAATATCTAAGGCAGTCATCAACTCCACCATGAAGACGACCCCCATTGTCGAGACCCCACATGTTGAGGCCATTGAGATTGATGTTTATGTCTATAAGTCATGCGCCCCCTACCAAGAATGCCTAAAGTAGACAAAGTTGGATACCAAACTCATGATATTTAAAGAATCCATGAAGAAGCTTCACATGGACATCCCTTTTCTTGATGCACTTTCTGAGATTCATGTATGGTCCAAGTGTTTGAAAACTCTATTAAAAAGGAAGCATACCAATGAAGAATATGAAATTGTAAATCTCATAAGAACCACCTCTGATATTATTCCTAATAATATGCCTAAAAATAATAAAGAAATTGTCTCCTTCGTGATCAGGAGGTGACAACACTTGTAGGAAGGGGCTTGTAGACTTAGGTGTCAGTATCTTCATCATTCCTTATAGTCTATGTAAAAGATTGAGTTTTTTAGATATCTTTCCCTAGCAATGACAATCTAGTTGGCAGATTCATCTATGACAAAACCCCTAGGCATTATAGAGAATGTCCCAGTGTGAGTTGGAAAGGAAGAATATGTCCCTTGTGATTTTCATCAAGGAGGATCTCCACTACCCTCTCATCTATGGCCGTCCATTTCTAGACACCGCTTGTGCCTTGATAGATGTGGAGGCAGGAACCATTCTCTTATGAATAGGGAGGAAAAATCTAGAGTTTTGTGTTTTTTAAAGTATAAAGGGCCCAAGTATCGATGAGGAGGTTTACCTACTCAACTGTATTGATAAACTTTCTCAACTAAGATAAGAATGGGAGTTATTAGAAGACCCTCTACTTACAACTCTGACCAAGTATGATTTTGATGATAAGCAGATTCATGAGTCTCGAGCGCATCTTGACACCTTTGAAGAAGACACTCAATTAGAATTTGAAGACCTCAAAATGCCCTCTATCATAGAAGATATGATTGAGTCACCAAAGGCTCCTAAAATTAAGTCCTTGCTTGAAGGACTCAAGTATGTCTTCCTTGATGACTAAAATATTTTGCTCGATGGTCATCAAATATGACCTTATTCCCAAGAAAGAAGACAAGCTAATGACCAAGTTGGATAAAAGGAGAGATGTCTTAGCATATAAAATGACTGACTAGATAGGGGTCAGTCAAGCCATCTACATGCACTAGATCTCAATGGTAAAAGAATACAATCCATCTAGGGACCCTCAGTGCAAGATACATCCAAACATGAAGGAGGTCATCTATCTTGAGGTCATCAAGATTCTTACTATAGTAATTATGTATCTAATTTCCAACTTTCCATGGGTGAGTTTGGTCCAATTGTACCCAACAAAGGAGGCACTACTGTGATAAAGAACTATAATGATGAACTCATCCCCGCAGGAACTGTACCAAGTGGAAGATGTGTATCGACTACAGTAATCTAAATAAGGTCACTAGAAAGGATCACCTCCATGTCCCCTTTCTTGATTATGTGTTGAAGTGCCTTGCTCACCAAGAATACTTATGTCACTTGGATTTCTACTCAGGATTCTATCGAATCCCCTTCCATCCTGATGACCAAGAAAAAACTACCTTCATTTGCCCCTTTGGAACCTATGCTTTTAGAAGGATGTCGCTCGGCCAATACAATACCCTCACCACCTTCCAGGGGTGCATGGTTGTGATCTTTTTTTCCTTGACAAAGATTATTATGGACATATTTAAGGATGACTTGTCCATTTATGGATATTGTTTTTAGTCCTACCTACGACATCTATCTCTAGTGCTAGAAAAATATAAAGAATCACACTTGGTTTTGAACTGGGAAAAGTGTCATTTTATGGTGAGGGAAGGCATTGTCCTTGGCCATAGAGTGAGCACTATGGGAATTTAAGCCAATTGGGCAAAAATCAAAGTAATTTACCCATCTCTCTCTACCTCTGTTAGAGACATTCTTTATTTTTTTGGCATGTTGGCTTATATTGAATATTCATTTGTGACTCCTCAAAAATTTCCAAACCCCTTACCAACCTTCTACTAAGACAACGTCTTCAACTTTGATCGGGATTGTGTGTCTAGTTTTAATAGTCTGAAAATGGCTCTCACTTCTGCTCATGTTATCCACACGTTAGATTGGTCGCTACCTTTTGAGATTACGTGTGACTCTAGTGGATACGCGTTAGGAATTATTATTAGGAAGAGGATCAACAAGAACCATCATCTTATCTTCTATTCCTCAAAGACCATCGTCCATGCACAGCAAAACTACACCACCACTGACAAGGAGATGTTGGAAATTGTCTATGCTTTTGACAAGTTTGGTTGTACTTTTCAGTTTCTAAGGTAATTGTTTACATGGATAACGCTTCCATATAATATTTAATGACTAAGAAGGATGCAAAGCCCAGACTCATTCAATGGGTACTTCTGCTTCAAGAATTTGATGTATAAATTCACAATAAAAAGTTGCCTTAGTCTCCAAGATGATGATGGGATCCCAATTAATGATTTGTTTCCAGATGACCAGTTCCTTAAATATGAATCTCATTTCCCATGGTTTGTCAACAATGTGAACTATCCAATAGCTGGTGTCCTACATCCTAAATATAAAGGGGACTCGAAGGAAAAAAAATTGCATGATGTCAAGTGCTTTTACTGCGATGACACATATCTATTTAAGTTATGTGCATATGGTCTTTACCATAGATGTATCACAGATTAAGAAGCTCATGCTATCTTGGAGAAATGTCATTCATACCCTAACAGTGGACATATGAGTTCTCAAAAAAGGCCTAAAAAGTACTTCAATGTGAATTCTATTAGCCCACTATATTCACATATGATTATGAGTTCATTCTTGCATGTGATCAATGCCAAAATCGGGATACATCTCTAAGAGGGACCAGATACATATGACTT
Source organism: Alisma plantago-aquatica (assembly GCA_963693085.1). Lineage (NCBI taxonomy): Eukaryota > Viridiplantae > Streptophyta > Magnoliopsida > Alismatales > Alismataceae > Alisma > Alisma plantago-aquatica. The sequence goes on from OY856409.1 coordinate 460,033,020, forward strand.
CATGGCATGAGTTAGAAATTTTCAACATTTGGGGAGTTGACTACATGGGGCCCTTCCATTCTTCCTATGGGTTTGAGTATATTCTTATAGATGTGGACGATGTGTCCAAATGGGTGGAGGTGATTCCCACAAAACTAGTGATTCTAAATCAATGATGAAACTCTGTAAGGACATAATCTTTCCCAGGTTCAGGGTCCCTCACACTGTAATTTTAGATGGAGAATCGCACTTCCTAGAGAAAAATTTCAAGGCATTGTTGAAAAGATATGGTGTGTTCACAAAGTTGTGACTCCCTACCATCCTCATACAAGTGTCTAGGTGGAAGTTTCCTATCAACAAATTAAAGCTATTCTGGATAAGACCGTGAATCGTGCAAGAAAGAATTGGGCCTTGAAGCTCAATGATGTCTTGTGGGGATACCAAACTACTTTTAAGACAACCCTGAGGAACAAGCCTTTCCAGATTATATATGAGAATCATTCCCACCTCTACATAGAAATGGAACATATAGAAAGTTGGGCTTTTAAGACCCTTAACTTTGATGTATCCTTGGTAGGGGAGAAACATATACAACTTTAGGAACTTAAAGAACTTTGCATGGCTACTTATGGGAGTGCCAAGATCTATAAAGACCAAACCAAATATGACAAATATGACACGATGCCCATCTAAGGTGGAAAGATATCTAGGTGGGGGACCAATTCCTTGTGTACAAATCCAAATTAAGACTATTTCCTGAGAATTTAAATCAAGGTGGTATAGGCCTTATCTCATAGAACACGCTTATCCACACAGAGCACTCATCCTCTAGGAAAAATTCAAGGGTGACTTTATAGTGAAATAACACCAGCTCAAGCACTATCTCCATGCAAATGACTTTTTGGCACAAGAAGTTAAACATCACCCTACCATATAAGATCAAAATACAAGGGAACTTAAACCATTGCTCCTCTCAAAACCTGAGTCGCTCATGACTTGACTATAGGTGTTGGGCATTCAATGTCAAATAGGGTGCTTATTGGGAGGCAACCCAACATTTTCCTATCTTTTCCTATTTTCTCTTATTTCCCGTTTACTTAGATTTCCCCCATTATTTTACTCTTTTCTCAATTGCTACATTGTTTCATTTGACATTTAAGGAAAATTCAAAAAAGGGGAAATTGAGTTGATCAACTGGCCACCGACTCTATCAACCAGAAAGAGTGGGGATAGACATCAAGTAAAGTGGTGATGATGGTTCAAATACTAATCGAGTCGATCGATTGGGTTCCTAGTGGGTCTCCAGGTGAATACAAAACCTAGCCACTTGAGGGGGTTGAAACATCTCAACCCTCAACTCCCCTCCCCCAAGCAGTGAGCCCTCTGCCCTACTACTGCCTGTGGAGCTGATCGACTAGCAGCCCAACTCACCGCCAAGTCACTACATCACTCTGTTGGACTATCACCGCTCTACCATTACACTACCACAAAATTTGTGTTGGCTGTTCAACCCATATCTAGTCGATCGACCAAGATGCATCAAGTAGTTATGCATTTATTCAGCCATGTTGCTCCTGAGTTGTGACACCTTCTTCCCTGGCCATCTAGCCCCACCACTGCATATTTTGCAGCCATGTTCCTCCAATTCAGGTGAGTCAACCAACTCACAACGACCTGGTCAGTTGGCTAAATGCAACCACATGTTACCTCCCCAACCAATCAATTGATCAGTTTTCTTGGTTGATCGGTTGGCATGTCTCTAATTGTAGACACCCATGCAACCAGTCAATTGGCATGCTTTCTAGTCAATCGATTGGCATCTCCAAGGAAAGCAACTAGTCTTAAGATGGTTCCATTTGTAGGTTCTGCATATTCCTCCTCAAGGATAAATAGGTAGCATGGAAAACTGCTCCTCACAATGCTCATCACCACCACATCTCGGGGAGTTTGTATTGAGGAGTTTGCATATGACTCTTTTCCTCGCATCCCCGACAATATGCCAGCCAACATCACTAGGATCGATGAGCTCATCGACTATGCCAAATCTAGTCGACCTACACGTCGAGCCTCACAACATCGTGTTCTACCAGACCACATATTGCCCCTCTACTAAGGCATTACATCCTATTCACTAACAAGGATCATCTATTGTGGTACAAAAATATGGAAGTGGTTGGAGTTATTCTTCCTCGATAGATCTGAGGAGCCACTCTCTTCACTCTAGGCATTCATGACTTTGTAGACATTATCTTGCCACAAAATTACATCACACACTTCCTATACCAGATATATTCTGTCTATGGAAATCTTACTTTGGAGTTCTTGATGACTTTTTAGAAACACTACATTCACAGGAGCACTCCACTTGTATGATATGGATCTTTGGGGAGAAAACACACACCACCGCTGGCCAAATCACTTCTCTTATCCTTGATATCTAGGATAGATCATGGTTGGAGAGTGGCATGGAGTGCCACCATGACTCTTATCATTGTTGGTGTAATGCCAAAAAAATTTGGGTGGAACCTATAGGCCTTTATCCCTTTTTTCCATCAGGGGAAAAGGCTTCTAGAATCCACAACCCAATGGTTTTCTATTTCTACACCATCCTCACATGTGTTGTCTACAACAGGTCTGACACACTGGACACCGCCATATATCTTTACACTTTATGGTGCTTGCTCAACAGAGAGCCCCAACTGGGGGAGTGCTATCATCAATCACATACACCTACGGGAAAGTCGTAGCACCAGTTCATCTTTTAGCTTAGGCCAAATCATCACTGCCATCACTATATTCTAGGGCTAAACCCACATCCCCTTCCAAGCCATCCTGCCTAAAGGGATTCGATGCCTAATTGATCTTCCATACATGTAGTCTAGTCATATTATACGCCCTAACATCTAGGAAGGTACCTATTCTCATGTTTTGTGGCAGCAATACCTAGATCACACTACCTCTCCATGCTAGGTTCTCTATAGAAACCTTATGTTATGATCTTGACAACCTATCAGCCCAAATACAATGGTTTCTCTATGAGAATCCACTTCTGACGAATGTTGTCCCCGATCCTACAGCTCATTGTAGGAGTGTCTCTTTGGAGGTGAACAACAATGCGACTGAACCTCCTCTACCTCCACCACCATGCTACACTAGGATACGCACTAGTAAGGATGTGGGTCCTAAGGGAACTTATGGCTTATGCAAGATCAACTAGTAGTTGGACAACATCGAGCAATCTCAATTGTGCATGGAGCACAAGTAGACGTGCCATGGCCATTAGCTCAACCACCTATATCTCATGTAGTGCTCTCAAAAGATTTCGCATGTTGACACTAGACACTACGCTCCCAACCGAACATTATATGAGGAGTATAGGGCTCATCAGCTTATCATGGCCCCAACTCCTAGTATTGAGGATGAAAATATAATGAGACCTCCTCCTCATATTATCCTCCCCCACCTCATCCTCCACCACCACTGCCAGGTGCTCATGGAGCATGATGTCTACCAAAGTGATCTTACTCCCTCCATCTTGGATTTGATATTTGCTCAGGACAAGCAAAATACCAAGTTTGGGGTAGAGGGCGATGGTACGCGTTGATTACACCGCCTCTATCATTCTTTTTCCTAGCATATCCATCATTTCATACTTACTTGCATGTAGACTTTAGTTTCTTTTTGTTTCATTTTCCTTGTATGTGATATGGCCCTTAGCTAGTAGGACAGATAAATATATATGTGTGTTATCAATGAACCTTGTTGAATGTAATAAATATTTTTTGCAACTATTCTACAAATTTCCATGACTAGAACTCACTGTGTCACCTAAGACCTTAATTAGCAATATTCCTTGGAGAAGTTGGCAAGCGTCAATGACAGATAGGAATCTAACATAATGTGTCTTTAACTAGTTGTCGAAATAACTTGTAAAATTTCTAGATTTTTTCTTGTTATGGAATTATTTGAACAGATGTTATAATACTACTAAAGTGTTCAAAATAAAAAAAATGAGAATGTACAAGTTTGGTCTCTTCTACCACCTTCTTATCCCTTGATTTTACCAAAAACAAAAAATTCAAAGCCAAAAATATGATAAACTCCAAGTTTGGGGTGGCACATCCTTTCCCCTCTACCAGTTCTTCCATACCCCTCATAAATTTCATAGGGGCATACCATCAAGAAAAGAAACCAAAGTACACACTGAAAGAATGCAATCAAAGTAATTGCAACCAAGAAAATAAAAGATCTCAAGTTGAATAGAGGAGAGATTGCCTTTTTCCATACCTCCCTTCACTCTAGTTTTCCACCTAGGGAAATCTTCCATGCCCACAATTCACCAATAATCAAACCCTACTCTTGTACAAACCCTTGTAAGAAAAACCAATAACAAAAGGGATATAACATCTATTTCTTTGCAACACCTAAAATAGAAGCAAGTCTTTAAGTAAAATAGAGTGGAGAATGTGCAAAAATTAAGTTTATTGGTTCCAAGAAATGAGGGTTGCCTTGGCCATGAAAGGTTGTAAGGAAACAAGTATTTCTATGCAAGTGAGGAAGGAAGTGTTGTTAGTATATGTTGGAATAAGTTTGTAAGTAGTTGTTGCTCGAGGATGAGCAAACATTTAGGTTCAGGGTGATTGATGAACGCATGTTTGCTTTTTTTATTGCATATTTTAGGTCATCTATTTAGGACATTGTGTTACTTTTTCTCAATTTTAGGAACTAATTGCAATTTCCTTGTTTTTGTCTCCTTAATGAGTTCCTATTAGTTTTGTACATATTTTGTAGGTTTTATGCTCATTCTCACTTCTTCAACCCCAAAATAGAAGAATGCACATCATTACCCAAAGAATTAGAAGGCTAAGAGGCTTTTTTAGACTCCTAGGAGTCCATTTAGTCAACTCACCCCCTCTGGTCAACCGATTGAGAAATAGAATTGGAAGGAGTCGTGAATGTTAAGCGGTTGGCTGGAAATCTAGTCGATTTACTCAACCTTGTCTAGGAAGGTGCATTTTTACATTCAAATTAGGCGATTGATGTTCCTTGAAGATGAAATATTAGTTCATCCAGTTGCACCTTCCCCGCTTAGAAGCTACACAACAAGTAATCCAATCAACTGACTAGCCATCCATTCGATCGATTGGCATGTTGGTTCTAGAAATGTCCAACCGCAGCCAGGCCCTTCTTTAGGGTTTCTAGGGATCTTCCTCTGCTATAAAAGGAGGGGGAGTACCAAACAAAGGCATACCATATTCTATCAACCCTTTATCATCACAGAGCCCTACCTGGGATAACAAAGCAAGGAAAGGAGATACATAGTCACCTATTCCTCATAGAGTCTGTAAAAGTGTTGCTAGCAACATCATTATTCTTCCCCCTATTTTTTTCATGCTAGTATGAGAAATATGGAGTAGTCCCCTTTTTTTGGGACATGGGGAGTAGCCCCATGAGTCTATAACTTGTCTTATTTGAGTTTTTTATTCCATTAAGTATTGTACGTATATGTTTTCATTCATTTAAAAATGTGATTTATGACTTGATCCCTCATTCTTTATGGATGTCAAGATCAATAACAGTGAGATCCCAAACTTATTAGACTAGAACATCGGATGAGACTCACAAGTTTCTTGATGAGATCCTGGATGGAAACTTGTTGGATAATCGAACCATGACCCACAAACATCAAGATCGCAGATTTGTGGATAGCTTGATCCATGAGATCTTTTTTTGAAAGGAATAGATCGACATGATCTTAATCTAATCATTGTTTAAAAAAGGAAATTAAAGTTTCTATTACAACTACATAGGCTTTTGGTGGTGAAATATGGATTCCAGCAATTCCTACTAATTGAAATTGATTCTTAATAATTTAGTTTTACTTTGCAAATTTACTTTCTTATTTTAGGTTTTAAATCTTTAAATAAATAGTTTTATTTCTACAAGTTTACTTCCTTGTTTTAGTCTTAAATCTCTTTCCTATTAGGTGACCCAATACCTTTTGACCACTATTGTTTCTCGAGGGAAGGCGAGCTTGGGAAACCCTAACTTCAATGGGAATCATCGACTGGCTAATACATTTAGGGTAACACTAACTCAGAGAAGGGCAGCTTCACCTACTAAATGGTGATAGCCACAACCACTACCACAATCAACAACTCCCCTCCTACACCACTAAATATTCTTTCAAGAAATGGTGAAGTATTTAAAGCTCCCCATCACAGCCACAAATTGCTCGATGTGAGATCTTAAAACGGAAGATTTCATGTGTTCCTCATCATAACACCAAATCTTTTCCAATCCTTCCAAACCTAATGGTAAATCGTACCTCTTTAGAAACCAAACCATTTCTAATCCTTCCTAACCTAATGGGGAAGATAGGGGTTTTGGGATCCAAGCAGGTCAGTTGAGTGCAATAAGTTGCCTGGCTACTACGGCCAGTGACAAGCGACGGCGGGTGTGCGAGGAAGACATATAGCATGGTGTCCGAGCTTGATGTTTGCCTCCAGTTTGGGGCACACCGTGCATCTTCTAGTTATGTCACCACAGCCAGCGGCAGTTGATGTTGTTGTTTCTATGTATTGTAGTTGGATTTGTAATGAGAAAAAAGAACAAGGACGATGACTATAAGAACACGTATTAGATAGTTCCTTTATTTGCCTTCATTGATCCTTTACTCCCCATTCTTGTTATTATAGTCATCATCCTTGTTCCTTTTCTATTACTCATTGTTCCACATGCTTGAAAATGGAACAAGGACGGTGACGACAGGAACAAGGAAGGTAAAGGATCAAATAGGGGGAGTAGAGGAACATCAGGTGGAATGACTTATTGTTCCATTTTCATTTATAATTTGTATTTGTATCTGTATTTGTTTATTTGTTATCATTAATGGAAACATGTCTCACTATTTTGTTTGTTGTACTTATTGTACAATGTTGAGGTTAGGGAGAAGAGGAAGAACGAGCTTGAGAAAAGGATCGAGGTTAGGGAGAAGAGGAAGAACGAGCTTGAGAAAAGGATCACAGAAGAGGAATAATGACGTTAGGGAGAAGAGGAACATAGAGCTTGAGAACACATACAATTGAATACTAGAACATGTGTGATTCATATGGTTTTCCATCAAAAAAGTTGATCCTTTACTCCCCCTATTATACTAACAAGGCAATTGTGCTTTCCCTCTCCTGGAGTTGATATAATAGACATTTTTGACTAATGAAACAAATATGTATCATCATTACAGCATTTCATGTGTTTGCAAAAAATTGGAATACATAGGATGCACATTCATTTTCTCCACAACCTTGCTAATGTTCTTGATCTACTTGTTCCAATTCTCATCTTCTATTAGTCACTATATAGGAACAACAATTGGGAAAAAAGGATCTAATAGGGGGAGTAAAGGACCAACAAGTTGAATGTTAAAACATCGACCATTTTGAATCCAACAAATGTGTCATAGTTAATTTGAAAAGTACATTTATACAATAGGAACAAGAATTGATAGTAAAGGAACAATGTGTTAGAGAAAATGATCAAATAGGGGGAGTAATAGATGTTGTTATAACCTCGATTTTGCTTGTATGAATTGAAATGCAATTTTTCAAATAAAAGGGATTTGAATGGAAAATTGTACGATTTGTTTTCAAAGAATGGATTCTTTTGCAATATTTCCCTTGGATGCATGATTTCGTGGTTAATAATGATTTGATAAATCCAATAATAATAAAAGGTAAACAGATATAAAATAAATCCCATAATAAATAATAGGAAAAACAAATAAAGGGATAATTGTGTGCATATGTGAGAATTATCTAGAAAGTGATATGGATGACCATTATTGATTAGGTTTTGGTTCCTTTTGGTTTATAATGAGAAAATAAATTAGAACAAAGAAAATAGAAGAGAAAGAAAGAGAATAATGAATTTTAATTACATAATATATGCCTTTTGAGTGGATGACTTGGATGTGAAGAAAAGTCTCTTTTATTTTCAAGTTTCAGTTCTGAACTTTGCTCACAAGTAAATTTAGTCATTAAAGAGTTCTCCTTAAAAATTGGGATTAAATGTGTAGTTTTATAGATATGAATTTTTAAAAAAACCCTAAAGTGAGAGGAAAATAAATAAATGTCACAATTTTCTAATCCAATTAGAATTTGATTTATTTGACCTTTTATAAGTGCGCGTGATGTGGATCGTAGGATCTAAGATCCAATGGCGTGTAGTCATCCTCTACCTCTAGCCGTGTATAGCAATAGGGAACAAGACACAGCCTTTTCCCAATCATATTTCTCCTCACCTAGTTGGTGTGTGAATCTGGGTAGGTTCATCCTTAATTTGTTGGGGTTTTAGGGGCCCTAGAAGTTTCACCTAAACCACCATGGGGGAATTTCTACCTAAGGAATCCCTCCTATATAAGGGAGCACTTGAAAGCCTCTAAGAGAGCTCCAATACCCTTGCAAGTACACATGTGATTCCCCAGATTCAACCTCGCTATCAATCTCCCTCAAAACTTCATTCTTCACCCTGCCCAGATCGTCGTCTCTCTAGAGGCATCATGACCTCAACCCACCTATTTTGATCAGCACCCGAGCAATTGAGAAGCACGCTGAGTTCACAGAGGCGAGACGAAGGCGAAGACGATCCCTTTATGCTCTCTGGTGCGCTAGAACTTGGAGTCAACTGGGTAGTTGACTCGGCCATGGGAGTAGTTGGTTGTCGTGAGGCTAAAGAAGAGAGAGAGAGAGATAGGGAAAGTTTGTCTCTACCCCCACTCATGTATTGAAGAGGTAAGGGTATTACTACCCTTTCACTTTTTTTTTCATTGGTTAAGCGAGTTCCCTCATAGGCGCGGGTGCCACAATGGAATGAGCCTATTGGCTCAAGCCTGGCCCCACTGGCACGGCCAAAAATAGCCTAAGTAATTAGGTGGCGGCCCACGGTTGATCTAAAAACATTATTTTCTTGTTAAAATAATAACTAATTATAGGATTATTCGATGGGGACATGGCATATATGGTTTTAGATCAAAAAATATGTAGAATCCAATAAAAATGAATTTGAGACCTAAGTATGCTTGTAAATCTAAAAGTGTGTAAAGGTGGTACCTTTAAAGGTTTTAACTAATTTAAAACCCTATGTTTTGAAGATTAAAGGATATAATGATGTCCTCTGGATATTATGAGAAAAGTTTAATCTTTTGACATGAAAAGGATAGATTAGTCTAATTGGATGCTAATTGTACATATTTTGGTTAATTAGGGTTCCATAATGATAAATGTGCATTAATGGGCTTAAAACCCCTAATTTTGATAATTGTGAGGTTCAATGGTTTTAATTGTGGAAATCAATCAACAAGACATGAAAATGATATTTTTGAACTAATTTGTGGATAACGATCCTTAATTTAGATAATTTGAGTAATTAGGGTTTTTTTATGAGTAGGAAAAGTGCTTTTAGGGTTTGTTGACCTAAAAAGGATAAAATTGGAAAGTAAAACTTAGAAACCCTAAGGAAACCCTAATAAGACTTAGAAACCTTAGAATGGAATCCCATGTCAATAAAAGATGTTTGGATGCGATTACAACAATTAGGTGTTATAAATGCTTTTCAGGATCAAGATTTGCTTGATTTATTGCTTGGCTTGGTAGATTGGACTTCTTGATCAGATTAACTGTCTTGCTTGGTTTTGAGACTTCCAAATTAGGTATGTGGTTAGGCTTATGGCTAATCGCTCTAGTTTCATGGCAATTTATGTGGTTTTACTAGTTTCTTGAAATTAATTGTTTGGATGAACTTTAGTTCTTGCAACTATAAAGTGACTATGTCTATCACCATAAATACGTGAATGACAAGCTCAGATCCTAATCCTCCTCTGTAGCTTTGTGTATATGTGAGAATCTGATGATCTAGGTATTGATCTACCTTTGGGTAGGATCAACCGATTATCATGAGTCAAGGTTTTATCTACCTTTGGGTAGGATCATACGACTATACAGCTCTAGGTCTTGGTCTACTTGTGGGGTAGGACCAAAGAGGGCTAATGAGGATCTACCATATGTTAGAGGTAGTATCCATGTCCACTGCAGGGATAGCATAGAGGCTTGGATAGATCAGGATTGAGTAGTTATGATTAAGATGTAAAGTTTGATCTGTTAAACAATAATTTTATTGTAATATGTTGTTACAACTAGATGCTAACTTTTGTTTCCTCCACATACCAGTATAATTCTTTATATCGATCGACGTTTTATTTGTTGCCGTTTTAGGTAAATATGTAGTTATGTTTATGGAAAGAGAATGTTCAATAAAAGGTGACATTGAAAAGGACAAGGCTAAATAATGTTCGGAGGATTATAGTTAGTTGGTTCTTTCCTTGGGTAAAGTTATGAAATCCTATTTTTGAAAGGTATGTGAAAAGAAAAAAAATTATCCTATTTTAAGCTTAGTTGTGGAAGAATTTATTAATTATTTTTATTATTTACAAAACCATATGATCCTATTTTGAGATAACAGCTCTATCTTCTTGGCCTTCCTTAATTGGGGATTGTGGAGGGCTCGTTATATTTGGTATCAGAGCATGGTTTTCTGTATAATCTCTAATCATTATTAAATTTTATAATTTTTTTAGAGCCCTAGGGAGTTATTATAGAATTTTCCAAAGATGGAGGTCTCTTGAAAAGGATCATGCTTTGGGGGCTGGTAAGATTTTCCTCCACCCCGCTAGTCAGTTTATGAGGACTTATGGAATCCGTGTGACTGACTGGCCAAAATATGAGGATTTGACTCGAAATAAGATACCTCTAGGTCTTCTCATCTGCTTTCATACCTCTTTTATCCCTTTTCATTGGAGAAACTTTAAATTCTTAGGGTTTTCTCTCTCTCCACCTCCTCCTGAGTTTTGGGGTTAAGAATGTTAAGGATTAAGGAATCCTCCACCAAATAATAAAAAGCATGTAAGAAAGATGTCATGGACATAAGTTTTAATGATATGAAACTTAGGGTGGAGTTTAATTACATGCTTATGTGTAGCAGCATGACCTGTTTCAAGACTGTCATTGTCCTCATTGACACCCCACAGGAGAACGTCGAGGTCAGACTCTCTCATAGGAAGAGAAGGTATCTAGAGAAAAGATGGAAGATGATGGAGGAAGAAGCCTCCAGGAAGAGAAAGTGACATGATGGAGCCTCAAAGGAAGGCTCATATCCTAAGCCAATTCCCTTCGACAACCTAAATCTAGAGAAAGACCAGGAGGATTAGACAATGTCTGAAGATGAGGTCAAGACCAAGGAGAATCCGACTTATGGATTAGGACCAGTAGTAGTAGTCCATACTCCCAATGCCCTCTGTATGGAGTAGCATAAGAAGATGACTGAGGCCATTAGTGTCTTATCCCTCAAGGACATAGCCAGAGGTGAAGATGGTGAGCCACTACAAGTTTGTCCATGACTTGGAGCCACCATTTTGGACATCGTGAAGTTGAACATTGAGAATTTGTGGGGAGAAGACAAGACTGAGGTGGTCGACAAATCCGATGTCTGGATTCTAGTTGTGGAAAATGGTTTCTGCATGCCGAAAGTGCAACCAAGAAAGAAGGTCCCATTTTTCACTCATCTTCTGGAAGGAGTAGCCAAGATCGAGTGGGAGAACCACATCATAGTCTCAAACCTGAATGAAGACTTGATGGCTTGGACTGACTTCAGAACCATCTTCTCAACCAGATTTATTCCAATCTCAATGAAGAAAGAAAAAGAAAGGGAGTTCACCAACTTGATCCTAGGTAACTTATATGTCACAGACTTTGGCGGCAAGTTCTACCTCCTTGAGCGGTTTGGATACATGATGATTGCGGAAAGATGGGTGGACCATTTTGTGGAGAGTCTACATCATGCCATCAAGCCTCATGTGAAGGACAGCAAATGAACAAACTTCACCGACGCCTACAACACCGCCCTAGACATGGAGAAGATGGCCATGCCTACTCAAAACCCATCCAAGTGATACTTGGGTTTCACTGAAGGTACATCTGGACCAAGGAATGATCACAAGAAGGGACAAGGATGCAACCATGCCAAGGGAAAACATGGAGGCAAAGGAAAACCCTGTAATGAGAACAACTGTCCTAGGTGTCGCACCTATGGAAGATGGAACTCAAGAGAGTGTCATTATAATAAGAAGGTGTGTTTCCGTTTCTAGCAAGAGGGATACTTCGAAGCCAACTATCCTTTGCTAGACTCGAGAATTATGGGCCTAGTAGCTTCCCAACCTGTAACAGCCCAGCCAGTAGCCACAGCCCCACCTACTGGAGAGCAAAGACAAGCTCAAGTTTTTGCCATCGACAATGAAGAGGCATAAGCAAATGCTAATCGTTTGATAGAGGGCATGCTTGAGGTCATGGAACACAATGTAAAATCTCTTTTTGACTCTGATTCTAGTAGTACTTTCATTTTGAGAAATCTTGCAGCCATGCTTTGTTTGGACATCAGGGATTTAGGATATGTTTTGGATGTCACAACCCCGAGTGGTCAAATCTTTATATATCTTTTGAAAACCCCAATGATACCTATTAAGTACTTGGATCATGAGCTCCCTATGGATTTTATCCTCCTTGACATGAGAGACTTTGATGTGATCAGTTGTATGGATTGTCTCTATACTTATAGGGAAAAGATCGACTATAGGGAAAAGAAAATAAGAATAAAGAGACTAGGTCATCCACCATTCACCATTAGAGGTAGGAAGGAATGCTACCACCAGCCTGTATGTTTCAGTCTTAAAGGAAGAGTGGATGATAACCAAGGGTTGTCAAGCTTTCCTAGTAGTAGTTACTAATTCAAAGCCTAAGGTGCAGACCCTAGAGGAAATAGAGGTAGTCAGGGATTACGTTGATGTGTTCCCAAATGATTTGCTTTAAATTCCTCCTAAGGGAGAGGTAGACTTTTTGATAGAGCTAGCTCCCAGGACAAACCCTATTTCTAGGGCACCTTACAGGATGGCCATCGCTGAGTTGCTTGAGCTGAAAAGGCAACTAAAAGAGTTGCTAGATAAAGGTTTTGTCCGACCTAGAACATCTCCATGTTGAGCACCAGTCCTCTTTGTGAAGAAGAAGGATGAATTGCTTAGAATGTGCATAGACTAATGAATGATCAACCAGGATACCATTAAGAACAAGTATCCTTTGCCTTCTAAAGATGACATGTTTGACCATCTTAAGTCTGGTCAAATATTTTCAAAGATTGACCAAAGGTTCGGGTACCACCAGTTGTGAGTCAAGAGCGAGGACATCCTGAAAACTACTTTTTGAACCCGTTATGGACATTATGAGTTTGTGGTTATTCCTTTTGGGTTGTCCAATTCCCTGAGTGTGTTTATGAATCTCATGAATAGTGTGTTCCAACCTTTCCTCAACTCATTTGTCATAGTGTTCATAGATGACATCCCGTTTTACTCTGATGACCTAGAACAACACCAGAACTGATTAGGTAGAATCCTTGATATTCTGAGAAAGCAAAAGTTCTATGGGAAATTCTTAAAGTGTGAGTTTTGGATAGATCATGACATGATCCTTGGATACATCATATCCAGAGGGACCAACTCAGTGGATCCTGCTAAAGTGTCACCCGTGCGAGATTGGCCAACACCGAAGAACCCCTCTAAGATTCGTAGCTTCCTGGGATTGGCTGGATATTATTGGTGCTTCATAAAAGATTTTTCAAAGACTTCTTTGCCACTCACCAAGATTACCTGAAAGGATGAGAAGTTTGTGTGGTCAGACTTGCGTGAAGCTCGTTTCCTTGAGCTAAAAGAAAAATTGACCACAGCTCCAGTGTTGACTCTACCATCAGGCAATGAATGTTTTATGATCTGCACCGACACATCGAACATGGGGCTTGGATGTGTGCTAGAGAAAAATAGGCATGTTGTTGCTTATGCCTCCAGACAGCTCAAGCCCAATGAAGTGAACTACCCGACGCACGATTTAGAGTTGGTTGCAGTTATACATGCCCTGAATATTTGGTGAAACTATCTGTATGGAGCCACTTTTGAAATTCTCATCGACCATAAGAGCTTGAAGTATCTCCTGGCTCAGAAAGACCTAAACCTAAGATAGAGACGATGGATGGAGTATATGAAAGACTATGATTTCACCATTGCCTATCATCTTGGGAAAGCTAATGTTGTACCAGATGCTCTTAGTCAGAAACAGCTCAGGTGTGTAGTTTTCTTATCTAGACAGTGGAGAAAACTACAAGAGTTTATTAGGTGGATTCTACATCCGTTAGCAGACTGGATCCATGTGGCTAACATCTAGATAAAACCAAACATGTTGGACGAGTTGGTAGCTACTCAGTTAGCCAGCCCAGAGCTTGACAAAAGGTTTGTTAGAGAAACCTCAGACCCATCTCTTAGTAGGAGTAGATGGTGGAATCCTCTACAAGAGTCGTATTTGGGTTCCAGAAGATTTTCCCTTGAAGAATCATATCTTGCAAGAAGCTCATGGTTCTAAGTAAACGGTACACCCTGGCACTACCAAGATGTTTAAGGACTTACAGCAGTACTTTTGGTGGCCTGGAATGAAGAGATATATAGCGGCATATGTGGCCAGTTGTCTCGCGTGCCAGATGGTGAAAACACCAGTGACCCGGTGGATTGCTACAACCGATTAAAATCCCCAAGTGGAAATGGGAGCAGATCACCATGGACTTTGTGGTGGGTCTCCCGAAGACCAAGAGAGTTCATGATGCAATATGGGTTGTGGTAGATCGCCTTACCAAGTCGGTGCATTTCCTCACCTTAAAGACCACTGTAAAAGTGATAGATCTAGATGAACTTTATATCAGAGAGATAGTATGACTGCATGGTGTTTCAAGATTGATTATTTCTAATCATGACCCAAAGTTCACTTCCAAGTTGTGGAAGCAAGTACAAGAAGAACTCGGCACTAGACTAAAGTTTAGCGCAGCTTATCACCCCCAAATTCATGGATAGTTAGAAAGTATGATCCAAACTTTAGAGGATATGTTGAGAGCATGTGTGCTTGATTGGGGTGGATCATGGGATCAGTACCTACCCCTAGTTGAGTTTTCTTACAAAAATAGCTACCAAGCTAGTATCAGGATGCCTCCATACGAAGCTCTCTATGGGGGTCGTGTCAATCTCTACTTCACTGGGATGATGTTAGTGAAAGGACCTTGTTGAGGTTATAGGAACTACAGTTATATGTTGATAAAGTCACTTTGATCAAGCAAAGGCTAAAGAGAGCCCAAGATCGACAGAAATCGTATGTTGATGCAAAGCGGACTGACTTGCACTTCACTGTGGGTGAACACGTATTTCTAAAAATCCAACCCCTCTGAGCTATACCTAAGAATAGAGGAAAGATGAATCCCTGATACGTGGGTCTTCTTGAGATTTTGGAATGGATTGGTGAAGTTGCTTATTGTTTGGCCTTACCCCCTCAGTATAGTATGATGCATGACGTGTTCCATGTGTCCAATCTAAAGCACTATGTGAAGGACCCAAGACATGTGTTGAGCATTGAGCCTATTGAACTCCAAGGGAGGCTGACTTACCCTGAGTCACCTGTGAGGGTATTGGATACCAAGGTCAAAGAGATCAGGAGTAAAAGCATAGAGATGGTAAAGGTTCTCTGGAAACACCATGGAGAGGATGAAGCCACATGGGAGTTGAAGACAGACATGGAAAAGGCTTACCCTGAATTATTTGGTTAACTGGTTGAATTTTGGTGACAAGATTCCTTTTAAGGGGGTAAAGATATTATAACCTAAATTTTGCTTATATGAATTGAAATGTAATTTTTCAAATAAAAGGGATTTGAATGGAAAATTGTATGATTTGTATTCAAAGAATGGATTTTTTGCAATATTTCCCTTGGATGCATGATTTCTTGGTTAATACTGATTTGATAAATCCAATAATGATAAAAGGGAAAAGAGATAAAAGAAATCCCATAATAAATAACAGAAAAAAGAAATAAAGTGATAATTGTGTGCATATGTGAGAATTATGTATAATTCTCTAGAAAGTGATATGAATGACCATTGTTGATTAGGTTTGGTTCCTTTTTGTTTCTAATGAGAAAAGAAATCAAAATAAAGAAAATAGAAGAGGAAGAAAGAGAAAATTGAATTTTAATTACATAATATATGCCTTTTGAGTGGATGACTTGCATGTGAAGAAAAGTCTCTTTTATTTTTGAGTTTCACTTCCAAACTTTACTCTCAAGTAAATTAAGTCATTAAAGAGTTTCCTTTAAAATTTGTGATTAAAAGGATGTCTAATTTGAGAGATATGAATTTTTGAAAAATCCCTAAAGTGAGGAATATCAAGAAATGTCATGATTTTCTAATCCAATTGGAAATTGATTTGTTTGACCTTTTATAAGTGTGCATGATGTGGACCATTGGATCTGAGATCCAACAGTGCACGGTCATCCACTACCCCCCAATCATGTATGGCAGCAGGGAACAGGACACAGGTCGATCAGATTTCTCCTCACCTAGTTAGTGTGTGAATCTAGAAACTTGTCCAAAGAATCACAGTGAGAAACCGCGTAGGTTCATCCTTAATTTGCTGGGTCTTTAGGTGCCCTAGAAGTTTCGTCTAAACTGTCATGGGGGAAGTTCTACCTGAGCAATACCACCTATATAAGGGGGGACTTGAGACCCTTTGCGAGAGCACCAATACCCTCGCAAGTACACCTGTGATTCCCCAGAATTAATCCTACTATCAATTTCCCTTGAAACTTCATTCTTCACCCCTGCCCAAGTCGTTGTCTCACCGAAGGCATCACTACCTCGACCCACATGTTCCGATCAGCACCTGAGAAATTGAGAAGCTCGTTGAGTTCATGGAGGTGAGATGAAGGCGAAGATGATCCCTTTTCTCTCTTTGTGCGCTAGAATGTGAAGTCAACTGGGTAGTTGACTTAGGCAGGGGAGTAGCTGGTTGTCGTGAGGTTGAATAAGAGAGAGAGGAAAAGTCTATCTCTGTCCCCGCTCATGTATTGAAGAGGTAAGGGTATTACTGCACTTTCACTTTTTTTTTGTTGGTTAAGCAAGTTCCTTCGCAGACGTGGGTGCCGCCGCGGCACGAGCCTATTGGCTCAAGCATGGCCCTGCTGGCGTGGCCGAAAATAGCCTAAGTAATTAGGTGGTGGCCCATGGTTGGTCTAAAAACATGATTCTATTGTTAAAATCATAACTAATTGTAGGTTATCCGATGGGGACATGTAATATATGGTTTTTTATCAAAAAAATATGTAGAATCCAATAAAAATGAATTTTAGGCATAAATCTTCTTGTAAAAAGTGTGTAAAGGTGCTACCTTTAATGGTTTTAAATAATTTAGAACCCTATGTTTTGAAGATTAAAGGATCTAATGACGTTCCCTAGAATTATGAGTAAAGTTTAACCTTTTGACATGAAAAGGATAGATTAGATCTAATGGGATGCTAATTGTTCATAACTTGCTTAATTAGGGTTCCATAATGATAAATATGTAATAATGGGCTTAAAAACCCTAATTTTGATAATTGTTAGGTTTAATGGTTTTAATTGTAGAAATCTATCAAGAAGACATGAAAATGATGTTTTTGAACTAATTTGTGGATAAAGACCCTTAATTTGGATAATTTGAGTAATTAGGGTTTTTATGAGTAGGAAAAGTGCTTTTAGGGTTTGCTGGCCTAAAAAGGGTAAAATTGGAAAGTAAAACTAAGAAACCCTAAGGAAACCCTAATAAGACTTAGAAATCTAAGAATGGAATCCTAAGTTAATAAAATATGTTTGGATGCGATTATAACAATTAGGTGTTATAAATGCTTTTCAGGATCAAGATTTGCTTGATTTATTGCTTGGCTTGGTTGATTAGACTTCTTGATTGGATTAGTTGTCTTTCTTGGTTTTTAGACTTCCAAATTAGGTATGTGGTTACTCTTATGGCTAATTTCTCTAGTTTCATAGAGTTTTCCAAAGTTTTACTGATTGCTTGAAATTAATTGTTTGGATGAACTTTAATTCTTGTAACTATAAAGTGACTATGGCTATCACCATACATATGTGCATGACTACCTCAGGTCATAATCCTCCTCTGTATATTTGTGTATATGTGAGAAATTGATGATCTAGGTATTGATCTACCTTGGGGTAGGATCAACATATTATCATGAGTCGAGATTTGGTCTACCTTTGGGTAGGATCATACGACTATACAGCTCTAGGTCTTGGTCTACCTATGGGGTAGGACCAAAGAGGTCTAATGAGGATCTACCATATAGGAGAGGTAGTATCCATGTCCATTGCAAGGATAGCATAGAGGCTTGTATAGATCAGGATTGAGTAGTTATGATTAAAAATGTAAAGTTTGATATGTCAAACAGTAATTTTGTTGCAATATGTTGTTACAACTGGATGCTAACTTTTGTTTCCCCTAGATACCAATATAATTTGTTATACTAACCTATGTTTTGTTTGTCAGGGTCTTAGGGAAATATGCAGTTATGTTTATGGAAAGAGAATGTTCAATAAAAGGTGACATTGAAAAGAACAAGGCTGAATAATGTTCGGAGGATCATAGTTAGTTGGTTCTTTCCTTGGGTAAAGTTCTGAAATCCTATCTTTGAAAGGTATGTGAAAATAAGAAGAAAATCATGTTTTAAGCTTAGTTGTGGTAGAATTTATAAATTATTTTTTATTATTTGCAAAAATATATGATCATGTTTTGGGATAACGGCTCTAGCTTCTTGGCCTTCCTTATTTGGGGGTTGTCGAGGGGTGGGGTAATTATAGATGTCGATCAAGTAGTCATCGTCCTTGTTGAACGAATGCAAGGCAGCCCAATGACGCGGACCGCCCTGGCAAGTAGTCATCATCCTTTTTAAAGGGCAAGAAATCTTGTCAAGCTTGGAGGAGCAAGCATTTGCATCGCCTATCCCTTTTTGATGGACTCGGCCACGGAGCAGTAAGCATTGACGGTATCTAGCTATTGGACATGCCATGCAGGTAACTATGTAAGGCTTCAATGGTTGGAGTCCAAACACCAAAAGATAATTTGGGATTTGGCTTCCATAACCAGTACGATTCCACAGTAGGTTTGGAAGGATTGGAAAAGATTTGAGTTACAATGAGGCATAGATGAAATCTTCCATGGATATTGATATCAAATTGACCAATGTAGGAGGAGAGTTGGTTGTGGTGGATTGGTAGGTAGTGGTACCCTACTCTGAGTTATTATTGGTACCACCATTGGCCTTAATTTATAGCTAGTCGTTGATTCCCTTGAAGCTAGGGTTTCACAAGCTCACCTTCCCTTGAGCAGTAGTAGTGGTCAAAAGGTATTGGTTCACCTTTTGGCACCTACCTGCAAGCGGTAGCAGTAAGTGAGCCCATGAGTAAGTGTTTCTGGCCACTGGCGATGGATGTGACCATGCCATGGAGTAAAGAACAAGAACGGGGAGTTAAAGGAACATTGACTATGAGAAAAGAACAATGAAAATGAGTACATGAACAAGAATGGTGAGAATAGGAGAAGAGACTTGTAGAAAATGAAAAATTATGAATACAAGAATAGGAATGGAGAGTAAAGGAGTAGGGACTCAGAGAAAAGGAATACTAGATATGAGTATAGGAACAAGATCAAGGAGAGTACAAGAATGGCCACAATATAGGAATTGTAGTAGGAGAATGGGGAGTACAAGAATAGTAACTAGGTGAAAAGGAAAAATAACGACTACAATAACAACAATGGGGATTAAAGGAACAAGGAATGTGAGCAAAAGAACAATGATGACTACATAAATAAGAATGGGGAGTAAAGGAACAAGTATTGGGAGCAAAGGAACAATGACGATGAGTATAGGAATAAGAACAATGAGAATAGGAGTACAAAAATGGGAGTACAAGAATGCAACAATAGAGGAATAGCGTTAGGAGAAGAAGATTGAGGACGAGGATAAGAGCCATAAAAACTTACAATTCACTCATATGGTCACCTCCAGTGCCAGTTTCCAGTGACATATTGACGCTGACACTGGTGCATTTACTACAACTGCTCACAGTAGGCATCGAAAGGTGATCCAATACCTTTTGACCACTGATGTTGCTCAAGGGAAGTCGAGCTTGGGAAACCCTAGCTTCATGGGGAATCATCAATTGGCTATAAATTTAGGGCAATACCATCTCAGAGCATGGCAGCAATACCTACTCAACTTTGATATCCATAGCCACCACCACAACCAACTCTCCTCCTACTACATCCTTTAATATGCTTTCAAGAAATGTTGAAGTGTTGAAACCTCTTTATCGTATCCACAACATTGGTCGACTGGAGATCGTAGAAATGGAAGATTTAATCTATTCCTCGTTGCAACTCCAAAAAAAATCCAATCCTTCCAAACCTAATGGGAAAACAATATCTCTTTGGAATCCAAACCATTTAGAATACTTCCAAACCTAATTCTACTTGATATGGGTTTAGGATCCAAGCAGGTCAGTTGAGTGTAGTAGTGGGTGCATTAGGTTTGGGTGCACACCATGCGTCCCCTGGCTATGCCACCACAGCCAGCAGTGGGTTTTTATTGTTGTTGTTGCTATGTATTGTATATGTATGTGTAATGAGAAAAGGAATAAGGACAATGACTACATGAACAAGACTTGTGTTGTTCCTTTGTTGCACTTCCTTGATCCTTTACTCCCCAATGTTGTTGTTGTAGTCATCATATTTGTTCCTTTTCTACTACTCCTCGTTCCATTTTTGTTTATGATTTGTATATGTTTCTTTATTATCATTAATGGAAATATGTCTCATTATTTTGTTTGTCCTACTTATTGTATGATTTCTCTTATGCATTGTTCATTTACTATCCCTTGATGTTCTATTTTTCATACTCATTTCTCATTTACCGACCCAAATATAGGAGAAAAGGATTGAGGTTCGGGAGAAGAGGAAGAACGATCTTGAGAAAAGGGTCGAGGTTAGGGAGAAGAGGAAGGAAGAATGTGGTTAGGGAGAAGAGGAACACAGAGCTTCAGAAAAGGATCGAGGTTAGCAATAAGAGGAATAAAGATCTTTAGAAAAGGATTGAGGTTAGGGAGAAGAGGAAGAACAGGGTTGAGAAAAGGATTGAGGTTAGGGAGAAGAGGAACACATAGCTTCAGAAAAGGATCGAGATTAAGGAGAAGAGGAAGAATGAGATTGAAAAATAGATCGAGGTTAGGAAGAAGAGCAACACAGAGCTTGAGAACACATACGACTAAATACTAGAACACATGTGATTCAATACTTTACGACAATATTAAATAATAGAAAATATGATACAACAATATGCATATGAATGTTGGTGAATGATACATCAAAATGAATGTTGGAGTATCTTTACATTAGTCAAATCCCAAGTTAAAATTAGGTATTTTGGTCTCTCTTTCTTCTTGTCGATGCATCTTCACCCGTGCATTCTGTCTTGCAGTCTCCATAACACTTACCAACCTTTTTCTTGATCAGTTTGGATTTTCACAAACCTTTATTGACTTGGCTTTAAACTAAATTGGAGGAGTCATTAGAACTTCAACTGGAGTGCAATGTGAAATATGAATTGGATCACGATTTTCATTATGGTTGTCCCTAACTAAATCAACCTTAGAGCATAACAAATCAATCTTGTTGTCTACCATTTGGTAGACATCATCATCCATGATAACTGATGTAGCCAGTCGAACCATTTTGTGGCATAGATGTTGATAGCGTTCCCCACATTCAGATGGTTTATTGACACTGGAACTGAAGTCAAGTATACTAATCCCACTGTTAGCAAGATTTGTCCAATGACAAGTTATGTAGTGGGGGGAATCATTCACAAATTTGTAATCTAGTGGAGCTTAGAACATCCATATCTTTGAGATGTGTCTACAGAGCATTGCCATGGTTTCATACATACAGAAGGAACATTCGAACTTCATATCATCCTTTTGGACTAATACATTCCTCTCATCTTCTCCATTTCCATTATTTCTTTTAAAAACAATGTATGCAAGCCTACAGCCAATGTTATTTTCTAGTGTGAACGTGTTTACATACTCCGTCATCTTTTTGAATTTTGATTCAAAGATTGCCAACATATTATGTGTATAAACCTTAGTGGCCCTTATTGCAATAGGGATATAGGAAAAGGTATTGTTTGTAAATTTATCAGCACCTTGAAACTCTTATTCTTTTTTGTTACTCCTCTTGCTTGAAAGCATTCTATTAAAGTGTATGAAGAACTGAACCAAGTTGTGATTCGGTTGGTGGAAGAGCCTCATAATAGCATTGCATGATTCATTGAGCTGGGTCATTTTTATTCCAGTAGTAAAATGTTGTTTTACCCAAGCCAAGGACCATTGTTTTTTAAAACTATATATTCTCTCAATCCAACGATGTGGTCCATTATGGAAGCATTCTTGAATCATCTTTGTCCAAGAAAAACCAAATTCATGTTCGGCTTCAACGTCATACATGAGGAGAGTAAGATGGTTGCACAAAATAGGAGTGAACAGTTGAGTGAGGTTCTTCTGAGCATTTTGTAATATATGCCATGTATAGAATGCGTGGAATGTATAAGGGAGAACTTTTCGTATAGCCAAAGCCATTACAGCGTCTTGATCTATGAAAATAGTTAAAGGTGTTTTTTCTAACATGCATTCAAAAAAAAGTCTGGAATAACCATTCAAAGGACTCAATAGTTTCATCATAAAGGAGGGTTGCATAGAATATGAAACCCTGACGATGGTGGTTAAAATCAAAAAATAAAGTTTCATAGAAAAATTAACGTGCATGTTTAAAAGAATGGAAAAAAATGGTTCAGTACTAGAACACGTTCAAAACTGGAACACATATAGTTCAATACTAGAACACAAATGTTGAATAATGGAACATAATATGTTGAATATTGGAACACAATATATCAAGCACTTGAACAAAGGGTTCTATTGAGTAATGGAATAGAATATATCGAATAATGAAACACAAGTGTCGAGTGATGGAACACAATATGTTGAATACTGAAACACAAGATATCAAACACTGGAACACATGATTATATTAAGTACCTAATGGTTGGTAGCTCTTGTTTGTCTAAAATTTTGTATCAAAGGAAATGGAATCATCAAAAAACCGATAATCAAGCTTCATCCTCCCATCATCCCAGAAGATGTTTGTGATTCTCTCTTCATTATCAACCTCAATCTCGTAGTAAAATGATGGGATGTTGTATGCTTCATTACAAAAGTACCCATGCAAAGCAATGGCCTCACTAGATAGCATTGTCTTCTAACTCCTATGCCTCAAATGGTTCTTTAAATCTAGTTTAAGAGACCCAATACTCTCACATCCACTTGCGACCAAAGACATTGCATTGTAGGAATTTCTTAATTTAATTCTAGAATCTTTGTTTATCTCTGATATAGCTCCTTGCATGTTTGAAACATGTTGGCTAGATCTGAGAAGGTGAGCATATTCCTATAGGTTAAGTGCATGGTTATGATCAACAACCCAGTGATTTATGTTGTAGATATTAAGTTTGTGATCAAGAATTAGATTAATGTGAAATTTACACCCGGTCCTTTATTCTCTACGATGCTGGTCCATTCCAGTTTGGTGGTCTACTAATTCTTCTATTATTTCAAAACCAGTGTGATTTAGTAAACTTACATTAAGATATCCTTGTTTATTACAGACATATCACAAATATTGAATCTTTCTATGATCCCGGTTCTTGCCTGTACACTTCTTCTCCCAGTCAATCCTGGTTGCAAACCCTTTCTGATGAACATAGTCATTATAAAATTGATGATTTTCCTGTGGAGAGCTAAAGTAATCCTGCTTATCAAGTTCATCTGGGACAATGAAAGGCAACATGATTAATGAAACTAAAGTAAAAGAGAAAGAAAAAAAAGGAAGAACGGGCTGAGGGAGAAAAGGAAGAATGATCTTGAGAAAAGGATTAAGGAGAAGGTGAAAAGGAAGAAAGGGGAACATGGATATAGAAGAAAAGGAATGAGGTGTTACGGAGAAGAGTAACATATAGCTTGAGAAAAGGAATAAGGAGGAGGTGAAAATGATCGGGGATAGCGCAAAAAGGGAAGAACGATGCTACAGAGAAGAGGAATAATGATAGGGAGAAAAGGAAGAATGAGCATGAGAAAAAGAGTAAGGAGAAGGTCAAAAGTAAGAAAGGAGAACCCAAATACAGAAGAAAAGGAATGAGGTGTTACAGAGAAGAGAAACATAGAGCTTAAGAAAAGGAATAAGGAAGAGGTGAAAAGGATCGAGGATAGGGAGAAAAGGAAGAACAATGTTATGAAGAAGATGAAGAGGATAGGGAGAAAAGTAAAAACAAGTTTGAGAAAAGGAGTAAGGAGAAGGTGAAAAGGAAGAAAGGGGAACCCGAATATAGAAATAAAGGAACGAGGTGTTGTGGAGAAGAGCAACATGTAGCTTGAGAAAAGGAATAAGGAGGAGGTGAAAATGATCGGGGATAGGGAGAAAAGAAATAAGGATGTTACAGAGAGGAAGAATGAGGATAGGGAGAAAAGGAAAAACAAGATTGAGAAAGGAGTAAGGAGAAGGTGAAAAGGAAGAAAGGGGAACATGAATACAGAAGAAAAGGAATGAGGTATTACGGAGAAGAGCAACAAAGATCTTGATAAAAGGAATAAGGAGGATGTGAAAACAAATGAGGATAGGGAAAAAAGGAAGAATGAGTTGGGAGCATGAGAAAAGCACCAATGAAACATATAGGAAGAAGGATTAGAAGAACAAGAAAAATGAGATGGAAAAAAGGAACACAAAGCATGCAAAAAAGGGAATGACATTATTAATAAAGAAAAATTTATGGACTAACCATCTGAGAAATTTATATGATTATCTCGAGAAAAGGGGTAACGAGAAGGTGAAAAGGAATAAAGGAGAACCCAAAAATAGAAGAAAAGGAATGAGGTGTTACAGAGAAGAAGAACACAGAGCTTGAGAAGAGGAATAAGGAGGAGGTGAAAAGGGATGAGGATAGGGAGAAAATAAAGAATGAGTTGGGAGCATGAGAAAAGTACCAATGACACGGATAGGACAAAGGACCAGAAGAATAGGAACAATTAGATGGATAAAAGAAACATAGAGCATGCAAAAAGGGAACGGAATTATTAATAAAGGACAATTTATGGACTAACTGTTTGAGACATTCATATGATCATCTTCAAAATCAATCTCATGTCTTGTGTTTTTAGAAGTGGCACAGGTCTCATTCAGATATATTTGAGTCCTCTCAACATTATGTGACTCCATATCAGGAATGTTTACTCAATACTTATCTGTGGAAGCGGTGTCTCTTTTTGAGAAATCTCTCTGTGAGGAATCGAAATATGTTTGATGTTCAAAACTAATTTCTTCCAGATTCTCTGAGTAAGTAGTGTCTCCTTCTGAGAAATCCCTCTATGAGAAATCAAAATACGTCTAATCTACACAACCAATTTCTTTCAAATTCTCTGAGTAAGCATGCCTATCATTAGAAACCATTCGAACTTCCTGTGATATTCCTTCCCATTCGTGTTCTTGAGAAACCATCTCATTCAGATATACGTCAAAAACAGATGTATTGTTGACAGAATGTCTTTGTTGGATATCTTGGCATGATGAACCTTGTTGAGTATCATCTTGGTGAGATGATGGTGGCACACCAGTAGAAGAACCTTGGTGTGTATGTTGGTGCACTGGTAATGATACACCAATGATTGAACCTTGTTTAATTTCTTTTAAAACTATGTCCATATCCTTCATTCATTCATCTACAGTTGCACCCATGATATATTTCTTTTGGAAAGTATATAATCTGAAGAAAATGGAAAAAATGATATATGTGATATTAAAAATCACTCTTTTACATATGTAGCTAGCTACACAATGAATAAAAGAGCTTTCTTTCACTGATACTATGAATAAAAGTGCTTCCTTTCATCGAAAAAGGTAACTTCTTAAGAAATACAGTTACTGTAGATGCAAAATAAAAGAAACAGTATACTTTTATGAGAAGTAAGGCAGGGAGAAACGATCAAGAAGATGTTAAGCAGGGAGAAGCAAACAATAGAACGGTATTTGCATAATCACGTAACAACAACAAACTCGAGCATCACTTGAGGCGTTGAGGGATGTTAGGTTAGGTTGAACTCTTTGTTGATAGACCTAAACTCTAAAATAACCAACAACACCAACAATCAGTGTTGGTGTATCTCGTTGCCACTAGCGGAGAGCGCATATGGATCTAGGTTTTAGACATAGAGGGAAACTAAGAGGGAGAGGATAGGAGAGGGAGTGGGAGTGGGAGTAGGAGTAGGAGTGAGTGCGGGGAAATGTTTTTGTATGCATGGAGATGGTTGTTAGAAGATTTCTAAATCCCTGGCACCAAAAAGATACTATATCCATCCCAAAAATGCCCCTGGGTTTAAACCATCTGTCCGCTGAAAAGTAGCCTTTTTGGATTGGATTCAGGACATCCTGACAAATACCCCCTCAGCACTGGATCTTTTCGTAGAATAGTCGTGACCCGGTTCCAAATACAGAGCTAACTATTGCAGCACATTGTTTTAGGCCTTAAAAATGTGGGAGAGAGAGGGACTCAGGAGAGGAGGAATCTAAAAATGTGAGAGAGGGAGGGAGTGAGAAGAGGGGAATGGGGAGAGAAAGTGGTTGCATGAGAAAGAAAAAAAAGTTATTTTTGTCAATATCTTTCGAACCGTAATGATTTTTTTGACAAATTAAACATTGTTGCATTCCTTACAAAAAACATTTATAGCAAGATCAATGTTCATATATTTTTAAAAATAAAAATATACAATGTAAAAGAGGAGAGAATAGGGAGTTAGACAAAGCCAAAAAAGAGGAACTTATCTTTTCTTATAACTTCCAATCAATAATGATTTTTGATGAAATAAAAATCACTATATTCTTTACATAAAATATGTTCCAACAAGACCAATGTTAATATACTTTTGAAAAAAAATGAATAACACTACTCTCATATTTTCATATTTTCTCTCTCACACAAAAATAAAAATGGACCAAATATAATAAAAAATTAGACCAAAGATAACATCAAATTAGACCGAAGATAACAACTAACTAGACCAAAGACAACAACAAATCGGACTGGAGCTAACATCCAACTAGACCAGAGATAATTATTCAATTGGATCGGAAATGACAACCAATTGGACCAAAGATAACATCCAATTGGACTAGAGATAACAACTTAAATTGAATTAGACATAACAACTTATTGGATTGGAGATAAAAAACAATTGGGCCAGAGCTAACATCCCATTAGATTAGAGATAACAACCAATTGTATTAGAGATAACAACCAATTGGACTGGAGATAACAACCAACTGAAGCAGAGATAACATCCCATTAGATTAGAGATAACAACAAATTAGATTATAGGTAACAACTCAATTGAATTAGAGATACCGCCCAATTAGATTAGAGATAACATCCAATTCGACCTGAGATAAAATTCAATTGGACCTGAACTAACATCTAAATGGACCAGAGGTAGCATCCAATTAGACCCGAGATAACATACAAATAGACCTAAGATAACATCCTAATGGACCTAAGATAACATCTAAATGGACCTAAAATAACATCTAATTGGACCGGAGATAACATTCAGTTGGACCGGAAGTAACATTCAATTAGACCAGAGATAACATACAAATGGACCGGAGATAACATACAAATGGATCAGAGATAACATCCCATTTGATCGGATATAACATCTAAATGGACTGGAAATAACACCCAATTGGACCAGAGATAACATCTCATTGGATCAAATATAACATCCAAATGGACTAGAAATAACATCTAATTGGACCAGAGATAACATACAAATGTACTTGAGATAATATCTAAATGGATCAGAGATAACATCCAAATGGACTTGTGATAACATCCAATTAGACCTAAGATAACATACAGTTGGATCGAGATAATGTCCAATTGGACCAAAGATAACATCTTATTGGTCCAGAGATAACATCTAAATGGATCGGAGTAACATAAAAGTGTATCAGAGATAAAAACAAATGAACCGGAGGTAATATACAATTGGACTGGAAATAGCATACTATTGGACCAGAGATAATAACCAAATGGACACGAGATAACATTAAAATTGACCGGAGATAACACTCAATTAGACCAGAGATAACAACTCAAATCGAATGAAAGGTAACAACCAATTGGACAGGAAATAACTTCCAATTGAACCAAAGATAGCATTCCATTGGAATGGAGATAACAACCAATTGGATCAAATGTAATAACTTGTTCTTTTGTAAGGAATATGATTGGTTTTTATTTTTTTGAAAAATTAATTACAGTTTGAAAGATATTAGCAAAAATAGCTTGTTCTTTTTTCTCTATCCTGGAATTAGAGGAAAGTAGTGTGATTTATTTTTTGTCAAAAGTATATTAACATTGGTCTTATTTCAAAGTATCTTTTTTAAGGAACACTATGATTTTTATTTCGTCAAAAAAACTATCAGGATCTTAACAATATTAGTAAAAAATGAGGAATAGCAGGGAAATGGTGTCATTCATTATTTTTATTAAAAGTATCTTAACATTGATCTTATTTTAAAGTAATTTATAATAAATGACAACGGTTTTTATTTGGTCTAAAAATTGATTACAATTTGAAAGATATTAGTAAAAATAACTTAGTCTTTTCTTCTCTCTCCTGCAACCACTCCCTCCCCCCGTCCACTTCTTCTCTCCCACGTTTTCCAATCATTTCCATTTTTTTTAGCAGTAGACCAAGGCACATCAGTGCGTGTGGGACTACCAGACAGCCGGGTCGTCTGGGTTTTCATCCAAGAACTCTCATCCGTGTATTATTTTCCTATATAAGCATATCCATAGCCAGATCTGTATTCACATGAAAATTTAACGGTTGGATATATTCCATGATGAGGTTTGAATCTCCTATTCTTAACCTAGATATTAGAGCATTCTACGGGTCATACTCTATGACTCTCTTTTTTGGAGGGGGGAGTCCATTGTGTTTGCACTTCCTAATAACCTAACAACACTAACATGTAAATGTGAATAATATTATATGATACATGTTGCTATTATGATAGTTGTAAAAAGATTAATATTGCAACAAAAACAAATGATAATAACTTAAATGGTCCATTGTTGATTAATCAAATAAAAGGAGTGTTTGTTATATATAGGTGTGACGCTTAGTCAAGGTGTAGTGAACTATATTAGAATAACGTTTGCCATAGAGGACAAATAACTCAAACATTGAGCAATGTGAATTCTCTCTTTTACGGAAAATAAATCATTTATGGAGTTTTGTAGTCTTTATGAAAATGGTTTCAATGTTTGGTATACGTTTCGATTTTAATATGGAATAGTATTATAGAGTTATTTGAATAGTATATTATCTAGATACTTGTTGGTCTAGTGCTTTTTCTGTGATTAATGGATTAAGTAATTCGTTGCAATTTTAGTCCTAGCTTACCGATTGACCGCGCTACATAATGCAAACAGACCCATATATACACTTTGAGTCTTAGGGAGACCCCGCTCTCCCTCCTCCTCAAACAGGTGCCAGAGCCCGGATGACCCAAGGAGTTGGTAATTACAGTGCGCTCAGGGGGATTCGAACCCGGGTCCCCCAGGGAGGACAAGCCGGACCGAACCACCTGAGCCACACTGGCCGGGTCATACCCATATATACACGAAGCTTGTCATCGTAATTGTATTTATTACGGTAGCGACCGGTTGACTACCTTTCAAAAAGAAGTAGAATGATGTATCCATGTCATATTTCTATAATATTAAGATGGTCCAAATTGTATTAAATTTCTATGAATCTAGACAAATCGATTAACCGTGTCGTGATCACTAATTATAAAACTATTCGTTTGGCAAAAGAGGCTTATTTGCTAAGGATAGGGATGTAAATGGGTAGGGTATGGTGCGGGTATGGTCATATCCATAACCATAACCGTCTAGTTAAGCGGGTATGGGTATGGGTATGGGTATGGGTATATACCCGCTTTGTCAAAATCTATACCCGCATCATACCCATATCCACATAACCACTGGGTATGTGGACGGGTAATTGGGTATACGGTTATTGATAAACATGTTATAATAATACACTACAAATTTTGAGATACACCAAACTACCACAATTACGTGGGTAGGTTATGGAAACATATCATTCAAGGAATAGAGGAGAGAAGAGCAGAATGAGAGATTAACTTTATGACCTTCTCAAGTTAATGAAATGTACTTGTGTCGCTATGAGGTTGCGTTGGTGGATTTATTTATTTTATTTTTACAAGGTACTTATATATGTTAGATGTGAGTGCTATGATATGGAACTGACATTTTGATATAAATGTTTACTATGATAATGTCATTATACCATCTAGTTGTGAGTCCTACAATATGCACTATTACATTCTAATATGAATTATCTACAAAATCATATAATTAAATGGGTATATGGGTATATGCATAACCATAATCTTATCCAGTGAGAGGCGGGTACATGGGTATAAGGGTAAGCGGTTATATGGTTATAAAAATTTATACCCATGACGGGTTTAGAGGGTATGGGTTTGAGGGTAAGCGGGTATACACATATCCATTTACAACCTTAGCTAAGGATATGAATTATACAAAAATTATAATTGTGTGTGAGTGAAATTGTGTCCAACATATTGGAATTTTATTATATACAATATAACAAGATTTACGCAAGGAGCAAAATTTAAAAAATATATTTGTAAAAACAATAATGCATATGGATACCATTTTAAAACTCAACATAGAACCCAAGTCATTCTCCACCACAACACAAAAAATATGCCAAATAAAATATAAGATTTTATTAGGGTACCCTTTGTTTTGCGGTGGATAATGACTAGGTTTCTATTTTGGGTCTAAAAATGTATGCACAAAACAAATCTCTTGTGAAAACAAATTTAAATAGCTATGTAACAAACTAGTCATGTCAAAAAGTCAGAATCAATGCAAAAGGACACAACGTAATACGTAGATTTCAATAGACTTTGTCAAACTGGGTCTATATCTGCGAGTACAACAAGTCGATCCATTTAAATTGACTTTGAGTGATGAAATTTATTGATGACTAAAAATCACCCACACCCATACTCACCCACTTATATAATTGGTTTCACAGATGACCTGCAAGTGATCCAATTAACTAAAGTCAATAAATCAATATACATATTATTCACATACACCTATTAAGAGATATGTCCAACTTAATGTAAGTTGTATCTTTACCTTTAATTGCAAGGATTATATCCTCTTAATTTTGTGTTCATAATAGACAAGGACAAGTAATTGTAATATTTATAATGTCAAATATTTTTGGAGAAGGTAAAAAATTACTATAACACAAAAAAGGAAAGTATAGAGATCGTCAATCTCGTATACCATACAAGTGGGTTAAACGACAAAGCCCCACTGATTGAGGATCATAGGGTTGAACCCCAACGCCAACCTAGGCTTGGCTTTGAGCACCAGGCCAACCTGGGCAGCAAAAAGATCAAAAAATACAAGGGCATCCGCGTCCCCTTTCTCGTGCAACTTGTTGTTGCGCTCTCTCCACTCCAAAAAAACATAAGCCAGTTACAACCACACCCAAGAAAGGTCTAAGCGCCTTAATGTAGGAGGTTCTCTCCACCAACCACATGATGTCATCAAATAGGGAATGAGGAGGGCAGCCCCCCCCATCCCATTTTCAGCTACAGCCTACACCATAGATATCTCGTGTAGGTACATTCAAAAAATAGATGCCCATGGGACTCCTCCTTTTCCCTACAAAGCAAACAAAGTGGATTGACATTTAGACCCCACTTGATAAGACGGTCAAACGTAGGCAATTTGCAAAGGATAGTTGGAAGGTGGAATAGATCCATTTAGGAATATGTCCCAAGCTCCAGATCACATGGAACCAAGGCACAAGAGGAACATTGGAGTGTGGCAAAGGCCTATCCATGCGGAAAATGTACTAGTCGCTAACCTTCATCCATACCCTACACATGGTCCTCCACACCCGGGACAAGTTGGTGACGCCGTTATTCTCCAGGTATGAGCCATACCGAGCATGCATCCATCTGGACCAGGAAAATTCAGCTCTCAAGAACCTATCAACCTGTTTGGCCGTAGAGACAAAGGCCATGTCAACCGGATCAATAACATTTAGGCCACCTTCTTCAAACCTCCTGGAAACAGAAGTCCAGCTAATCACGTGGTGTTTCCTTCCCTACACAAATGTCACCATGGTACTATGCATCTTCTCAAGGATGAACACGGGTATCTCAGCCTACAGCTACCAAAAACGGACCATCCCTGTAAGCACGGACCTGACGAGTACAAGTCTCCCAGACATGAACATCCTGATGCCCGTCCATTTCGCCACTCTTTTCCTAAGACCATCAACACACACTTCATAGTCCCTACCCTTCGTTTTACCACCACAAAGGGGGATGCCAAGATACTTAGCAGGTAGAGTCCCCTCCATCAGCCCTACTCCATCCCTCAGCCTTCCTCTCCTAGTATCACAAGATCTAGAAAGATAGACTCCAGACTTCATGATGCTGAGAAACAACACCATCAAAGCACCAAACTCCTTCTTGATCTTATGAAATTCTTGAGAGTTTTAACATTCCCAGCAAGGAAAAACAAAACATCGTCTGCAAAGATCATGTGAGGCAACACTTTACACCCATCTTATCAAAAGGAGGTCAACCTTTTATCCTCAACCCCCTTATCCACCAAGCCAGTCAACGCCTCCATAACCAGACAAAACAACAGGGGAACAACGGGTCCCCCTGCCTCAAGCCATTAGAGGCTTTGAAAATCCCATATGAAACTCCATTTATCAACACCAAAAAGAAGGAGGTATCAACACATTCCTTCATCAAGTTGATCTACTTTCACAAAAAACCTAAGGCATCCATGATCCTCCAAAAAACGCCCAAATCCACATTGTCATACGCCTTAGCCAAATCCGATTTGACGAGAGCCTTCCTGGAACTATTCTTCATGTTGAAATCTAACAAGAACTCAGACGCAAGCAAGGCATTATCGGCAATGTTGTGTCCTTTGATGAAGGCAGATTGGGTGAGGGACACAACATCTGTCAACACCTTACTCAACCTTCTAGCCAACAACTTAGATATGATTTTATAAACCACGTAACAGTAGGCGGTCGACCTCAAACCACCCCACCTTTCCACCACTGCCTTCTTAGGTATGAGTCTGATGAAGGAGTGATTCACCCTTCTGACCATCCTACCGCCAACCTGAAACCACCTCACAGCCCAGCACACATCGCCTTTGACAAGTTCCCACATGGCTCTGAAGAACCTCCCATTGAACCCGTCAGGCCCCAGTGCCTTCGATGCTCCAATGTTGAATAGTGCCATCTTAAAATCATCTTCTGAAGTCGGTCCACACAACAACCTATTTGTGGTGCCACATCCCGTTATCATACAGACAACAAGATGCCACGCAAAAATCTGTGAAAATACCATAAACCACATATTACCGAAAACACGGGTTAATTAAAAATATTTACATAAATAGATAAAAGAGAACTATTACATCCAGATCCTCATCCTACAAAGAAACATGTTATATAAACATTTACGAGCTTTGATATATGTCCACAGCTTAAAGGAACCAGTTGTCCTGTCAGGACCAGAGTTCATCACCTGTTTATCAGGCCAGCAACAGGATATACAAGCTACATCAGCTATACATCGTAAAACATCGTCAAAACACCTCTGAGGACCTGAGAGTACATGGATGACTCTAGGACTCTACTACAAAACAACCAAAATGGTAGCATATCCATCTCTTTCCTCCTACTGCTCTTCTTGCTGCTCGGCTGCAACCGCACGACCACCACCACGTCTAGCACGATCACCTAAAAAGGTTGTAAACCAACGGGGTGAGACACACAGTCCCAGCAAGAAATATAACTCCCCGCCGAAACTATAAAACTTCAGGTAAAGCAGATAACTGATGTCAGCAGATCAGTAGAGCAGCATCCTGAGCATAACTTATTTTATAAACAATCTTACCAGATATCCAGGAGGCATATAACCAAGTATTTCTTTATGGAACATGATTGACAAGATAAATTTTATAAGAACTTATCACACAAAAAATAAGGATTGTACACATAACTGCAAGGTATAACTAGATCAGCTATGTAAGTAAGGCCTCAATTAATGTTCTGTGTTATGCCTTAAGAAATATATTCTATACGGCTGGATTACGATTTATTATGCCCTGAGGAAGTGAGCCGTCCCGCTCAAATCCAACCTTTGGCTGCGAAGCCCAAAACCAGTGCCATACAAGGTCATTGGGAGAGTCAGACTCCATGACCTCACCTCTTCATGGTTAGTGCACGAAAACCAAAGTAGGATCGCAGTCTCTTGCTAGAGTGGCCTCAGTCACAGGGTCAGCTCCACAGGCTACCCTTCTATAGTACTGAGCCATGGGCATGTTCACCATGTTGTATAATCACTGAGCCATGGGCTTGTTCACCATGCTCTATGCACAACCGCAGTTGTTACTCAAAACCTCCTTTCGGCTAGGAGAAAACCCCGCATATTCAACAATATGCACTCCAGGTAATCCCGCAGGATAAACCTGTTTCTCCATCACCAATTACTGACGATGATGGATCTATGGCCAGGGCAAACTAAATGATATGTTTCACTGTAATTAATTAGTATATTTTAAGTGGATTGTTGAGGCAACCAGGTTGTAAAACATAAACAGCATTTAGTTACATTAATATTGTCATTATCACATTATCATGGGATCTCAATCCCTCGTCACAGAATGCCACTGCCTCTCAAGGCTTACATCATCACCATGGGATAGCAATCCATTATCTCAACATCAGAGGATAACACCTCAACTAGGCACTCAGCCTTTATCAGGTCAGCAGACCCTTTTCACATCATAGGGGTGATACATGTTATCCCATCAACAAGGATTATCATCTTTGCATGTTATACAGAACACGTACACCTCATAGCTCTTACCTAGCTATGAATTCACTTAATTTACCTGCATGGTACGTATGCATATCAAGAGAGATAATTGAATCACCAACATAGATCTTTATGATTATCATGCTATTAGGGTTGAAGGTACATGATTGGAACAACATCCATGATTATAATTACATGAAGTACAAAGATGTATCTTGTAAACCAATTACATTATTGTTATCAAACCATGACCATCCACTATGCCCTAAAATCTCAAGAGCATGATCATTATCAAGGAATACATCCTTAAGGATTACACAACCATAGCCTACTCATACATCATTGGTCACAACCTTTCATCCATAACCCATCATCCACAAGGTACAAGAAAGTAACTACTAGGGTTTCCCGGGTTAAGCACAACCCTCACCAAAGGTATTGTCTTCCCTCACTAGAGATGTGGTGGGAAGCACCATCCCTCACCCAAAGGGGTAGCGGGCAGGATCATATCCCTCACTAAAACTCTAACGGCTAGGGCACTTAGCCACATACATATCGGTCATCCAAGTCGTGCACTCATGCACCAAGGGTAACGTGCAACCAAGGCTAGTGATGTGTTGTGCATCCTGACCCAAGAGGGTATCGTGCACCCAAGGAGCAAGGGGGTGTATCATGCAACTAGATGTGTCAGTCAAGACCCTATCACCCATTAGGGTTAGGGTTCATATCGGGCAGCCATCTTCACTATATCGGCCAAGGTCATGGCGTCCAAGCTCAACATTGTGTCGCCCAACAAACCCACTACAACAAACGACACCAAGGCACCACAAGATAGCCAATCGTCCACCTGGGTTGGGCACTACATCTCAGTCACCACTAAGGCACCTATTAGGGTTTCACTACCCAAGCATCATATCGGGCAGCAACAAAACTAGCCTATGTCGCCCAAGGTACAAAATAGAGGTATCTACTCAGCACCATGTCGGTCAAAGGCACAACACCAACTAAGGCAAAGGTACATCTCGATCAAGGCATATCATCCAAGATAAACCCTAGATGAGAGGTATCGTGCAAAGCACCAAAAAGGATATCGTGCAAGGGCACAAGAACCACATCGTTATGGTCATCATCAACCTTAAGATCACCACCATCAAACCTTAATAGATCAAGAGAGTTGGCTCACCTCTCAACAACTAAGAGAGGGGTATTGTACAGCCTCCATCACATATCGGGCATCAAGGTAGGGCATCCATATCGGGCAACCCTTCAACCTCAACTAGGTCATCAACAACCAAAGGCTCACCTCTCAAATCCATGGTGAGAGAAGGGTGTTGTTCAAGTAACTAGAGTATAGACTCACCTCTCAACGACTAAGGAAGAGAGGGGTTTTGCCTACACCACTAGAGCTCAAGCTCACTTCTCAAAACCAAAGAGAGAAAGGGGTATTGCCCCAAGGAAAACCTAATCCATAGGTTCGGCCAACAAGATCCAAGGTCACACAACTATCAACATCATAACCACTAAGTCTAACAAGATTAAAGGTACAAACTAGAGCAAGAAACATATCCAACAAGATGCAAGGCCGATCAGGATCATATATGAACATGCAACATAAAAGAAAGTAGTATAGCTAGGGTTAGGAGTTATGTAACCCGCCTTAAGCAAGCTTCTCAAGCTCCAAAGCTCCAAGCACCAAGCTTTAAGCTCTTAGCTCCAAAGCATTCCAACTTCGGCCACCACAAGAAGAGAGGCAAAGCTCATAACCACCATGGCCGAAGAACAAGCAAGAAGGAGAAGAAGGTGCTAAGGAGAGAGAGGAGATGCTTACCAAGGAAGCAAGACCCTTCTAGGGTTCGACCACCACCAGAGGAGAAGAAGACTCCACCAAAGGGGATTGGCCACCAAGCTTGCTCTACCAAGGAGATGTATCGACCACCAAAGAAGAAAGGAGCAACTAAAGGAACTAAAGAGCTAAGCAACTAAGGAGAGTGTTGTATATATACAAGAGGGTCTATGGGGCGCCCACCTTGGTGTTGCTCCACATGTGCATGTCCAAGGCACCACTTGTCCAAAGCCATGCCACCTTGCTAAACCACATGCACATGTCATGCCACCAACTAACAAAGGAACGGCCACTTGTCCAAGGTATGATGACAAAAACTAGGCAAGGTCAAAGTGGTCACCTTGGGCAATACAACCCTCTGGGCGACACAGGTTACCAAGGTGCTCTTTAAACGACACAAGGCCTCAACAAGACAAAGCAAAGCAAAGCCCAACAAAGCTCAACAAGGCCCGCAACTACTCAAGCAACGAGCCCAACCCATCCTCTCAACCCTAGAGGATGCAAGGAGAGAGAAAACAACTCTCAAGGTGACAAACTTGCACATCAACCCCAAAACTTGGATAATTTACAAGTTGCACCTCCAACTCTCAACAAAGCACAAACGAACCCTAATCACAACCTCAGGTGATTAGCAAGCATCTTAACACAAGGTTTAGGCAAAGCAAACAGGGTAAACCCAAAACGAAGGTCAGGGTCCTTACACTATTCATTTCTTATGTGATTCTACTAGCACAAAAGGGGGGCTCCATCTCCTGACCCCTTCTCTCCCTATTGTATAGGGCTTTGAAATACTCCACAGTCTCGGCTCCCGCGGCATTGGGGTCGCTCACCATCGACCCATCAGCTTTTATTAAGACATGAACATGGTCCCTCATCAGATTCCTTTTGACAACAGCATGGTAAGTCATGGTGTTGCGATCCCCATCACAAATCCACCTCAAGCGACTCCTCTACCAAAAGCAAAGTTTTTCTGCCTTCTCCAACTGGGACAATCTTTTAGCAGCACTCAGCTCGTTGTCAATGGCCTCCTTCTGTAAGGGATAACTTCTCATGCCTTCTGCAACAATGGCATGCTCTCTCTTGGCCTTCTGAACCAAAGAACTCAGGTCTGACAAGCCTTTACACCAAGCTTTCAAAGCACTCTTTGTCCTAGAGAGCTTCTCCATCAACACGAACAGAGGATTACCCTCTACCGCCTCACCTCACGTCTTCTTTATTGTCTCTACACAACTAGGTCATTCCAGCTATCCATTGACAACTGGAAGGGCTTCCCTCTCTGTGTCACCTGAGTTAGCGGCACCAACAGCCACACATGGTCACTGTTCGGGTGACCCCCCCCCCAACCTCACCATCGACCTGGGGAAATGTCGAGCCACGCTTCATTCACAACAGCCCTATCAAACTGACTAGTGATGTGTCTGTGGACCTCCCTCTTCTTCAGCCAGGTAATGATTCTTCCACTCATACTCAGCTCACAAAGATTCTCCGCATGTAGTGCATCATTGAGACGGCCTACACAGAAATCAGGTACAAGTAATCCCCCTTTCTTCTCACTAGCCTTGCGGATGTGGTTGAAATCTCCAATGAACAATTGCGGAAGTTCCATCTAATTAGCGGTTGCAACAACCTCCCAGAGACGTCTTCTACAGACCTCTGAATTATGCCCATACACTGCAGACACAACAATGTGTAGCCCTCCTTGGTTGATACAGCTAGTTGTCATCATCTGATCCATGGTGAAGATGATCTGGACATCCCAAATTTGCGGGTTCCACCCCAGGGCGATTCTACTACCCTTTATCTGCTCAAGATTGGAAGCCGACCCCCAACCTGCCAAAAAGAGCCCTCAAACTTTGTCCTTCACCTCTCTTCTAATCCTCGTCTCCAAGCAAACAACCAGCCTCGCTCGCATCTCTGAGATGATTTCCCTGATTTTCCCCTGTTTCCCAGGCCGCGACGCACCCACAAGTTCCAAGCTACAATACACATGATTAACCAGGACGACACCCCCCCCCAAGGGTAGCACCTACTCTTCTCATCCTCTTAGGCGATTACTGAGCAACACCCTGCGGTCCCAACTTGGTTGTGTTCTCTTCTTCGAATCCGATCATAATGTCAAATGTTAATTGACAAATTATGTGTTGTTTTGTAATATCTCATATATATTAACTTCCCTGTTTTTATATAAAAGTTCAGCAACTAGCACGTAGCATTTTTTTTTATAATTTCATACAAACATAAATTAAACTATTATCTATCAATTTGAAGTCAAAAATTTTAATAATTAGATTGGTTCCTTTATCCTAAATTTGACATCAAAGAGGTTTCGTTGTTATTTATTTGGTTAAAAGAAACAAGTCTCAAATTCTTTTCAATTGCGCATATTTTAGATAAGTTGACCCACAACTCGCTGTATCAGATTTAGATAGATTTGTAAACCACCTATTCAGAAGTAGGTCGTCTGAACCCATACTCACACCGCCGCACCGCAACGATTTATCGCAAACCCAGCCGACCAACCCGTTGGCAAGACTCATTTCATTCTATTTCCAACATTCATCACTTTTAAAATAAGTAAAAGATTATTAAAATTGTCCAATCAAGCCAAGATAAATAAGTAAAAGATTATTAAATTTGTCCAATCAAGCCAAGAAAACATCCACCTACAGATCTGGCGCGATTTTTTTTATGGACGTACCATTAACACAAACACATCCAAAGCAATGTCCCATCAGACGAGCACAACCACTTGCAAAGGTGATGCGGATTTCTTATAACACTTGAACATTATCAGGGTTCCTTTTAAAACATGATAAAGCTGACGCGGATTTCTTATACAAATAGCATTATTTGGGTTCCATCTAAACCATTATTGAACACAGACACAAACGGACCGAAAACAACCGGAAGACTCATTTGTTCATTTGGTTTGACCTATGCGCCGGATCCTTTATTCCATTAATTGATCAGAAAATCCCAAGTATTTTATATCACCACTCGTTATTATCAACTTCTTTACATCTAGATTGCAGAAATTCAAAAGCTGTAATTTAATGGAACTTCAAATCCAAAACAATCAGAATATATTCTCCATTTCTGGTCTCGCTGTTAAATTACCCAACATGACACAATTTGTAGCACTAAAGATAAGAACGCCTGTCAAACTACTGCACCACTTCTATTTAAAGGCATTAAATAAGAATATTAGGATTAAGTATATTGCAAATTTCAAGTTGTTAAGCAACTACAAACATTTACAACAAAAGTTTGACAAGGCATGGCGGACGAACATTTAGTCAAACATTAATCGGCTCTGGTAAATTAAACAGGTATTGCGGTCCTCGTTTTCTCAAAGCAATAGTTTCCACCACCATTCAGCAATAATTGCATCCCTAACCATTAGAAATTAGCAGCAAATAGAGATTGCTTTACTAAATCAAACGATAATGTTTGTTTAGAAAAAAGCACTTGACAGCAATTAATCTGAAGTCCAAGTTATTTTACACAACTGCCCAGTAACTTTGCCAAATGGAACTTTAGTCACAAGCCATTCAACATTGGCTTCCTGAAACTGCCCTTGGTAATACGAACTTAAAATTAAGAACCTCGCAAAAAATGGTAGAATGCAGTATATAGAACAGGATTGTTGACAAGATGACTCGCAGTTTGACGATAGAACATCAACCAAAACCAACAATTTTCTAAAAACAATAGTGTTGCTTTCACATGATGAACACCATCAAGCCCAATCAGCAACAGTTTCTATAAGACCCTAATCATATGAGGAACCGCTAACAAAACTCAGATCTCCCAGCCTGAAAAACCTCTTCAAATAGATACATCAGATGTAAATTGACGCCCCAAGACCTGAAAACAGCATCTTCAACAGCACTCCAAACCAACACCAAAACATGCCATGAAAAATCTCACTGCTGTTTGCATTCAGTTGGCCGCTCCCCAGGCTGCCCATCACCTCCAGTAACCTTCTGCAGATGGATTAAAGGTCTGTAAGTATCTATTAACAGTGCAATTATTGTAATGTACTCAGAAGGCAGATGATACCTTTGACTTGGGTGCGGACTGCAGACGGAAGACAAGAATGAAACAAATTAGTAAACAGAAGAAACAAGAAGAAATATGCATCTCAACAAAATTAAGATCACTGCTCACACAGAGGGTATAATTTAATTGCTTTGTGCAACAACAATTAGAGTGTTGTATTATTTTTTTCTAGTGTGCAAAAGAAAGCAGATATTACGAACCACCGTAACACTGGGTTCTTTCTGCGAGTGGGCGCTGTCCGTCTTATCCATACAATTGCAAAAAGAAAATTAATCCTATCAGGTTAGAAACTTCAAATACAAACCAACTAAAACTGAACTAGGCCGTTTTGTTTAAATTACTCCCTGTGTTCAAATACAAACCAACTAAAACCCTAGTAAGTATTGTCACACTCATTAGCCAACGAAGGGAGATCCCTGCATGGCCTCCTTAGACTAAGAACATATTTTGTGAAAT
Organism: Alisma plantago-aquatica; assembly: GCA_963693085.1. NCBI lineage: Eukaryota > Viridiplantae > Streptophyta > Magnoliopsida > Alismatales > Alismataceae > Alisma > Alisma plantago-aquatica. Next base: position 460,074,476 of record OY856409.1, read on the forward strand.
TCCTGGATAAACTGCTATAAAACCCTTGTGACTCCAGGGAGTAAATTCAGAGATCCTAATGACCGATAAAGAGATAACAGGTTAGTAAAACCCTTGTGACTCCAGGGAGTAAATTCAGAGATCCTAATGACCGATAAAGAGATAACAGGTTAGTATAAACCTGAAACTCATATTGGAATATATCCAGGTGACTCTTTGCTGATTGTATGTCACTATAAAGACCTATTAGGTGCAACTAAGATAAGGTCTTGGTAATGACCTAATCCTAAATTTCAATTTGCAGCCATACAAAACACGTTATGATAACTAAACATGTACCTTTTTGATTGGTTTTGTCTCCTCTTCATCATCATCATCATCCTCGTCATCTTCATCATCGTCCTCATCTTCATCATCATCGTCTTCGTCTCCATCCTCATCATCATCATCTTCATCAGCATCATCACCCAATTCCTCAAAATCATCATCCTGAACAGCTTCTCCCGTGAACCATGACACCGCATGAGGAATGATCTTATCACGAATGGTAGACCTGAGAACAGATACATAAGAGTTGTTCAAAACATCATAACTAAAACTTAATGGAAATCATTCATAGGGCCAGCAATAGCATTTAAGTGAACCACACATGCTTGAAAAGATGGACTCGTTATAAACTACATGGTTTTGTCAATTCAAATACACAAAATCTAGGAATTACTTACTAGAATTAATAGACATTGATATTAAGTTATTAACAGATACAGAATTGCAGCATTTTGACCAGTGATGATCGGAGATTAGAGGGACATTATTCTATTTTTTTTTGTTAATGCAAAAATGAAATATGAATATAACAAATGGTGATCTGCAAAGAATTTGGAAGATATTAGAGTGCTCAGAGAAATCTTGATGGGATCAAAAATAATGAGCGTGAAAGTCTAACACCACATTTATGTAGAATGTGGGATTTAATTCAAAGTAAACAGATATTCTTATTGTCATAAAGTACCAGAAAGGGTCCATCCTATATATGAAAGCACACAATACCATAAATGGAGCACACTAAGCTTAACTAACTTGTTAATCATGTAACGAAAAATGATGCAAACAGACATCGTATAATTGAATGAAAAGCCCTTCATCCCGGACCTACGATATAACATGGATTATAGCCATTGAGAAATATTCGACATCAACATGCTTGAATTAAATTTAAAAAATGTGCAGCAGAATTCATAAGCAAAATGATACAATGTGAATTCTGGATAAAACGACATTCAAATCAAAACTGCAAAAAGACAGTAATTCATCATGCTTTCTGAACACGACATTGATATGTGAATTAATGAATCATCCTCACTCAAATGCAAGTAGAAAACAAGAGGAAAAAAGCATATTTATGAACAAATCAAGCAATAGCTGAGATGAATAGGGTGATAAAAGTGTTGGCAACACCATGGATATCATAAATGGGCATAAGGTTATATATAACATTAGTTATTAGTAGAACATTGAAGCAAAATTAAAAAAACTGAATAGCAGATATTAAATGTGAAAAAAGAAACATCATGCGAGAGCAAATAGTATATACCCTATCAGAAAGAGTGTCAAGAAAAAACTGAACAGATACCAGAGCTACTTAGGCATGAACTCAACATCTAAGAGAAAATATAAACCATTACCCGATATCATAATCTTGTTCCATCTGGTTTTGCAACTGCTCCGCCTGAAAAAGTTTTTGGTGTTACCAACAGGTATTTCAAAAGAACATTTTGTTCAGGCCTCGGTGAATAGATAGATGGCATGACTTACTGTGTCTTCATCTAGGTCTTCATCATCCTCAGGAACACGGGGTGGGTTGAAGAAATTAAAGAAGCTTTCGCAGTTTTCGGTTTTGGTTATGGGTTTCGTGTTCTTTGCCCCCTTTTTGGGCTTCTTCTTCAACAACTTTTGAGTCAGGCACTTTCCAGGTAACCATTCAATGTCAGTACTGCAATATTTTAAAGATGCCAAAGCAAAATATATCAATAAGCTACATATATACAAGATTTAAGAATAAATTAGCAATCAATAAGTAATTACTAAAATAGACTCGGAACTAACCCAATTGCTTTTTCCAAAATTGGTTCATCTTCATCAATCATATGATATGTTTTAGTTAAAACAGAATTCTTGAAGAAGGGATTGGGATTGAAGAAAAACTCGAGCTGAAAACCCTTGGGATCATCAATTCTGCGCCACTTAATGTCTTTCAGATATTTAAGAGCAGCTTCGTCACGTTCTTGAATCTACACATAAGAGCAAACATATAAACATTTAGATTACAGGGCAAAAAGAGATCACTAACGAAGAATATGAACAATCTGGCATCCAGACCTCTTCAGCGAGCACTTCGTTTGTTTTCATGGCAGTAAGCCAAAAATCTGGCACGCCTTTCTCTAAAATAAAAAAAAGAAACATATATTTACTACAAAGCACAAATGATTAACAACAAAGCAAGCTCAACAGACGCCCAATGCTTGCCTTCATCGGCTTCGACATCAGGAGGTGCACTTTCTTTTGGCTCATTTTTCGCACCCTCTACTTCAGTTATACCATTAACAACCTCAAAACGCTGCAAATAAAGCAAGGTCATTAAAATAGAGATGCATAGAAGATGTTAGTTCTTAATTGGTTTGAATAAGAATGCAGATCAATTACAGGGAGCTCAAACTCAATAGAAACAAAAGTGTTGGATAAAGGCATACTGTGGCATATAGAGGCTCATAAAGCTTCTGATATTTCGCCTCAAGAGCAGCCCTTTCCTCAAAGAATTTTGCTTCCAGCTCATCATGTTGACTCTATAACAACAAAGAACACTCATATAAGTACATTCTTAGCACCATGAAAAAGTTAACGAGAATAATATTTCGCTACTATGAGCCATATCAACACAATACAACAGCAAGGATAACAGAAACACTGAAACAGACAGGTATTTCTATTAAATGTGGACTGAACTGCAATGACTATACATACAACTGCAAGAGAAGAAGAAAATAATAGGCCCTGATCCTACTCTTGCTGGCATTGCCTACATGGAACCTATTGCATTCAGCTAAAGATTGTGTTTCAGTTTTAACTGAAATATAAACAAAGCAAATCCTAGGGTTAATCTGACGAAGATCCCTCGTAAATGGATTAGCTTCAGTGCAGCCAAATTCAGTAAAATTATTTGCAAGGAAAAAATTACTGCAGAAGACAAACAAATACACAATAAATGTTATAAAAAATATAAAGTACACTAGTAAAAAAATATTATTTGTTTAGGAACCAATCATGAGCGATTATATGATTTAAACTGTTTCAGGATTTTCCTCACATGCCGCACGCCAAATGGACTATAAAGAAGATTTGTTACCACATTATGAGGTGTGAAGAACACTTGTGACTATTAACAAGATCATTGCGGAGTTTTTTTTTACATTTCTAACTTGTAACACTTTTCCTATATAGTTGCATGGATGAGACGATACACAAACCGTCGAACCCTTGATTTGGAATAGCATTAAGGTGCCGCGCTTTTCACTTTTTTACAAATAATTATAAGACATCAAGCAAAATATAAATATATTATCTTTCAAATTTGCAAGCAAATAGAATTCTAACAACAAAACAGATTTTACGGTATACAAGAGTGAAATAGCGTAGCCCACCCTCAAGGCAAACACTTTTGTGGAGCGGATTTCTCGGTCAACCAAACAAGGCTACAGCTTACTGCAACGTGATTGAATGAAGCACAAAGGAATAAGATTATAGATGTATTAATATAAAATGCAGATAGTTTGTTGGAGGTACAACTTTAATCATAGTTGCAGCAATTATGGATAGCATATATCTGCAAGTAGACGAGAAAAGCCTATTGTATTCGGGCTAAAGGTATGAAAAAAAACAAGAATCTAAAATATATCACAAGCAATAGTAAAAACTTGTAGATAAATTATCATACAATGCAAATAGTTTGCTGAATGCGACTTTTAGTTATATTTGCAGAAATAATCGCTAGTTTACGTCTACATTAAGATGAGAAACGCCTATATTATTTTGAAATGAAAACACACAAGATTTTAAACAACTGGCTATCCTAGAAACACGAGCGCAGTAGACGCAAGATATTCATATTGAAATGTCTCCACTGTTTTTAAGCACAGATTTAAAAGCCAACAGATGATCAGAAATACATGCATTAAGAATATTCATTCATAAGAAGAATTTGTAATACATCGCAACCGATAGGAGTGACGACTAAACAAAAAACATCACAAACTGAGTGCCAGCGACAGGAGCAATGTTTGCTGATAGAAAAACGTTTTTGCTAGCGCACATCGATCACCTAAGGCAGGGGACTAGACACATCCTATGTGGCGTGTGAAAACAATCTGCTATAAACAGTTAGTGCAACAAACAACCAGTATATATATATATAGAGCGCCAGATAATTAACGCGAAAAATACGAGGTTAGATATTCTCTGACGAACCTGGACTTCCCTGAGGAACTCGACCCTCTTCCTGACGTTCGGAGTGAGAGTCTCCATGACGTCGGAGTGTTGTCCAACCAGGGACTGGAGCTTGGTCTGCAAAACGCGAGAGCAATATACAAGAAATCAAATCTTCGCAATCGACATCAAGGAACCAAGGTGATGAGGCACGGGACAATAGGACCATCACGTTGAAAACTCACCTTGAGAGCGCTTACGAGATTAGCCCTTTCGCCCTCGCTCAAAACTGAGACCACAAGCCAAAAGTCAGAACAGCAACCCTATAGATGACGCAGTTGCAAAAATACAAGAAGCTGGGGAAAAAGAGTGGCGGGATAAGGAAGAATGGCGGACAGGAGGCCGTACCGGGCTTGGAAGGAAGAGCGGATCCGAGATCAGAGAGGTCGAGCTTGTCCTGCTGCTTGTTTTCACCCATTTTTACAGATTATGCACCGTAGATGGCCGCCGCCTTTCAATCGATCCGCCCTTTCCGAAACCCTCCTCGATCTGCGAGAGGACTGGAGCGAGGAGGAGAAACCCTAGAACCCCTGAAGAGGAACGATGAGGGGGGCGGGAGAGGGGGATAGCGTTGCCGATGGCGCTTCGTTATTTATATTATCTCGGGGGGTGGGGGGTTCTTTAACTGGGAGCCACCGAGCCAAGGAGTTGGCACTGTGGTGGGTTGGTTTCAGCAAAAAAGTGACATCTATCGCCCGTATCGGGTCACATGGAACGCTGGAAGTAATCGGGTCGATATACGGGTTCGGCTGAGGTTTGTACTTGAAATTTCGAGGAAGGCACGAGCTTAAACGGAAACTATGCCAATGCAATAAGGGTCAATTTGGTAGGTATAGTCGGATGACAAAGTGGCGTGTTTGATGTATATTATTACATTATGAATTTATTAAATTACACCCTACTACATCCAACCAAATTAATCCTAAATATACATTTCTATCAATGTAATTATTATTATTCAATAGTTGGGTTGTACGTCACCTTCGGGAGAAGAAAATGGCAAGATGTCAAGTTGTCATAGTGGTGAAGACGTATTTTCATAGGGCAAGGATTTGCTGGTGATATGCAAGTCACCACGTCGTCAACTTTACCAAACATTACATAATTGTGTTGATACTTCACAGATATCAAAAAAGAACATACATTATCAAATTGGCTTTTTTCTTTAAAACAAATAAGTAACTTCTATTGCATGAAATTTCGGATGTGCTAGTTATATTTTTAGAGATTTCATTCTTGAATTGTAAGAAACTAATAAAATATCTGTATATATCATGTAAGACTTCTTGCCATCTTTGAATTTGAAGGGACGCAATGAATGTATTATCTTGCATGGTGCATATTTGTAACTGGATATATATGTAATTACTACTCATTGTTTTCGTGATATATACCAATGTGACTAACAAGATAGTAACTCGGGCGGTAAAGGCACAGGCACTCCTAGATTCCAAATCTAGATTGTGTTTCTCGAAAATGAAATTATTTTGTCATGCAGGTTCGTTAACTGTGTGATTTAAATGTCCCTCTGGTGTGTGCAGGTGGTTGAGGGGTCGGGGGTCTACACTATAAGGATGGGTTCACCGGAATGACTCCTCCTCAAAAGTGGTTCCCACGTCATCTAAAAAAATGATATATCGTGTGTGCATGTATTTTAGAATAAGTCAAAATTGGACAATGCATGAACTGATAAGGTATTAATATATAGCAAGTTTGATCTTGTCGATTTAACACCTAACAACACCAATTTTCCATCAATACAAATTTTCATTGATAATTTTATCTCTTTTCTCTAGGCATCGTATGTGCATTTATATATGGTGTGCCTTCTGTAACTTTACTTAGTAATCAATCGGAAATCTTGGTAAATATATATTTTGAACCCATAAATGGGCACAAATTACAAGCCACACACATCCGTATAGATTACATCAAACTTGAGATCTATAGTAGATCCCAATTCCTTAGTACTATACTAGGTATAGAAACTAATTGATTCTTATAACGTGAATACAAATTTTTTATTTCTTTTTCTAAAATAAGAAAAATCTGTAGCTCGTCCTTTCTCATGTTGCCCAACCATCTCGATATTCTTTGTCTCCAAATAAGATGAATACAAGTTGAGATAACCCAAATGTTAAATGTCCTTTCATCCTTTGGCAATGTATGGATCTCTCACAGGGAATAAGCAAGGTTCTTGTAACCTCGCCTCTTTAGCTTCAGTCGAGCATGGTTCCAGATGTATCTCCATGTTTTGCAGCCATCGAACAGGTGACCACTATCATCGTCACCATTGCCACACAAGAAGCATGTGTTATCAATCTCAGGTTTCCATTTCTTAACCTTCATCAGTGTAGGGAGATAGTCTTTGTATGCTCGGAAGGACACCAAATTCCGCTTAGGATGGTGAAGTCGGGTCCATAAGATAGTAGCACACTTTCTGTCTCTGCCACAGATCATCAACACTGGCATTAGAAAACTTAGGCCAGTAATCCACCATTCTTCGCCAAGAAGTCGAGTATCCCCATATGTGGTTCGGGACTATGTCGAGACTGCCTGAGTATCTAAGACTCAGCCAGTTGGCCCAGATCGAGTAGCCTTCTCTGAGCCTTCAAATCCGGGACAAGGTATATAAGTCGGCCAAATCATATAGCGATGGTAGACCCAAACCGCCTTCCTCCAGAGGATAAGACAAGCATAGCCAACTAACTGGATGGGTCGAGCTTCCCCAAAGGAAATCTGAGAGCATAATATCCATTCTTCACGGAACCAAATGAGACATCTCACCTAGTGAAAGCCAGTATCTGATGAGTCCCATAGTAGAACTCTTGAATAGCACAAGTCTTCCAGTCATGGCCATTTTCACTCCCAGCCATTTGGTGATCATGTCTTTAAGTCGGTCCAAGCACTCATGGTAATGTTTCCGCCTAAGGTTACCACCAGCAAGAGGATATCCCAGATACTTCGTAGGCCATTCACCTATCTGCAGGCCTATAGCTTCTGCCAGGTTCGTTTTGTTCTTGGAAGAGACCGAGAAGAAGATATGGGACTTACTAGCATTTAGATTCATACCTAATATCTTGTTGAACTCCGTGAGGATGTACTTCAGGTGAGTGAGCATATCCAGCCTACCTTCCATAAACATGAGAATATCATCAGCAAAGAGTAGATGAGACATGACCTTGGTCTTCCGGATAGTGTGGGTTTTCAGTTTCTTATCCTTGGAAGCTTCCTCAATCACACTGGTCAAGCCCTCCATAGCCATCGTGAATAGTAAGGGGGATAAGGGGTCGTCTTGTCTCGATCCATTGGAACTAGTGAAGTGACCCTCAGAAGTTCCATTCATCAGAAGAGAGAAGGATGCGGTGGTGACACACTACTTCACCAGTCTGATCCACTCATCCAAGTATCATCGAATCCCAAACCTATAAGGCAGCTCCACATGTAGTTCCAGTTGATAGTGTCATAGGCTTTTGTAATATCCAACTTGAGACAAGACGAGGGTGTACTTCGTTGGACATTATAGTTAAGAGTAAATTCTGCAGCTAGCATAGCACAATCTTCAATCCTTCTTCCTTGAATAAAAGCTCCCTGGTTAGGAGCAATAATTTTGGGAAGTATAGAACTCAACCTTATAGTAAGAATCTTGGTAATTGTTTTGTACAGAATAGAGCAACATGAGATCAGTTTGAAGTCTGCAGGGTTAGAAATGATTTCCTTCTTGGGAATAAGAGCCACGAAGACATGGTTAATTTGCTTGACCATGCTACCCCCATTGAAAAACCACTGAATAGCTTCAACTATATCTGACTTCATGGTAGACCAGTTGTTCCTATAAAAGAACCCATTGAAACCATCAGGACATGGGCTCTTGTCAGCCCCAATGGACCACACTGCCTCCTTGATTTCATGTTCACCCAGGCATCTCGATAGCATTGCATTGTCTTCATTAGTAATAATCTTGTTCCACTTAATCTCAAAAGATGGTATCTCGTTGCCTTGCTGGTTGTAGAGTTTTCAAAAGAACTTAGTCATTTGTTGGACGATGGCTTCCTCACTATCATTATAGTTGCCTTCTTCGTCATACAGTTCAGTAATAGTGTTAACAGATTCAAGTTGTTTGACGATTGAGTGGTACATTTTAGTGTTCTTTTCCCCACTCTCAATCCACTTTGTTCTACTTCTTTGCCAGTAATATCGCTCTTCAGCCTTGCCCAATAGTTCCAACCTGTCCAGGGTAACTCTCTCGGCCTCCATGAGATCCTCATCAATGGGGTTAGAACATAGTACTCTGGATCTATCATCTAATTCTCTGTATTCCTCTTTGAGAAGGTTCTGTAAATTAACAAATCTTCTCGACCAGTTCTTTAAGGCCTTCTTCACATTCTTCAGGCGTTGGTTAAAACAAAATAAAGGATTACCATACACCTCTTCCTTCCAGGCATTAGAGATTACCTCGTCACATCCCGACCAATCTTGCAAGAAATTAAGGAAATTGAAAGGTCGATTCTTCTTAACCATCTCTTTGAGGTTAACCTACAAAGCTAAATGGTCAAAAAAACAAGAAGTAAGGAGTTTTGTCTTAGAACCAGAGAACATATCTAGCCAATCCTTGTTGACTAATGCCCGATCTAGCTTGCAAGCAATGCATTTCTTCTTCTTCAAGTTGTTGTACCAAGTAAAGGCCTCTTTCCCGATGACAGGTAATTCAACAAGACCTGCCTTATCGATGGTTGTATTAAAGGAGCTAAGAACTAAGTTAATGACTTCTCTACCTCCTGCCTTCTCCTTCCTCTTTCTGACGGTGTTGAAATCACCAAAAACTAACCAAGGGATCGAGATTACCTTAGAGAGTTTTTCCAACTTATCCCAAAGTTCAAGTCGTTGGCTCATCAGATTATGAGAATACACCACAGAGATGAAGATGATCAGACCACCTTTATTATTGCATTTGGTTGTGACTTGTTGATCATCCATATCAATAGGTACCACATCCCACAATTTTGGGTTCCACCCCAATTAAATATGCCCATTAGTATTGTAATCGTGGTTAGTTAACTTGTTCCAACCCCTAGGAAGCATCTTATTCAAAAGTTGCAAATTATCTTTCTTAATTTTTGTACAATGAGTCCAGTTATAGAAGCTTGAATCGAACAAATAACTTCCCTTACCTTCCTCCTCTTCTGTGGTTTGCCAGCACCACAAACATTAGCCATGAAGAAGGTCATTGGTGATTCTTTTTGGACGACCGAGTTTTACGTGTCTCGGTCACCCTCGGATCACCTCCACCTCCAACAATCTTGGAGCCTTTGTCCTTGTTCCTGGGGCTATCATTAACTTCCTTCTCAGATTGTTCCCCGCTTTCAGTCACAATATCCGTACTCAGATTATCAAATCTATTCTGGGTGATTACTTCTGTAGATTTCCCCTTATATGTATTATCATTGACACAGACCTCAGTCACCTTAGCAGTAGGGTTGTCAACTTCAACCACCTCGGGTTCAACCACAGCTATAGCTGAGTCATTTGCAGTAGCTTCACCCTCACCCTCCTTCGCATGATTGTCCTAAGGTTTCTTCTCAACATTGTTCTTTTTTCAGTGAACCTCAACCCACATCATCTTTAGTTTCTCCTTGTGGGCCTCCTTCCTTTCCTCTTCATGTAGAGGGTAGTCCTCCTCATCATGACTGAATACTTTGCACTCGGCGCATTTCTTTGGGATGTACTGGTATTGGATCTCCACAGGGATCAGGTCCTTCCTGGGTAGATTGACCCAGATCTCCTTAGGCGGTTCATCTTCGCATGTAGTTCAACCAAGGCTTTGGCTTCACCTAGAGATTCTTAATGTAATGAATGTATATCCACCCTTAGCAGTTTCCCAACTACTGAAGCAACAATGCCCATGGCTCTTTCAGACCAATTCCTCCCCATACTAGGAATCTTGATCCATACTGGAATAGAGTTGAACTGGTCCTTCTTTAGATCATCGCATGTATGATGCTCCTTCACGACGACCAACCTATCATCAAACCATCTAGGTACCATGTTGATCATGTTGTTCTTGCCCTCGCCGTTGTTGAATCTTATCAGGAAGAACTTATCCGGCTTAGAGTATAGATCGAACCCCCCTTTTGGCTTCTAGACTCGTTTGATCTAAGCAAGGAAGTGATAATAATACGGTCATTTCCCCATAACATAAGCTGACAAGGTATGCTCCCAAGTCTTTTCCATAGCATCATAGGTCAGTTCGTCGATGGTGACGAACCTCTTGCCTTCCTCGATCACCAGAGGGTCATAGCTTTGAGAAGGCATGAATTGTTCTGTCCCTTTGAGGACCTGTGTCCATGATTTCCAGTTGTTTTCTTCGATAGGACTAGTCATTGCTACAGCCAGAAAGGATTCAGCTATGGGGGAGGGGAAGGCAAGCCTCCCCTCCGGTGAAGGTCGTCGTCTCCCTTTGGATAGTCGCCCTGATCGCTAGAGCAGACCTAACCCTAGGCGGCTATGTATGTATGTATGTATGTCTTTACTTAGTAATCAATGTATGTATGTATGTATGCATGCATGTATCAAAATCCTCAGTAAATATATTATGAACCCCAAAAAATAATGTACAAGGTTACAAGCCACACCTATACCATGTGACTAACATAGGTACTTCATAGGCCAACTGTGACAACATGATGCCACATGAGCGAGATTACTCAAAATAAAGTGTGGAATAAATACTAAACATTCAAATTACCAGAAAACACAGTAACTTAAAATCGACATTATATCACTACAAAAGCAGAATATATTACATTCAACTCCATAAACTATGTCACATGTATCATATGTCACACCATAGAGATATTTATGTCACAATTCATTGGCCAACTTGCCACAAACTTGTTACGAGGTTAACTTGTTCATATGTACAAGCCATACATGTACAATTATGACATACTGCCAAAACCTTGTATTGATGTACAACATCTACAAAAATCCCTGACCTGAGAGTATAGGGACGACACATAGGACTCTACTACAAAACACTAATAGCATATCCAACCTTCAATGACTATTGCTCTCTTTGTTGCTCTTCCTCAACCACACGATCTCTACCACATTGTGCACGACCACCTAAAAGATGTGGAAACCTACAGGGTGAGACTAACATCCCATCGAGAGATATAACTCTCCACCAACAATCATTATTAGCATAAAGAAAAGAAATATTATTAAAAAGATGAGCAAATTCAGCTAAATGAATACCTTGAATTGATGACACAGATTAAGCAGTTTAAGCAGATACAACTGATCAACATATTATCATGTATTCTTAGAAGGAATATGAAGAACATGTATACAAGACGAAGCTAAGTTGTACAAGAAACAAGGAAAAGGGGTCATCCAAAGTGAATCTTATTTTTTAGCCTAAGCAAAATATACTACATGGCTGTATTACGTCTTTTATTATGCCCTGTGGAGATGAGGCATACCACTCATACTCCAACTAACCACTGCTAAGTCAAAATTAGTGTCATATAAGATCTAAGAGAACCGAATTCCTATGATCTCCCACACCCTCGGTCAGTCTGAGTCTGTCACAGTGACATATAGAGTCAAACTACAAATCAACCTAGTCTGCTTTGGTATATAGGCATGACACTAGTGAGATACAATCGTGTCCATTCTCCTACCAAGGTATGATTGCAACCATCCCTGAAAATATATCATTTGAGAGTACGGCCTCAATCGTTCTCTTGTCAAGGTACGAACACAGCCATCCTCAAAACCAGTGATTGTGGATGCAAGGATGTATCCTCAACTTGTACCCCCACGTATTCAATAATATGCGCTCTGAGTTTCCCCCGTGAATTACTCGTTTCACCATCCAACAAGTACTGGCGCTAAAGATGGATCTATGGCTTAGGGCAACCAACATGATTAGGGTTACACTTGATTAATTATTGCCAATCAAGTGTCTTTTAGTGCATCAATCAAGTTACAACGTAAAAACCCAAGACAAATTCTACAATGATAGGGGTAGGTTGCAATGTCAGAAGATATAAATTGGATTAACATAAAGCTAGTCACACCATCACATGATATTTCTCACTACCTTATACTAGACCATCACCATTATCACCTCATCCTGGGATAACCATACCTCCTCACATCACTAGAGGATATCACCTCACATTAGGCATTAAGCCTCTTACATGTCATGAGACCCGATCACATAGTTCCTGCATAACATCATTATCTCATCATGCCTCATAAAGGCTCATAATTGTGATGACCACTATCACATTGACAACATAATCACACAAAACTATGTGGAATTAATCATTAATAGTGGATTACCAAAAATCACTAAAATTAAAACATTTTAGCCAAGAGATCCATTACCAGGAAATTCTTTTCAGAAAGAACCAAACCATATATGTATACATCATGATTCACTTTGTACACACATTGTTCCATCACCTTGCAAAGATATGAGATAACATTTGCTTTACCAAAACATACACAAAAGTACATTATGCATCAAGGCGTACTAGCCAAAATCTCAGATCAATTATAAAATTGTTTATGTTTATCTTCCAAAGGACCTGAGGGTACATGGACGACACATAGGATTCTCTATCTACAAGACACATAACAGTGCATTCAACCTGAGTTGTTATTGTTGTCCTTGTTGTTGCTGCCTGCCTTTTGCTGCATGATCTCTACTTCCTCGTGAACGTCCACCTAAAAAGTTGTGGAACCCACGGGGTGAGACAATGAGTCTCAGTGAGAGATATAAATCTCCGCCAATAGTATTATTATCACAATTAAACCTTTACGAATGAGAGCAGAAGAAACCTATATTGAATTAAACAAGTATAACTGTTGTTTATATGTAAAGTAGAGCAGTCTCATCATCTTATTAGTTATATCTACAACTGAGCAATAAATCATTTAATTACTTTTAAAAGTAATATGAATCACATGTATAACTATTATAAACTAAATAGTATAAAAACAAAGCAAGGCTTCAATCAATGTTTCCGTATTTGATCCTTAAATAAATACACTACACGGCTGATTACATCTTTAAACATTCAATCTTATGCCATGTGGAGATGGGAATATACCTTCCATCTCCAATTGACCACAACGAAGTTAGCATCAATGCCATATAGGTCTATGGAAGAGTCGGAATCCATGATCTCATCCCCTCAGTCAGTACGAAAGCATTGGTGGTGACATATGAGTCAATCTACATTTTAGCTAGCCTGGCATATAGATGCTCTTTTCTACATAGATACAACGTGTAACATGTTTTCTATTCAGTGTATGACTTATAGTCAATCCTACTTTTATATATATATATATATATATATATATATATATATATATATATATATATATATATATATATATATATATATATGGAGTCATGGCCGCAACCATACTCTTCATTTGTATTAGAGCTATGGCCTACAACCGCCCACTTTTAGGAAATGGCTTGAAGCCAATCCTGGGGCTTGAAGGAAGCAAGGAAATACTCATGTTGCACCCTCGCATATTCAAAAATATGTGCTATGAGTAAAACTCGTTACACCATTCAGCAAATCCTGACACTGAATGGTTCTATGGCCAGGGCAACTACATTTTTAGTTCACTTGATAGATTAAGTGCATTATAGTATCTTTTAGCATCAATCAAGTTACAAGCATGAATTGTAAAATAAATGCTATACAGAAAGATGTAACATATTTTCAAGAGATCTTGTAATAATTGGTACATATCTTGTTACACTCATCCAGGGATATTAGTCCCATGAACACTTAATTGGGAATTTCATCCCTTTAACATTATCATTATCATGGTCATATGTTTGGGTATCAAACCCTCAGTTCATTATTGAACAATACTACCTATCATTAGGAAATAACCAACTTTAGGTCATCAAACCCATATGCAAATCATACTTGTTGTACAAGTATATCACATGGCTCACAAGGCCTTATATAATATATACAATGCTAAATCATCATAGCTCATACCTAGCTATGCTCATCATTTCACAACACCTGCATAGTTAGGATTTTATTGCACATGTGATATCAAATAAATACCATGACCATGCCATAAAGAGAATCATTCAAATTGAAACCCTCTAAGAATTAGGGTTACGGTTATCCCATGTAACTGATTAAGGGTTTTCATGTTCATATTTATCAACCAACCCTAATTCACATCATAAGAGCTATATTACTACCATAAGTATTCAAGCATACTTAGTAAAGTATCATCAACTGATTATCAACATGAAGTGTTGCCTTTCTTGTGTGAGTAATACAAGTTTCTTTCTCAGGATATTAACTTCAACATACTTGTTACATTGATTTAACCTTCTTTAGGGTTATCAACCTACACTTATTAAAGTGTATCCATATCATTACATCAATGATGTATTCATTGATTATATTCAAGATGTGTCGGCCTACACTCATCAAGGTGCATCAACCTTCATTTCAATCTTTGTATCGGCCTAGACTCATATACTTGTGTCGACCAAGGCATATCAAATGATATCATTTTAGAGATACTTGGAGTAGTATCATTTGTATGGTGCTTGAGGTATATCGGTCATAGAGTATACTTATGTGTCGGCCATACTATCATATTGTGTATCAGCCACATCATCAACTTATGTATCAGACTCACCATCAACTAGGGTATCGACCACTCAACATCAACTTAGGGTATCAGTCTCACCATCAACTCAGGGTATTGGCCACTCAACATCAACTTAGGGTATCAGCCTCATCACCAACTTAGGGTATCGGTCACTCTATCCACTAGAGTGTCGACCACATCATGAACTAGGGTATCAGTCATACCATCAACTAGGGTATCAGTCACTCAACATCAACTAGGGTATCGGGCCAACTATTCCTTTGTGTATCGACCATTGCCCAATATAGGGTATTGACCTCTAGGGTCTTTTTTGTATTGGATGAACCCTCATTCAACAACTTAGTTCTTGCACCTATCAGCGTCAACACTACTTGGTGTATCAGCCAAGGCTTCTAAGAATGTATTGAACATACTTCCACAAAGTATGTCGAGTTAATGGTGTCGCCCATCACAAATGGGTTGGGCTAAAGGGATATCATATTGTGAGTGTATCGGATTAGGGTTAGGATTGACCATGTCGACCTCCACACTCAACTAAGGCATCATATTTTAATATTCCATCTTCACTAGACATCCCTTGGTCATGGCAAACTAATGCCTTTGATGCATATTGTTTTAGAGCCTCTAACATATCGACCTAACAACCACATATCATTTTAGAGCATCACAAGTCATATCGGCCATCCATGTGATGGTGCAAACATATGTGTCGACATGCCTTATTCTTAGCATTAAGTGAAAGGTTAAACAATTGAGAGTATAGTCATTCTACTCATGAAATCAAACCAAAAGGATATGTGTTCATGTGTATCAGTTTCCATGGATATACACTTGTATCGGGTTAGGGTTTTTCACAAACCAACATCGATTTATGCATATCGGTTCCATCATCTTCAAGCTCCAATTCTTTGTCAATTACTATTCTAGTTCATGGACAACAACCCCATATATCCAATAAAGCTCAGAGAACCATCATTTAAATAAGAAAAATTAAAGTAGAAATGGAATCATCGAGTATTGCATGATAGAATGTGAATAATAATAAAGTTGAGTTTAAGTTATATAACCCGCCTCAAGATCAAATCAAGAGCTTCAAGATCCAAACCTCCACGTCCCCAAGGTTGAAGATGACTTATCAAAAGTCCAAGACTCGATCACAACACTTCTCTTAGGTAAGATGTTCATCCTTCTCTTTGCTTCTTGAGCTCCTAGGATCGTCCTCCAAGCAAGAGATGGTAAAGGAGTTGAAAGTTTTACTAGGAGGTGAAAAGAGAGGTATATATAGTTGAGGTTTATGAAAGAGAGTGTGTATAAGGTGTTATCACTATGTAGACTTAAGTGACATGTGTCCATGCATGGTAACTTCATGCAACCATAATTATCTTGCCATGCAAAACTCTTGAGGATAATCCATATATAAGATATCAACCATCTGGGTATATTCCTTGATAAGATATCACCACCCAATCTTACTTTATATGCAAACCGATTTTGCTTTTGCAAGGAACATGCAACTCGATAGGCTTCACCTACTTGAGGTGCTTGGCCCATCATGAACACTTTCAAAGGTTAACAAACTGATATGGGACCTCCTCTATGGCTTCCAAGCCGACAGGCACTCCCATATACACTTCACAACTCCACACAACCTCATATAGGGTTCAAAGCACTCCACTTCTTTGGTTCTTTTGCCACAAAGAGTGTTATCATTCAACCAAAACTCAAACAAGGTGCCCCCTTCTTTCTCTTTCCTCTAGTTGATACTAAGAGAGAGAAGAAACATTCTAGAGGTGATAATTTGCACATAAACCCTCATTTGGGTGAATTGCAATTATTATCAAAGTTATCGTATAAGGCACAAACAATTTGCAAATAAGTTCAAAATCGAGAAATAAACTCTTCTCAAGTCCTAATTACTTTTCAAAAGATTAAGACAAGGTTCCAAACAACTTACTTAGGAAAAACTTCTAGGGTTATCCCAAAACCCATGTTAGGGGTGTTACAAGTTATCAACCCCTAACAAGGATTTTGTCCCCGAAATCTTCAAGACAAAAGAGAAGGGTACTTCCTCCTCATCTCTTCCTCCAACTCCCATGTGGCTTCTTCAACGCCACAATGATGCCAAAGAACTTTCACAAGCACTATGTCTTTCTTTTTCAACTTTTTGATTCTTCTATCAAGAATCAACATTGGACCTTCCACATAGGATGTATCCTCATCTAATTCTACCTCTACAAGTTGTAATACAAGTTCTATAACAGGGTGACATTTTCTCAACATAGATACATGAAACACTGGATGTAGTCTATGCAACTCAGGTGGAAGTTCCAACTTATAGGCTACCTTTCCAACACGTGCTATCACTGGGTATGGTGCCTTAAATCTAGGAGCCAACTTACCCTTCTTCCGAAATCTGAGATCACCTTTCCAAGGAGAGACCTTGAGATACACTATGTCTCCAACTTGGAATTCTAAAGGTCTACGACGATTATCAACATATGATTTTTGTCTGTCCTATTCAGCCTTTAGTTGTTGTTGTATTACTTTAATCTTTTATGTTGTTTGTTGCACAAGTTTAGGACCAATAAGTTGGTATTCTCCTATTTCATATCAGCATAACGGAGATCTACAACGTCTACCATATAATGCTTCGTATGGTGCCATATCAGTGCTTTTTTGATAACTGTTATTGTAAGCAAACTCTATCAAACTCAAATGTATATCCCAGCTACCTACAAACTAAAGAACACATGCCCTAAGCAACTCTTCCAAAGTTTGTATTGTTCTTTCAGATTGTTCATCTGTCTAAGGGTGAAAAGTAGTACTAAACTTTAACTGTGTGCCCAAAGCTGTGTGTAATCGCTCCCAAAAGTGACTTGTAAATCGAGGACCTCTGTCTGACACAATTGTTGTTAGGACTCCGTGCAACTGCACTATCTCATCTACATAAACCTGTACAAGTTTCTCAATAATGTATGTTGTCTTAACAGAAACAAAATGTGTCGACTTTGTCAACCTATCAACAATCACCCAAATGGAATCGTGACCTTTGGCTATTCTACACAAACAAACTATGAAATCCATTGTTACATGATCCCACTTCTGCTGTGGTATAGGTAATGGTTGTAATGTTCTTGCCAGCTTCTGGTGCTCAGCCTTAACTTGCTGACACACTGGATGCTGCATAACAAACTCAGCTACATCTTTCTTCAAACCAAGCCACCAATAGATGCATCTTAGTACTGCCTAGATGCGTAGCATACATAGATGAGTGAGCTTCTTCCATAACTATCTTTCTTAAGTCATTAACATTAGGCACCACGAGTCTACCATGGTAACAAACTATTCCATCTTCTGACTCATGAAAGCCATCTCACTTCTCACTACCATATTCAGACTTGATATGCTAAACCACAGTATTAGCCTGTTGTGCTTCTTTGATTTGTTGTCTCAGTGTAGGTTTAAATTGCATTTATACCAACAATCCAGCTAGCAAAGATACTTCCATATCACTAAAAAAAAGAAAGGAATTCACTACATTTTACTTAGTTACATATGTTTATAATGTAGTTGAAGATATTTCTCTTTACAATTTATAAAAATACAAGCGAAAGTATTGTAGGCAGCGATACTTCACCAACACCATTCTCTTTTTAAATGCTAAAACTCTCCGACTTGCAAGTGCTGCTCTTATTTTTTGATATCGCGAGCATTCTTCCAATTTTAATTTTCCCTCTTTAATTACTTTCTTCTCCCATTGCTTACTTCCTATTCCTTGTTTCGTAAACCCCTAATCTCCCTCTTCCCTATTTGCCACCCACCTCCCCCATTATCCTCCTCGTCTCGCTGCTCACTTTTTCCTTCTCCACCTTTGAACTCCACATACATGGAGCCTGGTTTGTACAAGTGTGTCATGTCATCGGAAAATGCAGATCACCACAGACATGTCCGTTGCAGCGAATCATTGATCTGTCTATGTGGGGCAAATGCCTATAATTGGAACTGGGTGCACCTATGGCAAGGGCATTTAGAGTTTGTTAAAAGAGAGGTAACCTCAACCTCTCCCCACCCATTCCCCACTTTAGTTTTCTCCCAAAGTTATCGACTGACACCCTGCCTTCTAGCTCTAGCATGAGAAAGGGAAATTGTTGGGAAAATAAATTATCGGCCACATCTACAGGGATGCCTCGACGTTCTCCTCATTGCTCATTTTTTGGGGACAAATGAGAGTAACAAGATAGAAAGCGACAATCCACATGTAAGGTAGATGATGAATTACCTAAAAGAAGTCATTATCTATGCATCAAAAGTAAATTAAGCATTGTGTGTCTCAACTCTCAAGTATGATATACCTTAATTTCATTCCTAGGAAAATGTGATAAAATGAGTAACCGCGACCAACTATATCCCTCTTTTATTATATCTACCAATGTTTTGGGTATGATTGATTCCCATTGGTTGCATTAGGAAATACTAATCACGAAATCATATGATAAATTGTTTACAAATTTTCATGTGTGCATCTATTCTGTTTAGTTTTTTATATTCTTTTTATACAGGTGGCAATATGATGGATTTCAAAAATGTTTGAAGTCTATGTGAGTGTACAAACACCATTGTTGAAGAAAGATTGGTGCAGTAAATTTTCATTTAGGTGTGAATATTATTGTCTGACATTTCTCGGATTCATCATGCATATCAGTAGCTGACTAACAATAGTTTTAAATTTTGTCCTTGTGGTTGTGTGAATCAAATGGTAGGAAGTCAGTATTCATCATGTTAAACATGTGTTTATTTCATGTCGTATCTCTCATCATTAAGTTGGATTTTGAAAAACTATTTGACATGTTATTACTTGGCATTTCACTTGGTATTTTTTTTACTTCTCAATTATTGTATGCTCCTTAGTATATTGTATGATGGTGGCCTGCTTCATCATAAAGAGGACCCTGTGTCTCGGTCATCACTTTACAGAAGTGACATTCTGTAAATATCTTTTATGTTGACTTGTCTATATTTTAGTTGGATTCTATTATGGTGGTTGATCCATCGTTAGAAACTAGTGTCACTATAAATGAAGATCCATTAAATGACTCAATCCATCTACTGAAAATAACCCTCGTCATAGGGTAAGGCTGGGTAAACGCATGTTTATATACTCTTTAAATGCATATACAAATTGCACTAACTTCAGTGTCCACATTTCCACTTCTCATATGAAATTTAAAATTGAAACACATGATTTCTGCAGGTGGTACGTTTGAAGCATAAGCTACTGCCCCTTAGAGATCTTTATTCCAATAAATGTTCTTTATTTAGGTAATCATCGCCGGTCATTATGTCAGAGATCTCAAACCACATTAGTACTATTGTAAGATATGTATTGCACTTGCAAAGCTAGTCAATATTGTTTAACATACATTGTTGGACATCTTATACACATCCTCTACATTTCATTTGGAAGTAAATGTGTTGCTTATTATACTAGGAAATGTTTTTCACCATCTTCCTCCAATTTTCTCTATAGTGGTTTTAAAGAATGTTAAATAAAAAGATTTCATTTAGAACTTAGCAGTGTACTGGTTCCTCCCTATATGACGAGTGATGGAATTTTCTTTCACATAAATGAAGAGAACACCGACCTCTCCACCCAAGATTTACAAGATAACTCCTACTCGTGTAAGTGGAAACAATCAACCCCATCTTCTTATATTATATTAATTTATCATTTTTGGCACCTCGAGAAGCTAGTGCAACATTAAATTGCTTATACCGCCACCATTAGCAGTATTTTAGTAAAACACCGTCGTATAGGGTTTTCTAGATGTCCTGAACTTCATTAGCTAACTGTAAAACATGTGAATTATTCTTCATTGGATAAAATAAAATTGGGTGCTATTTTGTTTACCAATCTTGTTACTAATGTTCACTCTTGGTCATGTAATCAATAATCCTCTTCGGTTTGATTAGTCATTAGCTTTTAGAGCTCAGGTCTACCTCTGTGGTAAAGGAAATACCAAAAAACAAAAAGAAATTGATACAAAGTCCCAGTTAGTTTGTGCAATCAAAGTTGTAACCAAATTTTACGTTTTGTGTTGTTAGACTAGAAAATCCATATGAGATGAAGGGAAAACCACATTGTATAAGCACATAGAAATAAAAAGCAAAAAATATCGATGTATCCAAAAATTCAGCAATAACATGACGACAAAATTAAGAGGTTAAGTTCATACAGTGGAATGCTAGATTGGTTGACAACTCTTACAACATAGACATAATTGACAATGATAGTATGAATATGGGTTCAAGCATATTATGTAAAATTAGTAGCATTGTGTAATAGTAAAACAGGAATCCATGCTATCAACATTATTCAAATTGTCAAATGTTTTACACTTAGGTAACATTTGTAGTCCTAATTATTGACGTTTTCGCTATAACTAGGAATTCTAGCAGCAAACCAAGAATGACACTCAAAGTAACTGTAACAACATAACCATAACATTTAGCAATAGATTGTATATTGCTTAGGTATTTCATGATAATTCAGTAGTATTATGTAATAGATAGAGGAGGCACCACTTTTTTCCATCTTGACTCCATTTACAATTAATACACAAGCCTTGAATAGATGTTTATATTTATAGTATCGATGTTTCTGGTTACTACATATTTTAACTATCTTAATTATCATTTTATTACATTTTTCTCAGCTTGCCTTCTGTGTATGATATCCATTTAGACATGTCATACCATTCTGTAGCTTGAGGCAAGTCTTAGTGAATAAATGTTGGATTGTTAAGTCAATTTGTTTAGTATTACATGTTGGTGCCTTTATCCCATTATTCATGTTAGTGTCCTAGAGTCCCGTTCATGTCCAGCAAGGACCATTACTGAATGGATGTCAAATTTATAAAAATGGTCACACACAAAAAGTTCTATTTTTCTATTTTTGGTTCCAATTTTAATTATCTTACATGTTATTTAGCTATCTCATTGTAGTCTGAATAGTTACCTTAAGAATTTCAAGAAACCCAATTAGTATGACATAGTTTGTCATGTTGGAAGCATATGTTGTACTTTATGTCTTGTTACCACCCTTTAAACTGTCAATCTTCCTACTAAGTATCTAAAAGTAATGAGATAAAAACACCTTTTGGTTTTCTAAAAACTCATTTTAGTGGGGCTCAAAATTTAGATCAACAAAGTGTCTGACAGTCAATGCCATAAGAAACGAATTGATTTTATGAATGACTACTAATACTTGGGCCTAAGTTTTGTTTACGGGAATGGAAAGTTCATATGATGTTTTTTCTCTATAATTCTATATAGGTATGTTTAAATTTGACGTTGCACTTCATAGAGGATTATCCTAATAAGCCACTAAACCTCAATATTGTCTCAAGAAAGTTTCTTCCAAACAGTATGTATTTCATAGTTGTGTTGTGTCATCTACTAGAAGGAACACAATTTGTTAATAGGAGAACATAGTCTGTATTGACCGTTACTAAATATGGATAACAAGAAATATGTGCTTAAGATGGAAAGTCCAAACATTAAATATGGAGATCTCTCTGATTAATGAATATATTTTATTCTTATTGTCCTTTAGTATACATCTGGAATGTGATTGTCCTTTATTTTGTCTTGTAATGTTAACTCTCAAAGCTTGGACCTCTTAACAGTTTATTCCAACGGAAGTGTATGCTTAGATAGTTTATAGAGCCGGTGGAGTCTGATTTATAATGTTGCAGTTATTCTGACTTCCATCCAGGTGAAGTTTTTACTATTATCATCATTGTGATAATGGTAGTAAAGTTATATACAATTTTTTTTGTATGTTATGACTTATGAATATTCTTCTTAAAAGAAAATACTAACAACATAGACATAAAGATTGCAAGGAGGGATGATGGAAGAGTGGTACCAAAAGTTGTATAACGATACCAACCATGATGATTTTATGATTCGTCAAGTATTAAAAAAGCTAATTTTAATAACATCCATTACCAATATTAATTGTTCTTATCCTTGGATGATTTTCACTCAGGCACTTATGGATTACATCATAAGTGATTTTCTTACAATGCTTACTAGAATACCTTGAAATCAAATAATAACAAAGTAGCTGCTACTAAGCTATGACTAGGCTATTTAGTCAGAGTCTAATTTCAGACATGACTAGAGGGAAGGTCTTTTACATGATCTGGGACACTACATGAGGACACTTAAGGTTAGACATCTCTTATCGAAACTGATGCTAGATAGACTATGTTTTAGGTAGATAAGAAAGTATTCTAGTGTTTCCTTTAGGTATCCTTTTCTAGGGTGTTTGGGTTGTCATTTTATATTATTAAGCGATAACAATTGCATACATCTTCTAAAACAACAAAGGCAACTCGAGTAGAGAACAATACATAAGAAAATTACAATTTCTTGAGGATGTGTTTATATCTACAACATAAATTGATGTGATATCTTTTAGATAAACAATGTCCTGTAACTTACTTTTAGAACCATTCATACAAATATTACAATTGCTTGATGATGTTTTTATACCTACAACGTATATTTCAATGTCTTTTTCCATATCCATAATTCATCACTCAACAGGGTGTTTTCCCCTAATAAAAATCTTGCAACATATTTATCTGACGTATTAAGTCATAAGTCCATATCTGGTGCACAATCATTGAATTTTATTTTTCTTTCTCCCTACTTTCTCTTGTATCCCACTAAATGACCTTCCTTCTTACAGTAGTTCAGAGCCTTGTGGAAATGTATTAAGTCATTGCATCACCTTTGTAGAAGATTTCTGAAGCATGGATTCTCATTCCACACAACCTTTTTTTGAATATTCATTATCTTTTATTCTTAGAAGTTGATTGCTAGAGGAGCTAGTTGTGTCTGAATGAACCTTAGGTAGATGATGAGATTAACACTCAGGCAATCCTTAATTAAGACCTCATTAGGTACACTCGGTCTAGTTGTTCATGTAGAAGACCTTTATAGTTAGTAAAATCAAGTCTTGTAAACCCAAAGTCATCTAGTCCAGCCTCCATTAAGGGCTCATTCAATGTAGTTTGTTCCTAGTGATTAGATAGGTTTCTACATCTCTTCTTAGTTGGGTTAATATTGTGTTAAACTCCCCCCAACTCACCCAACCTCCATCCACTTGTAGGATGAGGTTGATTAGGTGATTCAAAAGTAACCCCCTTTGTGTTGTGATCGGACAAACATACATTGTTGTAAGGAAAGTATCATTCTTCATGTTACATCAAACAAATTGCATGTGACACCGTTATGTTAATGGTACATCGTGTATCATCCATTAATAGACAAATTCCACCTTAGAAGCCCCTCGCCTCCACAAGGTGGGAGCAAGGCATGCCCATACTTTATTTGAAACTTTTGGCGTGCCATGGTCAGCTGATTTTGTTAAGGGAGAACTGGAATATTGACTTCCTATTTGTTATTATACTAAGAAGCCACTGCCACTTAAGGTGAGATTATTGGTTGCTACTAAAATTTCTGAACTTTGTATTTCTAATATACCCCCCTATCCTTGAGTAATAGTTGAGAGCCTTCTTTGAGAAAATATGCCTTATTCATCCTCAAGGCCTTACTCATCTTCACCTTGTTCAGTTCTCAACCTTTTCAAAGATTTTGCATCTTTGAGCAACAATGTCAAGACCCCTGTCTCCAATAACATTCCTTACCTCAAAATTTTAGATTATGACATTGTCCAATCAGCTGATAGTAGTCTAGTGGTGAGGATTGTGAACTTGAGGTCTAGCTTCTTTAGTGTGTCAACACATGGAAATATAACATGCATCTTGTTAGTTCCCATAAGAACAAAGCCAAGGCAACATATGTTGACAGGAAAGCACACTCTGCTATACCGTTCCCAAGGGAGATATGCATCAAATGTACCTTCACTAAATTCTTCCAATGACTTATGTTGTTGGTTCTTATTACTTTTGAAGAGTTGGCTATTTAGATTCCTTGATTAGAGTATTGGTGCTATTGTTGGGTTGTTTTAACTGAGCTTCAACTCTGTTAAGCTCATTTGAGTTTGTAGAAGTGCATTTTTCAGCAGGGATGCTCTGTTTCAGATATGTATGCTTGGTTCCACCTATACAAATTCACACAACACCAACACAATAATCTTTGTATGCAATGGTACCATTGTTTGACGTCAACGCTTGGTACAAGCATATAGGACACATGATTCTGTCTTGATATGGTATGGATAAGCTACATCTGAAATGATTGTTCAAGGTGTAGAGTGTTGAATGCATTCTAATGAAAAAAAATAAAATACCAGGTTATGAAATATGATAACCAACATAGGTATTCAGTTATAAAAATATTCACCTCATAAACTAAGCTCATTTATGATGTATTTGCTTTTAAAGGTGTTGCATTATGTGCCAAGACTCTCAAGTCACTTAGGCTTTGAATTTTTGAGATAACGGATTAATATATAACTAAATGAATCAATTTTTATTTTAATTTAATTCCATGTAATGCTTCTTCTTCCCCTAAGATTTCATCTCAGCCATGTACTCTACTGGAAAATGTCCCTCTCTCATTTATATTGACCTCTTCCCTCCTTCCCGCTTCTCATTATCCTTCATTTCCCTATTCTTATGTTGTGTAAATCATATGATTCTCTAGAAGAGTGAGGGAGAGGAAGGGGGTGTACTACAGTCTGGGAAGGAAAAGTCATGAGTTGTGCTGGGTAATGAAAGAGGTTCAACATTAGTGGGTTATAATTGTGTGCCTGCTTTACCCCATGGCATTGAGCTTGCAGCAACCTGTGTATTAAGGCATTATTGGGAATGATGAAGATAGGTTCAGTCAGAACTGTATGTTGGTGTTTCCTTACATTGGTGGGACGTTTAGATGTTGACAAACATTGTTACTTTTTCTTTTTGGGGATGAGTTGCTGCTGGGTGGCTTGGTCCAAACTGGTTTGGAGATAGGCGTGCAATTGTGTTGTTGTTTTATTGACAGACATTAAGACACTAATTTGAAAGACTTTATTTAATTAATATTATTTAAACTTTACATATATTAAGGATTCTTATATAGCATTATTAATCATAAACTATGTACATTATTGAACTATACCCATGTATATTCTAACCCGTGTACTCTGAACCAGTGCTAGTGACTAACATACAAAGGTAGTATGTGGCTCCAAAAGAAGGATAGGAATAACAACCTACCCCTGGCTAGCACACTTTATGAATACATTCAACATGAGAATGTCATTTCTTCGGCTAGCGGTGATCCCAAGGCTTCTTGTGGCTATTCTAATATGGAACTCCCATGTAAATCATACACAGAAGGTGTAATGAGTTGCCTTGCTAAATCTTTTGCTAAACCATGTGTTGAACTAATGGGGGAAGGGGGGTCCATCATCTAACAAATGGTTTATCTTCTGTAGGTGATGGGGAAAATGGTATGTTCTTTTTTCTTCTTCTAATTTTGATTTTGAGTTCTAGTTTATGCATGTTCCCCACTCATATACTCTGCCCTCCCTCTCTCTATCAATGATGCTTCGTTAAACCTCTAGTTCAAAGAAGAACTGCATGCATCAAAGATTATACCCTTTCGAGTAACACATGTTCCCTGTAGGTATATACTTCCTTGACACATGATCATAACCCCCCTCTATACTTCTCCCTCTTCTATACACTAGACTATGTTGGTTCCTTGAAGGTCTGTTCGGAACCATGCCAAGCCTTATCTCTTGACAAATGTAGGTTCATAGGTGCATACTGAAATACCATAGTGGTGCGCCAAACCCAACTAACCGGTGCTTATGTTGTTCATGTTGTGGGATTTGATTCCCTCCCTGAATGTGTATTTGATTTTTAGTTAGTAATTCTATAGATGATGCATCTTGGACTTCTGTCTTGAATGCCATCTAATGCTTTTGGATGCTCTTATGCTTTCTAGGGCTCACTGAAGCCCAGTCTAATCACATCCCTCCTTATTAAGTTTTTGTTCATTTCTTATACGAATCATGGAATTCCTCGATTTTTAGTTTGTGGTCAACCCTTGCTCAATAGTTGCCATAGAACTAGTTCTCTATAATTCTACTAATTGGGGTTGTCCCAGTTGACCTTCTATTGAATTGTTCACTGGGATTTCAAATGATGCAGAATCATGGAGAAGTTGCTCCTGTTTTTCATTCATTGAGAAGGAAGAAATGGTCTGCTATGCTTAAACTGCTACATTGATGGTGAAATTAGGTTGGTGTCTCAGAACGACATTCTTTTTGTTCCTTTTGTTTTTATGTGTATTCTATTGGCTACCTAAAATGGCTAATCTTGAGTAGATAACCAAAAATATATGGTGAGATTGGGTTGGTGTCTCAGAACAATATTCTTTTTATACCTTCTATGTTTATGTATATTTTATTGGCTACCTAAAATGGCTAATCTTTAGTAGATAACCAAATATAGATGCATATCTTCCAAGGCATCTCATAACCCAAGCTGAAACAACTTCCTCCAGGCCATCATATATGAAACAAAGATGGTAAGATTTAAGCATTTATTTACTTGAAGTGCTAAACAGACAGATTAAAGAACCAAAGATAAAAAAATTAGATATTTCACTTATTAGGAACATGTATTCTCTAAGGCAGCGTTCCATATAACCACTTCAACAAGTTCTCATTAGATTTTTTGAAAAAATGTTTCATTTCCTTTATAACCAACTTCAGTAAAGAAACAATAGAGTGCAGAATCATAGATGCTCTTACAACCCAATATAAATGAACTTAGGGCTCAACCAGACTAGGACCCAATAATAATGCTAACTAGGACATGCCCTTCCCCATGCTATACAAATAAGGAAACCCAAATATCATAAAAACAAGAGTGCCTTGTCTCTGTTTTGTATATCATCTTATACATGTTGTACATGGCTTAATACAAGCATTTCTCTTTGTAAACATTGTTTTTGTAGTCTAAATTTTAGTCTCAGAGAAATATGAACTAGCATAATGTGTGCCTTTTTAAATAGTGCAATGCAAGCAAAATGGAAAGGCAACAACTGCATCACTGACCTCCCTAAAAATCATCAAGGAAGGATGTAGTTGTATAGTTGGTTCGAGGCTTTTTAAAGTTGATATAGTATATTAAGTTTAACTCAAACATAGCTCTTTGTTTGTTTATATGTATTAACTGCACTAAGTACCCATACCGTACACATAAATGAAAAAAATATATAATCTTCTCTTGTTCATTGTACATGCTACCACGCTCACTTGATGGTCGTTTTATTTATAGCTCAATGCTCACATCTAGACTACAACATGTCTAACAATTTTTACGTCATACAATAGGAGAGAGGGGAAGTACAGTGCCAAGATATGAAATGGGCTATAGTGTCAATGGTAAATGAGAGACGTAAGCAACAACAATATAAAGTGAGTTGAGGTGAAAATCTCTGGAACTGGTTATCTATTTCATAGTTAAATACCACATTAATGAGTCCACGGGATATTAGTTATCTATTTTATTATATAGCCCAACAGATGGCTATGAAAATTGGTCTCAGCTGTATAGATTCCACTTTGACCACCACTACGATGATGGTGGAGGACGAGACGTAAGATGCTGGCTTGGAGGAGCAAGGTAGAGCAAGATCAATCGTTGAATCTTGACATGATGTGTGGGATGTCAATGACCCTTCCAGGGAACCTTGTCATTAGGTGATTATTTCTTTAATCTAGATCATCCTCACTTTATTCAATTCAAGTGTTGTGATTTTAGATATTACAAAGGAATTTCCCATATCAGAGGTAATTATATCAATTTTCTCAATTCACAAAATGTATATATGCATCCAATAGTAGTACAATAAGAATATCAAGAAATCATCATGCAGAACTTTTAGCAAGGCAACTTGATCATTTGCTATGACATTTTTTGTGGGTCAGGTTATTTGATGCCAAGAATGATTGTAGAGAAGGCCTTCGTATCACATCTTCATCCTAGATAAAATGACCCATTGCATAACCTTAATGGGAGTACCATAGACTGGTGTTCATGTACATGTGAAAGGTAAACTATGCAATAATTTCATTGACTTGTTCTTGTACACGTCATTTTCTCATAATTAGTGCCATACTCTCTTACTTTCACCCACATAACACAGATTATGTTACTGTAGGTTATGTTGTAGTTGGCTGCCATATCTCTTGTACACGAACAACTGCCACAGAAAAAGGAAGAGAGGATAAAGGAATTCTCCAATATACAATCTCATATTCACAAAATATGTGCTGAGATATATGAAAACCTCAAACTTGGGGACCAGGTGTAACTGCCAGTTATTGATGAAAATGATTTGTCTTTAAAGAATCTCCATGAATATCAATATCAACTACATGAGCTTCCTATGGCTAATCAGAAGCAAAGCACGGAGAAGTTCTCTATTTTCAATCAAGAAGAGCAATACCTTAACAGTCTTTCTCATCTTCTTATGAGTTTATCAATGTTATCATATCCGTTGACGATACAAGTGGTGGAAATAATACAAAAGAAAAATCAAGATAGAAGAACTACAATGGATAGAGGCAGTCAGAAGAAGATATTATATACATGTATCTTTTTTCCATGCATATTGTAAAATAGGGGTCAGGTTAATGTTCTCCCCATGTGTACTCATTGTTCAAATATAAATAAAAGTATCATTGTTGACATTATAAGCACAACTTGATCTTGATCACTATTCATTTTTTCTTCTTTTTGAAAAACCCCTCTATATTGGCAAGCGACTGACTGGATACATAATGTCTCTCACTACATATGTATGTGTAGTACATGATATCTTTCACTACACACTAGCTATAATTATAAGTGTAGTAAGTGTTAATTTTTGCTATACATGAACTGCATATACAAATTGTAACCAATGTCATCTTTCCCTACATATCATAGCTACAAATTGAATTGTAGTCATATATTTAGCTACAATGGAAACTACATTTTTATGTGTAAGGACATTTTTTTACCTACAATTAGGGTTACATACGAATTTGTAGCCAGAGGAATAACTAACTACAACTTTGAAAAATGTAGCCTAAACAATTAGCTACACAGGTATTTGTAACGACCGTCTCACGAAAACAAGATTAACTAATGCGGAAGTGTTCATCAAGTAGCGGATTAGCAAAAATCACTAAAAATTAAAACTTTTTGCAAAGAGGTCCACACATCGTAAATCTTTTTCTTCAAGAGCCAAAGTATAACACATTTACTTTTTGGATCAAAGGTACATATCATGCATCATCTCTTTCTGAGAATTACAAGCATCAGCTGACCTGTTAAGCTCAACACAGGTAGTATAAAATCTCGAGACACTGATCCAAAATCTTGAAAGCACTAACTACTACTCCAAGGACCTGAGAGTACAGAGACGACACATAGGAATCTATATACAACTATATATGTCATGACAGCCAATGTCTCCATTTGAGACTTCACTGCTGTCCCTGCTGCTACTGTTGTTCTTCACCTACTGAAGGATTCCTGTCTCCTCGTCCGTGTCCACCTAAAAATGTGGTTCCCACAGGGGTGAGACACTTATAAAAATTGCCCCAGCGAGAGTTATAACTCTCCGCCAGAAACATTATTATTGCATCTTAAGAAGATAAATATGAACAGGGTAATCATATTTATTTGACAGCAGATATTTTAATGTCTAACAGATTAGAACATTATTCTATGTCAGAAGCATTGCAACTATAACTTGATAGAATCAACATGTCACTTATTATTTGATGAGTATGAAGAACATGTATAACATCTAGTCAAACTACAGAATCATTACAACTGCATTAACTCTTTTCAGGCTTAGATCATATATCTAAAGCCTGGCATTATCATTGTGGAGTCATGGCCCGTAGCCATACTCTCTTCATAAAGTGTTGGGATCTTAATCCCTCATTTCAACACTGGGAATTCTCATCCCTTCACAATTTCAATACCATAACCATGAAATCCTGGGTATTCAAACCCTTAGCTCATCACCTGAGCATTGTTATCACTTTCTCAGGCAACTAACACCTTTAGGTCATCTGATCAAGGTAAATATGATACTTGCTACACAAGCATCCATCATGTCACTTGAGGCCCATTAACTCTCTTGCCACCTCTTACCAGGCACAATGTATATTATGGCACACAAGGCCCAATAAACAAATTCAAACTAATAACACATCATAGCCCATACCTGGCTATGCTCATCATCTCATGATACCTGCATTGGTTAGCACATATGATAGTAGTACATTAATTATCTATCAATACCATGCAAAACAAATGTATCATTATTTCAAGAGTATCACCCTTATTCCTTTATCAGGATTAGGGTTTTCCATCACATATCTCATGTATCCTTCATCCAATTATATTAGACTTATAACACATCAAGGTATATGACCATATTAGGTCACTATCAATCATCTCCAAGTCCATCATGGAGCACCACGGCCGTGCAACCAGGAACAACCGTGCAAAGAAAGTCACCACGGCCGTGCTACCTTACATGGTCGTGCAAAGGGAGTTCACCTCATGAATCATATTCAAGTATGAATTCTATTCTCTCATCAGGGATTAGGGTTTCACATACCATCTCCCTTCTTTAGAATAGGGATTGCATATAGCATCACCCTTCATTAGGGTTTCATATCACATTGCCCATAATTAAGGTTTACTAATCATTCCCAATTAGAGTTTCTCATGAAATCACCCTCAATTAGGGTTTCACATGGATACACCCTCAACTAGGGTTTCACATGGATACACCCTCAACTAGGATTTACATCATGTATTGGATCCATGCATTTGTTATGCATTATTGATTAGTACCATTAATGGTATCCCTCACCTAATTACATTAGGTTTCTAAAAAGGTTTGATCAATTAGACCTTCGATAACATGAGGTATCCAAATAGATTGATCAATGGAACCTTCAATTGCACTAGATATCCATTTGGATTAGTTAATTGAGTCTTTAATTTCATTGGGTACTCAATTGGATCAATCCATTGTTCCTTCAATTACATTAGGTACTCAATTGGATTAACCAATTGATCCTTCAATTGCATTAGGCATCCAATTGAATTAACCAAGTTGATCCACAAATAGTCTGAAACTGTTTAAGCAAAAAGCTTTGAAACCGCATGGGTCTCAAACGGTTTGAGACCGTTTGGTCCAAACCTCTCAAAACCGCATGAACCAAACAGTCAATCAAGACTTCAACAACACTCAATTCCAATCAATGGAGCTTCAATCGATTGGATCATCAATTCAATCATCAATTGAATCATGAACTCACCCCTCAATTGGGACTTCAATTAGGGTCTGATTTCAATGGGATTAGAGTTTATA
Organism: Alisma plantago-aquatica; assembly: GCA_963693085.1. Taxonomy (NCBI): domain Eukaryota; kingdom Viridiplantae; phylum Streptophyta; class Magnoliopsida; order Alismatales; family Alismataceae; genus Alisma; species Alisma plantago-aquatica. Next base: position 460,107,092 of record OY856409.1, read on the forward strand.
ATCACCAATGAGAGCTTTGAAGTTGATCAATAATCAAACTACTGATTGTGTTTCAATTGATTGCATTGGACCTTCAACCATTGAATTCATGGAACCAATCATCAATGGGACCTATGCTCATACTTCAATTGAGTTTAATAGGTCAACCTTCAACTTATTTGACCCTCAATTGACCCTCAATTGATTATCAAATAGGGTTTGAATCAATTGAATTAGGGTTTGGAATCGATGATCCTTCAATACTAATCAATGTAAGATTAGTTACATTGAAACCATTGAACCATCATTCAAATTGATCATGACCTGACCCCAAACAGTCTTGAGGTCGTTTGGATGACCACCAAACGGTCTTGAGACCGTTTGCCCATCATATCATCAAAATCCAAGTCAACCAATAAAGATTTGGATCATTGGATTGATCATCAAATCAGCAATTGATCATACTTCAACTAGTATCTTTGGATCTTCAATTGCTTAACCATACTCAAGACATCCAAACGGTCTTGAGACCGTTTGGCTCACCCAACCCTTGGATTCTAGTGAAAAATCATTAGGGTTTGAGCCATTGAGTTGATCATCAAATCATCACTTAGTTGCAACGTGATTTGATACCTTTGGAGCTTCAAACACTTAATCATATCCAACCCTAGACCTCCAAACGGTCTTGGGTGACCCCCAAACGGTTTTGAAACCGTTTGGGTGATACCCAAACGGTTTTGAAACCGTTTTGGCTAATCAACCCAAAACATAAAATCAACTCATTGGAATTTCAGCACTAATTTCAATTAGGGTTTGCCCAATTGATTAGCCTTCAAATCACGATTCCTTGGGAATTAATCCATCAAATTTGGTGAGTCATTAACCAACATCATTAGTAACAGTAATATCAAACGGTCAACCCTTGGTCAACTCTCTCAAATGGTTTTGAAACCGTTTGCCCAACAAGGTCAAATTAATCAGGTTGAAAATCAACACTTAATCCAATTAGATTGGCCTAATTGATTAGCCTTCAACCTATGATTACTTTGGCGTTAACCCATAAAATTTGGTGAGTCATTAACCAACATCATTAGGAACAGTAATCTCAAACGGTCAACCCTTGGTCAACTCTCTCTCAAACGGTTTTGAAACCGTTTGCCCAACAAGGTCAAATTAATCAGGTTGAAAATCAGCACTTAATCCAATTAGATTGGCCTAATTGATTTGCCTTCAACTCACGATTACTTTAGAGTTAATCCCTCAAATTTGGAGGGTTATCAATCAACATAATTATTAACAGGTATCCCAAACGGTCAACCCTTGGTCAACCATCTCAAATGGTTTTGAAACCGTTTTCTCCCAAACAGTTTGCAAACCGTTTGGTCACCAAACGGTTTGGTGAAACTGTTTGGTCCAACCAAACTTTGAAACCATTTGCCCAAGATATTTGGGGAGGTGTGTTCTTATGATAATTTCATCATGATCAAGCTCAAAACTCACAAAATCTACTGTGATTTCCATGGAAATTGCATCAATCAACTAAAGTTAATTTTGGAAATGTAGAAATGTTCACCAATTGATAAAGAATTGATTGCAATAATAAGATTAAGGGTTCAAGTTATAAAACCCACCTCCAATTGAGCTCAAAAGCTCTAAGATCACGGAAACAATGGTGAATGAAGATCCCTTCACTATTCCAAGGGTCGTCCTCAAGCTTTGAGTGAAAAGAATTGGTTAGGATTGAAGAGGAGATCGAAATAAGAAGGAATCCATAATTTATTTTCGATTTCCACCATGGAATCAAGGAGAAATGAAACAAGAACCTTACCAACAGGTTGGGAGTCGTCCTCCTGCTCCTCCCTAGCTCCTTGGTCAGTTTTGCAAGCAAGGGGAAGAAGGAAATCTGAAAAGGCCTTGGTTTGGGCTTGGAAATGGCACTTTTATAAGGAAATTGATGAGAGAGAAAATGCCTTATTAAAATGCATTTAATCCCAAAAAGATGGCTGCCTCTTCCCCCCTTATCTTCCTTAGGGATGAGGCTATCTTGTTTTCTTCTTATTCCTCTCAATTATCCATGATTTAAAGAAAAGCAAATCAAGCACCTTAAATCATATTATATTAATATCCATATGTGAGTGGATATTTCTTTTTCATATAAAATTGTGAGTGAGTTATCCACTCCCTTGGATATGCTCGTGCCTTTTCAAGGCTTTAAGCTCATACAAACACATCTGAATTCAACCATTTTAATTTTGGTTGAAGGTCCTTTAATTAATACATTCATTTTTTCCCTAAATTAAATTAGGGTTTCGCTTAGGATTAAATCTTGATTATTTTAATATCAAGATTCTCTCTCCTCCAACTTAATTAAAATGAGCCGCCCCTCTCATTTTCTTTGCTCTATATGATGCCAAGAAACATTAGGTACCTTATTGAAGTGGTAATTTGCATATTGAACCCTAGATTTTGGGTAAATTGCACATTATACCAAAACTAGGTTTTAATGCACAAGGATTGCTTTACAAGCTTAAACTTGATGCCCAAGCTTGTAAAAACCATACCACTACATCATATTCATTCTTATGATGTCTCAACACCATAGTAATATCTTATCATGCAACATTTGCAATTTAACTCCTCAACTTGGGTAATTTGCACTTTAGTCCAAAATAAGCAAACATTGCTTCAACATTGTTCAAACAGGACCAAAATTGAAGCATAAGTTTCTCATGAGCTCTAATTACTCTTCCCAAGATAAGATTAAGAATCTACTCAACCTTATTAAGCAAAAAATCTAGGGTTAATTCATAACCCAGGTCAGGGATATTACAAATTATAAACCCCTAACAAGGATTTCGTCCTCGAAATCCCAGGAAAAGGAGGGACAGATTGTTCATTAATCATGCCCTCAAGTCTCCACATCTCATCTTAATGTTATGGAGATACCATGGGTCTGTAGCTCACACAAAGTTCCTTCCATTAATTCAACCTTATCATTGTTAATGTTTATGCATAGCATAAACCCCTAACATATGATATCCATATTATTGAAAGGAAGAAGCATAAAAGAACATACATCTATCATCACCTAAGAACATTTATCAAAGGGGAAAAACATATATATCTAACAAAGATAATTTACTCAGTAATCCTTTATTCATAAAGTTTATTTAGTAAACTCTATGTAATTGGGAATGTTCACATAGTTCTTCCTATTAGTTGGGAATGCCACATAGCTTTTCCCTTTTTGTTGGGGATGTCACATAGCTTTCCCCTATTGGTTGGGAATGTCACATAGCTCTTCCCTTTTTGTTGGGGATGTCACATAGCTTTCCCCTATTGGTTGGGAATGTCACATAGCTCTTCCCTTTTTGTTGGGGATGTCACATAGCTTTCCCCTATTGGTTGGGAATGTCACATAGCTCTTCCCTTTTTGTTGGGGATGTCACATAGCTTTCCCCTATTGGTTGGGAATGTCACATAGCTCTTCCCTTTTTGTTGGGGATGTCACATAGCTTTTCCCTATTGGTTGGGAATGTCACATAGCTCTTCCCTTTTTGTTGGGGATGTCACATAGCTTTCCCCTATTGGTTGGGAATGTCACATAGCTCTTCCCTTTTTGTTGGGGATGTCACATAGCTTTCCCCTATTGGTTGGGAATGTCACATAGCTCTTCCCTTTTTGTTGGGTATGTCACATAGCTTTCTCTATTGGTTGGGAATGTCACATAGCTCTTCCCTTTTTGTCTCTTTATACTCTCTAGATTGTTTCAAAATGACTACTTGATCAGAGTAATCAAAAAGATAACAATCTAAGAGTTTCATACTTGCCTTATCTTCAATAATCATATACCTGGCCAGGGTATATAAGTATTGAGATTAGGTAGTATGCACTTTATTTACTATCATATTCCTCACTTTTCATATCATTATACACACATGAATTTCCATTCTTGAATTTTTTTTCAGGCATCATTTCTATGTCTCATCTTTCAACACACATATAAGGAAGATTATAAAACATTTTAAGGAATACTGAGTAAGATATAAGTTCTCATCTCCTTTATGTCCTTATAGGACTAGTCAAAGGAAGTTCAAAAACAATTACTTTCATATATTTAGCACATAGAATCATGATATGAGATATCATAACAAAACTATTTCATCTGACATGTCTGGGACGTATGTCCACGTCCTCTATTGTTACTAGGAAACTGCTTCCTTTGTGATCCTTGCTGACTCTGCCCCTGAGGTTGAGTCATTATTGGATTCCCGCCTGGACAATCTTTTACTAGATGTCCCAGATGTCTGCATTGATAACAGATCCTAGGTAGAAAATAGGATCTGTGAGGTCCAGATACCGATGTTGATGCTATGTTAGATGCTCTTTTTGGAACATTACTACAATCCATATCCCTACTTGACATCCATTGTGTCTGGGTATGGAATCTTGATGATGTTGCCGATGTAGAAAACCTCGGCTTCTTAAAACTTTCAGACCTTTGTTTTTGAGTCTGAGTGTACACTTTCTTGCCACTAGTCTGTCGTTTCTCGATTTTAGACCTCTCTATCCTCCTTACTGATACCAAAAAGGTGGCAAACCTCTCTCTATTCTCTAAAGCAGACACATGAGTGGTCAGTTCAGCGTTCAATCCCTTTTCAAAATGTTGAATTCTTTCCTCATCATTAACTGCCATTTGCGGACAAAACCACAACAACTCCATGAACTTAGCTTCATACTCGCTAACGTTCATCTATCCTTATTTGATTATCTCAAATTGAGAAATATTCTCATCTAGATACGTCTTAAGGAAGTATCTACTGACGAATTCTCATCGGAATATCTCCCATCCAATTTCTTCACCTGGTCTCTTATCTTCCTCTATCATCCACCAATGACCAGTACTCCCTTTTAGGAGGTACATAGCATGTCTTACCTTTTTAGCTTCAGGAATATCAAGGATCCTGAAAGCCTTTTCCAGTTCTGTCAGCCACAGATCAACATCTGCTGGATCAGATGTACTAGCATAGTTTATGGCTCCAACCCGGCGAAGTCTCTCAAAAGTTTTGCCGGCTCCATAACCCTCATAATGGGTTGATACCCTAGGTGCAGGTGGTGGCATCTTGTCTTCCATATGTGTTATGGCTGTCATGAACTTCTCAAATAAAGCATGGATAGCTAGATTTTCAATCACAACTGGATCAATCTGGGGTTGTTCAGGTACATGCCCTTCCCTGTTCTGGTCTCTTGCACCTCCTCCTGGTGCAAAAGTGCTACCCTCAACAGCATGTTCTTCATGTTGTCCAGACATCTTCAAGTTCTTCTCCTCCTATGTGAGTAGAAGATACTATCAGATAAACTGGAAGACACTTAGAACATACTCTACAACCTTAGTCTTATGTCTCTATAGACTCAGTGAACCTAGAGCTCTGATACCACTATTGTAACGACCGTCTCACGAAAACAAGATTAACTAATGTGGAAGCGTTCATCAAGCAGCAGATTAGCAAAAATCATTAAAAATTAAAACTTTTTGCAAAGAGGTCCACACATAGTAAATCTTTTTCTTCAAGAGCCAAAGTATAACACATTTACTTTTTGGATCAAAGGTACATATCATGCATCATCTCTTTCTGAGAATTACAAGCATCAGCTGACCTTTTAAGCTCAACACAAGTAGTATAAAATCTCGAGACACTGATCCAAAATCTTGAAAGCACTAACTACTACTCCAAGGAACTGAGAGTACAGAGACGACACATAGGACTCTATATACAACTATACATGTCATGACAGCCAATGTCTCCATCTGAGACTTCACTGCTGTCCCTTCTGCTACTGTTGTTCTTCACCTACTGAAGGATTCCTGTCTCCTCGTCCGCGTCCACCTAAAAATGTAGTTCCTACGGGGGTGAGACAATTATAAAAATTGCCCCAACGAGAGTTATAACTCTCCGCCAGAAACATTATTATTGCATCTTAAGAAGATAAATATGAACTGGGTAATCATATTTATTTGACAACAGATATTTTAATGTCTAACAGATTAGAACATTATTCTATATCAGAAGCATTGCAACTATAACTTGATAGAATCAACATGTCACTTATTCTTTGATGAGTATGAAGAACATGTATAACATCTAGTCAAACTACAGAATAATTACCACTGCATTAACTCTTTTCAGGCTTAGATCATATATCTAAAGCCTGGCATTATCAATGTGGAGTCATGGCCCGTAGCCATACTCTCTTCATAAAGTGTTGGGATCTTAATCCCTCATTTCAACACTGGGAATTCTCATCCCTTCACAATTTCAATACCATAACCATGAAATCCTGGGTATTTAAACCCTTAGCTCATCACCTGAGCATTGTTATCACTTTCTCAGGTAACTAACACCTTTAGGTCATTTGATCAAGGTAAATATGATACTTGCTACACAAGCATCCATCATGGCACTTGAGGCCCATTAACTCTCTTGCCACCTCTTACCAGGCACAAGGTATATTATGGCACACAAGGCCCAATAAACAAATTCAAACTAATAACACATCATAGCCCATACCTGGCTATGCTTATCATCTCATGATACCTGCATTGGTTAGCACATATGATAGAAGTACATTAATTATCTATCAATACCATGCAAAACAAATGTATCATTATTTCAAGAGTATCACCCTTATTCCTTTATCAGGATTAGGGTTTTCCATCACATATCTCATGTATTCTTCATCCAATTATATTAGACTTATAACAAATCAAGGTATATGACCATATTAGGTCACTATCAATCATCTCCAAGTCCATCATGGAGCACCACGGCCGTGCAACCAGGAACGGCCGTGCAAAGAAAGTCACCACGGCCGTGCTACCTTGCATGGTCGTGCAAAGGGAGTTCACCTCATGAATCATATTCAAGTATGAGTTCTATTCTCTCATTAGGGATTAGGATTTCACATACCATATCCCTTATTTAGAATAGGGATTGCATATAGCATCACCCTTCATTAGGGTTTCATATCACATTGCCCATAATTAAGGTTTACTAATCATTCCCAATTAGAGTTTCTCATGAAATCACCCTCAATTAGGGTTTCACACGGATACACCCTCAACTAGGGTTTCACATGGATACACCCTCAACTAGGGTTTACATCATGTATTGGATCCATGCATTTGTTATGCATTATTGATTAGTACCATTAATGGTATCTCTTACCTAATTACATTAGGTTTCCAAAAAGGTTTGATCAATTAGACCTTCGATAACATGAGGTATCCAAATAGATTGATCAATGGAACCTTCAATTGCACTAGGTATCCATTTGGATTAGTCAATTGAGTCTTTAATTTCATTGGGTTCTCAATTGGATCAATCCATTGTTCCTTCAATTACATTAGGTACTCAATTGGATTAACCAATTGATCCTTCAATTGCATTAGGCATCAAATTGAATTAACCAAGTTGATCCACAAACGGTCTAAAACCGTTTAAGCAAAAAGCTTTGAAACCGCATGGACTTGAGACCGCATGGGTCTCAAACGGTTTGAGACCGTTTGGTCCAAACCTCTCAAAACTGCATGAACCAAACAGTTAATCAAGACTTCAACAACACTCAATTCCAATCAATGGAGCTTCAACAAAATTGGATCATCAATTCAATCATCAATTGAATCATGAACTCACCCCTCAATTGGGACTTCAATTAGGGTCTGATTTCAATGGGATTAGAGTTTATAATCACCAATTAGAGCTTTGAAGTTGATCATCATTCAAACTACTAATTGTGTTTCAATTGATTGCATTGGACCTTCAATGTAACACCCCTGACCTGGGTTATGACCTAACCCTGGAAGTTTTGCCTAAATATGTAATTAATATACTTGTGAACTCTCCCTGGCATGTAATTAAGTTCCTTAGGAACATTTACTTTCAATTTTGCTCCTTTTTGTATAAAGTTGTAGCATTGTGTTATATGCAGGGACCTATGTGCAAATTACCCAGTTTAAGGGTTTAACTTGCAAAATTCACAAGATAAGATGTTACTTTGATGTTGAGACATCATGAGAATGGTTATGGTAAAGTTTGAGGGATTTCCCAAGCTTGAGCACCAAGGTGCAGCTGTGGAAGCAATTCCCATGCTTAGAAACCCTAATTTGGGGTAAAGTGCAAATTACCCAAATTGAGGGGTCCAAGTTGTAATTCTTAATATCTAGAACATCTTTTATGACTCTTGTCATCATTTAGAGTAGAAATGATGAAAGGGATACATCATTTAATAATCAGATGAGAAAAATGACCTTTGTGATAGAAATCACCTAAAATGGGTATGAAACCCTTTCATGTATGTACCCCAGTTGAAGGTTGGATTCCTTTACACCTAGATCTTGAGATTTCATGAGATTTTCATAAGGATAGATAGGTTTGGTCGTGCCTTTGAGCAAGGAGGGACCTAGATGTGATTTCCAATCTTGTGAGGTCCTTAGGGTGTAAAAGAGGCTAAAGTATATAAGCCCTTTTCCCTTGCAATTAAGTGAACGGACTTTCTTTCCTTCACTTCTCTTCCTTTCTTGCTCAAACGACCAAGGGTAGCTCTGGAGCTCAGTGGGGGGCGACCAACCTGTTCAAGGTAAGAAAACCCCACCTTCTAGCTCGAATTCATGGAGGAATTCACTTTCTAAGGTTGGTTTTATGGTTAGCTTACTTAGTCTTCTTGTTCTAGCCGACCAAAGCAACGTTTCCTTGGAGAATTCACCTCTGACCAAGTTGTGGAAGCTCAAGGACGCCATTAAAGCTTGGAGCTTGAAGGCTTGGAGCTCTAAGATCAACCTTTAGGCGGGTTTTATAACTCTAAACTTATGCTTTATATGTATGTTCAATTCTTGCAATTTACTTGGTAAATTCTCCTTCTACCTCCCTTCTTCCTTGCACGTTTGCAAGTAAATCAGTGGAGAAACCGACCTTGCTAGAGGTTGAAGATGAGGGGCGTGACTCCCTATGTTACTTTTTCAAACGACCTTGGACCTTTTGGTCCAAACGGTTGCAAACCGTTTGGGTTCAAACGGTTTCAAACCGTTTGCTCTCAAACGGTCTCAAGACCGTTTGAAAGGGTTGACCAAAGGACAACCGTTTGAGGGTCTGTTCCTAAGATATTGAATTTCATCTATGCAAAGAATCAAAGTCTAATTCTTAACCAAGTGAAAGTTGAAGGCACTTCAACATGAAACCCTAATCGGGTGAAAGAGTGCTGATTTTGACATATAGATCTTGTTGAGTTTTGGGTTGAAGGACCCAAACGGTCTCAAGACCGTTTGGGGATTTCTCCAAACGGTCCTAAGACCGTTTGGGCACAACCCAAGACCGTTTGAAGGTCTAGGGTTAAGTTAATCTAATGGTTTGAGGGTCCAATTGTAGGAAATTGATGAATTGATGAAAATTGCTGATTTTGACCTAATTGGACTTCAACCTTAGTCAAAACGACTTGGATTTTGGTCAAACTTTGGGAAAACGGTCTCAAGACCGTTTGGATGAAGTCCAAACGACCTCAAGACCGTTTGGTCCAAGTTTGAGCCCAATTGGAGGTCAATTGATAGGTTCAACCTTGAATTGATTCACATTGTTGAACATTGATGACCAATCGAATTGAAACCCTAATTGAGGAGGATTGAACCCTAATTTGCTTGCAATTGAGGGTCAATTGGATGTCTAAGTGGTTAAGGCTAACCCTGACTAACTCAAATTATAAGTGGTTAGCATAGCTTTAACCATTTGAGGACTTCAACACACATATCCATGAACATTGGTAACCTTTGAACCACTTTGGAGGTCCAAACGGTTTGAGCCCTTTTTGGACCAAACGGTCTCAAGACCGTTTGGATCCAAACGGTCTCAAGACCGTTTGAGACCAAACGGTCTCAAGACCGTTTGGGGCCAAACGGTCTCAAGACCGTTTGGGGCTCAAACGACCTCAGGATCGTTTGGTCCAATCGATCTCAAGTAATTTTGATCAAACGGTTTCAAACCGATTGAAGCTCCAAACGGTTTGGAAGTCAACCCTTCCAAACGGTCTTCACCTCCAAACGGTCTCAAGACCGTTTGGATCCAAATGGTCTCAAGACCGTTTGGGGTCAAACGGTCTCAAGACCGTTTGGGGTCAAACGGTCTCAAGACCGTTTGGGTGGTTGAAACCGTTTGAAGGTTGAAACCGTTTGGAGATTGGTGATGGTTTGTACTTAACCATTTGATGATGTAATTAGTTCAATGATGATTCAATATAAACCCTAATGGTAACCTAGGTCATTAAGGGACTATGTGATTAGTGAGTTAACCCATGATGGTAATCATGTGGCAAATTACCAAAATACCCTTGAGGGGTCTAAAGGGGTAAAACCTTGTTCTAATCAAACCCTAATCACATGACGTTGATGTTTTGGATTATGTTAGTCAATGAAGACTTATCTCAACCCGATCTAGAGTGGTATTGTCACCATCTACCAGTGAGAGGAGAGAGAAAGTATTTCTAGAGAGAGAAAGTATCTTAGAGAGAGAAAGTACCCTTTTTAGGAGGAAACTCTAGTGAGATACTTCTTTTACACATGAATGTGCATGATTAGGGAATGACCCACCTATGTGAGGTCATGGAAACCCTAAATATGATATCTAATGGATCTTAATCTTAATTAAGAGTCTTAATGATGATGTTTCTCTTACATGATGATGTAATGAATACCATTCACCATGGTGTGAATAGTAAACCCTAATTTTAGGGTGATGACTTGAAAGATGAATAGTAAACCCTAAATTGTTGAATTGTTTACTATTATCTGTTGAACTAACCATGCAGGTTATTATGAGATAATGATCATACCCAGGTATGAAATACCATGTTATATTCATTGAAAGCATGTCTTAAGCTTTATGAATAGTGAATCATCTTGATGCACTGCTAAGTGACATCTTTTGTGATTTATGGGTTGTAAGAGCCATAAAAACCATCAAGGTCATGCTTGACAGATGACTTGTGATAAGATAATTGAGAACTGGTAATTGAAATGAGTTAGGCCTGCTACATTTTAGTATTCTCATATATAGCTGTGATGCTAATGTTTTTGTATGATGATATGAATACTGAATGTACCTAACTAATCAAGTGAAATGTAGAGCCCTGATCATAGATCCATCATTGTCAGAGTCTAAATGATGGTGAAACAGGTTTTCCTCAGGGAACTCCTGGATCACATACTTTTGAGTATGTGGGGTACATGGATGTGTAGAACCTTACATCCTAGTGTAGGTATTTGATGTAGATTCTTGTAGTCCGTCATACCTTCACTATAAAAGAAAAGGTGAGAGGATGATGTAGATTCTAGTAGTCCATCAGACCCCACCATAAAGTCCTAAAGGTGAGATGTATCTCTACACTCCCTTAAAGACACAAATACCGCATCGATAAAAGATAAACAAGAAATCTTCCGATGATGAAGAGGGTACAGAACGCCACTGTAACTCTAAAATAGTGAAGGTCCAGTTTACCCTGGAAAGCTATAACAAAAGATATCCCGCCAGATATCTAACATCCGATCCTCTAACTGACTGAGGAAGATGAGGTCATAAGAATCCGGCTCTTTTAATGACCTATGTATGATACTGATGTGACTTCTTAGTGATCAGTTGGAGTATGAGTGGTAAGCCTCATCTCCACATGGCATAACAATAATGTTTGAAAAACATAATCAACAACGTAGTATATCTGTTAGAGTTATCTACGAGATATTTGATTGATGTTACCTTGAATAGCATAGATGTTCTCATATCTTAATATTGATTGAACTCTTGTTTATCATCAGAACTGCTAGTGAATATCTTGAAGGCTCTTACTGCCTTAGTTATTCCTTGCTTTGCTTATAAAGCCTAGTGGAGAGTTATAACTCTCGCTGGGGCAATTATGTATAATTGTCTCACCCCGTAGACTTCTACTTTTTAGGTGGTCGTCGAAGACGGAGGAACAAGAACACAGGTGACCAATCCCAGCAACAGCAGCATCAGGAGCAGTAAATATCTCAGGTGGAGATCTAGCCTGCTTCATGGTGTAGTTAGAGTCAAGTCCTATGTGTCCTCTGTACTCTCAGGTCCTGGAGTGTTTTGGAGTATGAATTCTTGAGAAATTTTGTATCATGTTGTATATAATTATTCAAGAAGTAATTGTCAGTGATGTAGACAGTTAAATCCTTTTTCTATGGAAAAGGTTTGTGGTTTCAGGCTCTTGTCTCGAAAAGTTTTAATTTCCCATGAATTTTGTCTTCCGCTGTTTACCGATTGCTTCCGCACATGTTTAACTCGGGATTAATTCGTGGTTTAGAGATCGGAGCCCACAATTAAGTGGTATCAGAGCTCCAGGTTCAGTCGAGTCTACAGAGGCATAGGACTTAGGATGTCGAGTCTACTTTTAGTACTCCTTCCTCATCTAATAGAATCTTCTGCTCCTCAGGAGAAGAAGATACTTAAGAATGTCAGAGCCACATGATGAGTATGTGGAAGAAAGTAGTGCCAGTGCACCTCAAGGCGGTGCAGGAGTACCAGAGGTGGAACAGCCTGTACCAGAACAACCTAGAGAGCCACCCCAGCTTGACCCAGCTGACATGGGTAACCCAGCAGTCCAGACAATGTTTGGGCAGTTCATGACTGCCATGACACATATAACCGACAGGTTGCCTATGTCTGCACCTAGGGCACCTGTCCAGCCTGAGGGGCAAGGTATCGGGAAGACGTTCGAGCGACTACGTCGTGTCGGAGCTACCGAGTACCATGGGACTGCTGACCCCGCAGATGCTGATCTGTGGTTGATAGAGCTGGAGAAGGCTTTTAGGATCCTCAACATCCCTGAAGCTGAGAAGGTTAGACATGCTGTCTATCTTCTCAAAGGAAGTGTTGGTCACTGGTGGACCATGGAAGAGCAGAAGAGACCTGGAATAGAGATCTCGTGGGAAGATTTTCGGCGGGAGTTTGTCCAAAGATATTTCCCAAAGACCTTCCTAGACGAGAAGATCTCTCAGTTTGAGAGACTGAGACAGGGTATGATGAACATTAGCGAGTATGAAGCTAAGTTTATGGAGTTGTTGCGGTTCTGTCCGCACATGGATGCTACGGATGAAGAGAGAATCAGGAGATTTGAGAAGGGGTTGAATGCTGACATGTCTACCCCAGTGTCTGCCTTAGAGAACCGAGAGAGATTCTCTACCTTCGTTGAGTCAGTCCGAAGGATAGAGAGATCTGTGGTTGAGAAGAGGCAAACACAGAAGAGGTATCCACAGTTCCAGGGTTCTTCATCTATGGACTTTAAGAAATCTAGATCCTCTGCACCTAACCCCCCACCATCTAGATCTAGTCCTCAGACTCAGTGGTCTCCTAGTAGAGGTAGAGGAAGAGGACAACCACCTCGGGGGACACAGAGTTCTGCATCAATGTCTGCTACCGGACCACAAAGACCGCAAGAAGGAAGATGCTACAACTGTGGTAAGGTGGGACATTTGATGAAGGACTGCCGATCTAGGCCTGTCAGTGTGACACAGCCTCCGAGACAAGGACAACAGGGATCACAGGGAGGACAATCTCAAGGAATAGGTCGAGGACGCGGGCAAGCGTCTCAAGCTGGATCATCAGCACCACCTCAACAACAGGCTACGACGAGGTTCTATGCTATGAACCCACCAGAGGCAGTGGTCAATCCACAAGTAGTGACAGGTCAGATGGAACTTTTATATTCTGATATGTCTAAATCTTGTGTAGTATCTGTTTTGATTGACCCGGGTGCTACGCACTCTTTCATCACTCGAAGAGTGATTCGTAACTGCAATATGATAACTAGTCATAGGGCAGATAAGTTGTTGTTGGAGACTCCGTTGAGTGGGTCTGCTGTTCTGCAAGAAGTATGCTCTCCTTGTGTACTTTCCTTTTCTAAGCATCGCATTCAAGTGGATCTTATACCGCTTGATATGTAAGGATTTGATATAATCCTAGGGATGGATACCTTGGAAAGGTATCGAGTTGTCTTGGATTGTGAGTCCAAGCTGGCTGTGTTTGCTGATGAAAGCAACACATGGATCTTTCAAGGTGAAAGAAAGATTCTTCCCACCTGTCTTGTATCAGCTATGGTTGCTGATAAGTTGATGAGGCAAGGATGCTACACATTCTTAGCCCATATGGTAGATGTTACCAAGGAGAGTTCCAACCCTGCTGATATTCCGATAGTCAGGGAATTCGAGGATGTGTTTCCCGAAGAACTTCCTGGTATACCACCACCCCGGGAAATGGATTTTGAGATCAATTTGGTTCCAGATACGAAACCCATAGCCCAGACTCCGTATAGGATGGCGCTTGCTGAGATGGCAGAACTCAAGAAACAACTTCAAGAGTTACTTGAGAAGGGTTTCATCCGACCGAGTACCTCACCTTGGGGTGCTCCGGTTTTGTTTGTTAAAAAGAAAGATGGATCGATGCGGTTATGCATTGATTATAGACAACTCAATAAAGTAACAATAAAGAATAAGTATCCTTTGCCGAGGATTGATGATCTTTTCGACCAGTTGCGTGGTGCAACAGTCTTTTCCAAGATAGACTTAAGGTCTGGATATCATCAAATCCGCATTAAGGACAGTGACATATCCAAGTCTGCCTTTAGGACAAGATATGGTCACTATGAGTTCACAGTTATGTCGTTTGGACTAACCAATGCACCGGCTGCATTTATGGAACTCATGAATAGAGTCTTTCGACCTTTTCTTGATCAGTGTGTTGTCGTCTTCATAGATGACATACTGATTTATAGTAAGGATGCTTAGCAGCATGAGCAGCACCTTCGCCAGACTTTGACCTTGCTAAGGGAACATAAGCTATACGCTAAGATTAGCAAGTGTGAGTTTTGGTTATCTGAAGTATCCTTCCTTGGACATGTGGTATCTGCCTCGGGAATTCGTGTTGACCCTGCAAAGATAGAGTCTGTTCTGCAGTGGGAACAACCGAAGACACCGACGGAGATTAGAAGTTTCTTGGGGTTAGCTGGTTATTATCGAAGGTTTATTAAAAATTTCAGTTCTATAGCCTTACCTTTGACCAAGTTAACCCGAAAGGATGTTCCTTTTTCTTGGAGTGATAAGTGTCAACAGTCTTTTCAGCTGTTGAAGAAGAGGTTAACAAGTGCGCCTGTGCTTGTATTACCTGAGCAAGGAAAGGAATATATAATCTTTTGTGATGCCTCCAAGAATGGACTTGGATGTGTGTTGATGCAGGATAAACAAGTGATTTCTTTTGCTTCCCGACAGCTTAAGAAACACGAGGAGAATTATCCGACACACGATCTAGAGTTAGCTGCTGTGGTCCATGCTTTGAAAATCTGGAGACATTATCTCTACGGAGAAACTTTTCAGATTTTCACAGACCACAAGAACCTTAAGTACATCTTCACTCAGAATGAGCTTAATATGAGGCAACGTCGCTGGATGGAGTTAATCAAGGACTACGATTGTACAATTGATTACCATCTGGGCAAAGCCAATGTGGTTGTTGATGCCTTGAGTAGGAAATCAGCAACATCAACCATGGATAGGGCACAACTAAGTTCCTTAGTATGCTCTAGAAGAGATATGCTTATCTCTTTAAGGCAAGACAATGTGCAGTTGAAGGCATCATTGTTAGCTGGTCTGTTAGCTGAGATGCAGATTAAACCTACCTTAAGAGAGCAGATAAAGGAGGCACAACAAGTAGATGTTTTTGTACAGCAGATTAGATCTGAGTTTGGAGATGAGAAGCGAGAAGGTTTTCATGAGTCAGATGACCAGATGGCATGCTATCATGGAAGGATGATAGTGCCAGATGTGGACAACCTGAGGAAGTTAGTCCTGGAAGAAGCTCATTCTTCGATGTATGTTATGCATCCAGGGAGCACCAAGATGTATCGAAACTTGAAGGATATGTATTGGTGGCCTGGGATGAAGAAGGATGTAGCTGAGTTTGTTCTGAGGTGTCCTGTGTGTCAGCAGGTCAAGGCTGAACACCAGAGACCTGCAGGAACAATGCAACCCTTACCCATACCACAGTGGAAGTGGGACCATGTGACCATGGACTTTGTTGTTGGCCTACCTGGACAAACAAAGGACATGATTCCATTTGGGTAGTTGTTGATAGGTTGACAAAGACAATACATTTCTTACCTGTCAAAACAACCTATTCTACTGAAAGGTTATCCCAGATATATGTTCAAGAGATAGTGCGGTTGCACGGAGTTCCTGTCACTATAGTTTCTGACAGAGGTCCCCAGTTTACAAGTCGCTTTTGGGAACAGTTACACAAAGCCCTAGGAACCAAGCTAAGGTTTAGTACAGCCTTTCATCCCCAGACTGATGGACAGTCAGAAAGAACTATTCAGACCTTAGAAGATCTGTTGAGAGCATGTGTTCTCCAGTTTACCGGGAGTTGGGATCTACATCTAAGCTTGATAGAGTTTGCCTATAACAATAGCTATCAACATAGCATTGATATGGCACCATATGAAGCCTTATATGGTAGACGTTGTAGATCACCCTTGTGTTGGTATGAAACTGGTGAGCACCAGTTGTTAGGCCCTGATCTTGTGCAGCAAACTACAGAAAAGATTAAAGTAATACAACAACAGCTTAAGACTGCACAAGATAGACAGAAATCATATGCCGATAAACGTCGTAGACCCCTAGAATTCCAGGTTGGAGACAGAGTGTATCTCAAGGTCTCACCTTGGAAAGGAGTCCTTTGTTTTGGGAAGAAAGGAAAGTTAGCTCCTAGATTTATGGGACCTTATCCAATTGTTGAAAAAGTTGGAAAGGTGGCCTATAGACTAGAGTTACCTCAGGAGTTGCAGAAGTTGCACCCTGTGTTTCACATTTCCATGCTGAGGAAATGTCATCCAGATACCGAGTCAGTTCTACAACCTATGGAAGTAGAATTGAATGAAGATATAACGTATGAGGAGGGACCAGTGTCAATCCTCGATAACAGAACTAAAAAGTTAAAGAAGAAGGATATAAGCCTTGTAAAAGTCCTCTGGAACCATTGTGGTGTTGAAGAAGCCACTTGGGAACTAGAAGATGAAATGAGAAGAAAATATCCTGCTCTTTTCTTATAATATGCTTTATCGATTTCGGGGACGAAATCCTTTTGAAGGGGTAAAGAATTTGTAACACCCCTGACCTGGGTTATGACCTAACCCTGGAAGTTTTGCCTAAATATGTAATTAATATACTTGTGAACTCTCCCTGGCATGTAATTAAGTTCCTTAGGAACATTTACTTTCAATTTTGCTCCTTTTTTTATAAAGTTGTAGCATTGTGTTATATGCAGGGACCTATGTGCAAATTACCCAGTTTAAGGGTTGAACTTGCAAAATTCACAAGATAAGATGTTCCTTTGATGTTGAGACATCATGATAATGGTTATGGTAAAGTTTGAGGGATTTCCCAAGCTTGAGCACCAAGGTGCAGCTGTGGAAGCAATTCCCATGCTTAGAAACCCTAATTTGGGGTAAAGTGCAAATTACCCAAATTGAGGGGTCCAAGTTGTAATTCTTAATATCTAGAACATCTTTTATGACTCTTGTCATCATTTAGAGTAGAAATGATGAAAGGGATACATCATTTAATAATCAGATGAGAAAAATGACCTTTGTGATAGAAATCACCTAAAATGGGTATGAAACCCTTTCATGTATGTACCCTAGTTGAAGGTTGGATTCCTTTACCCCTAGATCTTGAGATTTCATGAGATTTTCATAAGGATAGATAGGTTTGGTCGTGCCTTTGAGCAAGGAGGGACCTAGATGTGATTTCCAATCTTGTGAGGTCCTTAGGGTGTAAAAGAGGCTAAAGTATATAAGCCCTTTTCCCTTGCAATTAAGTGAACGGACTTTCTTTCCTTCACTTCTCTTCCTTTCTTGCTCAAACGACCAAGGGTAGCTCTGGAGCTCAGTGGGGGGCGACCAACCTGTTCAAGGTAAGAAAACCCCACCTTCTAGCTTGAATTCATGGAGGAATTCACTTTCTAAGGTTGGTTTTATGGTTAGCTTACTTAGTCTTCTTGTTCTAGCCGACCAAAGCAACGTTTCCTTGGAGAATTCACCTCTGACCAAGTTGTGGAAGCTCAAGGACGCCATTAAAGCTTGGAGCTTGAAGGCTTGGAGCTCTAAGATCAACCTTTAGGCGGGTTTTATAACTCTAAACTTATGCTTTATATGTATGTTCAATTCTTGCAATTTACTTGGTAAATTCTCCTTCTACCTCCCTTCTTCCTTGCACGTTTGCAAGTAAATCAGTGGAGAAACCGACCTTGCTAGAGGTTGAAGATGAGGGGTGTGACTCCCTATGTTACTTTTTCAAACGACCTTGGACCTTTTGGTCCAAACGGTTGCAAACCGTTTGGGTTCAAACGGTTTCAAACCGTTTGCTCTCAAACGGTCTTGCAAGACCGTTTGGATTGAAACGGTCTCAAGACCGTTTGAAAGGGTTGACCAAAGGACGACCGTTTGAGGGTCTGTTCCTAACATATTGAATTTCATCTATGCAAAGAATCAAAGTCTAATTCTTAACCAAGTGAAAGTTGAAGGCACTTCAACATGAAACCCTAATCGGGTGAAAGAGTGCTGATTTTGACATATAGATCTTGTTGAGTTTTGGGTTGAAGGACCCAAACGGTCTCAAGACCATTTGGGGATTTCTCCAAACGGTCCTAAGACCGTTTGGGCACAACCCAAGACCGTTTGAAGGTCTAGGGTTAAGTTAATCTAATGGTTTGAGGGTCCAATTGTAGGAAATTGATGAATTGATGAAAATTGCTGATTTTGACCTAATTGGACTTCAACCTTAGTCAAAACGACTTGGATTTTGGTCAAACTTTGGGCAAACGGTCTCAAGACCGTTTGGATGAAGTCCAAACGACCTCAAGACCATTTGGTCCAAGTTTGAGCCCAATTGGAGGTCAATTGATAGGTTCAACCTTGAATTGATTCACATTGTTGAACATTGATGACCAATCGAATTGAAACCCTAATTGAGGAGGATTGAACCCTAATTGGCTTGCAATTGAGGGCCAATTGGATGTCTAAGTGGTTAAGGCTAACCCTGACTAACTCAAATTATAAGTGGTTAGCATAGCTTTAACCATTTGAGGACTTCAACACACATATCCATGAACATTGGTAACCTTTGAACCACTTTGGAGGTCCAAACGGTTTGAGCCCTTTTTGGACCAAACGGTCTCAAGACCGTTTGGGGGCTCAAACGACCTCAGGATCGTTTGGTCCAATCGATCTCAAGTAATTTTGATCAAACGGTTTCAAACCGATTGAAGCTCCAAACGGTTTGGAAGTCAACCCTTCCAAACGGTCTTCACCTCCAAACGGTCTCAAGACCGTTTGGATCTAAACGGTCTCAAGACCGTTTGGGGTCAAACGGTCTCAAGACCGTTTGGGTGGTTGAAACCGTTTGAAGGTTGAAACCGTTTGGAGATTGGTGATGGTTTGTACTTAACCATTTGATGATGTAATTAGTTCAATGATGATTCAATCTAAACCCTAATGGTAACCTAGGTCATTAAGGGACTATGTGATTAGTGAGTTAACCCATGATGGTAATCATGTGGCAAATTACCAAAATACCCTTGAGGGGTCTAAAGGGGTAAAACCTTGTTCTAATCAAACCCTAATCACATGACGTTGATGTTTTGGATTATGTTAGTCAATGAAGACTTATCTCAACCTGATCTAGAGTGGTATTGTCACCATCTACCAGTGAGAGGAGAGAGAAAGTATTTCTAGAGAGAGAAAGTACCCTTTTTAGGAGGAAACTCTAGTGAGATACTTCTTTTACACATGAATGTGCATGATTAGGGAATGACCCACCTATGTGAGGTCATGGAAACCCTAAATATGATATCTAATGGATCTTAATCTTAATTAAGAGTCTTAATGATGATGTTTCTCTTACATGATGATGTAATGAGTACCATTCACCATGGTGTGAATAGTAAACCCTAATTTTAGGGTGATGACTTGAAAGATGAATAGTAAACCCTAAATTGTTGAATTGTTTACTATTATCTGTTGAACTAACCATGCAGGTTATTATGAGATAATGATCATACCCAGGTATGAAATACCATGTTATATTCATTGAAAGCATGTCTTAAGCTTTATGAATAGTGAATCATCTTGATGCACTGCTAAGTGACATCTTTTGTGATTTATGGGTTGTAAGAGCCATAAAAACCATCAAGGTCATGCTTGACAGATGACTTGTGATAAGATAATTGAGAACTGGTAATTGAAATGAGTTAGGCCTGCTACATTTTAGTATTCTCATATATAGTTGTGATGCTAATGTTTTTGTATGATGATATGAATACTGAATGTACCTAACTAATCAAGTGAAATGTAGAGCCCTGATCATAGATCCATCATTGTCAGAGTCTAAATGATGGTGAAACAGGTTTTCCTCAGGGAACTCCTGGATCACATACTTTTGAGTATGTGGGGTACATGGATGTGTAGAACCTTACATCCTAGTGTAGGTATTTGATGTAGATTCTTGTAGTCCGTCATACCTTCACTATAAAAGAAAAGGTGAGAGGATGATGTAGATTCTAGTAGTCCATCAGACCCCACCATAAAGTCCTAAAGGTGAGATGTATCTCTACACTCCCTTAAAGACACAAATACCGCATCGATAAAAGATAAACAAGAAATCTTCCGATGACGAAGAGGGTACAGAACGCCACTGTAACTCTAAAATAGCGAAGGTCCAGTTTACCCTGGAAAGCTATAACAAAAGATATCCCGCCAGATATCTAACATCCGATCCTCTAACTGACTGAAGAAGATGAGGTCATAAGAATCCGGCTCTTTTAATGACCTATGTATGATACTGATGTGACTTCTTAGCGATCAGTTGGAGTATGAGTGGTAAGCCTCATCTCCACAGGGCATAACAATAATGTTTGAAAAACATAATCAACAGCGTAGTATATCTGTTAGAGTTATCTACGAGATATTTGATTGATGTTACCTTGAATAGCATAGATGTTCTCATATCTTAATATTGATTGAACTCTTGTTTATCATCAGAACTGCTAGTGAATATCTTGAAGGCTCTTACTGCCTTAGTTATTCCTTGCTTTGCTTATAAAGCCTAGTGGAGAGTTATAACTCTCGCTGGGGCAATTATGTATAATTGTCTCACCCCGTAGACTTCTACTTTTTAGGTGGTCGTCGAAGACGGAGGAACAAGAACACAGGTGACCAATCCCAGCAACAGCAGCATCAGGAGCAGTAAATATCTCAGGTGGAGATCTAGCCTGCTTCATGGTGTAGTTAGAGTCAAGTCCTATGTGTCCTCTGTACTCTCAGGTCCTGGAGTGTTTTGGAGTATGAATTCTTGAGAAATTTTATATCATGTTGTATATAATTACTCAAGAAGTAATTGTCAGTGATGTAGACAGTTAAATCCTTTTTCTATGGAAAAGGTTTGTGGTTTCAGGCTCTTGTCTCGAAAAGTTTTAATTTCCCGTGAATTTTGTCTTCCGCTGTTTACCGATTGCTTCCGCACATGTTTAACTTGGGATTAATTCGTGGTTTAGAGATCGGAGCCCACATTCAACCATTGAATTCATGGAACCAATCATCAATGGGACCTATGCTCATACTTCAATTGAGTTTAATAGGTCAACCTTCAACTTAATTGACCCTCAATTGATTATCAAATAGGGTTTGGAATCGATGATACTTCAATACTAATCAATGTAAGATTAGTTACATTGAAACCATTGAACCATCATTCAAATTGATCATGACCTGACCCCAAACGGTCTTGAGGTCGTTTGGATGACCACCAAACGGTCTTGAGACCGTTTGCCCATCGTATCATCAAAATCCAAGTCAACCAATAAAGATTTGGATCATTGGATTGATCATCAAATCAGCAATTGATCATACTTCAAATTAGTATCTTTGGATCTTCAATTGCTTAACCGTACTCAACCCTAGACCTCCAAATGGTCTTGAGACCGTTTGGCTCACCCAACCCTTGGATTCTAGTGAAAAATCATTAGGGTTTGAGCCATTGAGTTGATCATCAAATCAGCACTTAGTTGCAACGTGATTTGATACCTTTGGACCTTCAAACACTTAATAATATCTAACCCTAGACCTAAAAACGGTCTTGGGTGACCCCCAAACGGTTTTGAAACCGTTTGGGTGATCCCCAAACGGTTTTGAAACCGTTTGGGCTAATCAACCCAAAACATCAAATCAACTCATTGGAATTTCAGCACTAATTTCAATTAGGGTTTGCCCAATTGATTAGCCTTCAAATCACGATTCCTTGGGAATTAATCCATAAACTTTGGTGAGTCATTAACAAACATCATTAGGAACAGTAATATCATATGGTCAACCCTTGGTCAACTCTCTCAAATGGTTTTGAAACCATTTTCCCAACAAGGTCAAATTAATCAGGTTGAAAATCAGCACTTAATCCAATTAGATTGGCCTAATTGATTAGCCTTCAACCTATGATTACTTTGGAGTTAACCCATAAAATTTGGTGAGTCATTAAACAACATAATTAGGAACAGTAATCGCAAACGGTCAACCCTTGGTCAACTCTCTCTCAAACGGTTTTGAAACCGTTTGCCCAACAAGGTCGAATTAATCAGGTTGAAAATCAGCACTTAATCCAATTAGATTGGCCTAATTGATTTACCTTCAACTCACGATTCCTTTAGAGTTAATCCCTCAAATTTGGAGGGTTATCAAAAAAAAATTATGAACAGTAATGCCAAACGGTCAACCCTTGGTCAACCATCTCAAACGGTTTGGAAACCATTTTCTCCCAAACGGTTTGCAAACCGTTTGGTCACTGAAACCGTTTGGTCCAACCAAACTTTGAAACCGTTTGCCCAAGATATTTGGGGAGGTGTGTGATTATGATGATTTCATCATCATATAGCTCCAAAATCACGAAATATACTGTGATTTTCATGGAAATTGCATCAATCAACTAAAGTTAATTTTGGAAATGTAGAAATGTTCACCAATTGATAAAGAATTGATTGCAATAATAAGATTAAGGGTTCAAGTTATAAAACCCACCTCCAATTGAGCTCCAAAGCTCCAATATCACGGAAACAATGTTGAATGAATCTACCTTCACTATTCCAAGGGTCGTCCTCAAGCTTTGAGTGAAAAGAATTGGTTAGGATTGAAGAGGAGATTGAAATAGGAAGGAATCCATAATTTATTTTCGATTTCCACCATGGAATCAAGGAGAAATGAATCAAGAACCTTACCAACAGGTTGGGAGTCGTCCTCCTGCTCCTCCCTAGCTCCTTGGTCGGTTTTGCGAGCAAGGGGAAGAAGGAAATCCGAAAAGGCCTTGGTGTGGGCTTGGAAATGACACTTTTATAAGGAAATTGATGAGAGAGAAAATGCCTTATTAAAATGCATTTAATCCCAAAAAGATGGCCGCCTCTTCCCCCCTTATCTTCCTTAGGGACGAGGCTATCTTGTTTTCTTCTTATTCCTCTCAATTATCCATGATTTAAAGAAAAGCAAATCAAGCACCTTAAATCATATTATATTAATATCCATATGTGAGTGGATATTTCTTTTTCATATAAAATTGTGAGTGAGTTATCCACTCCCTTGGATATGCTCGTACCTTTGCAAGGATTTAATCTCATCCAAACACATCTGAATTCAAACATTTTAATTTTGGTTGAAGGCCCTTTAATTAATACATTCATTTTTGCCCTAAATTAAATTAGGGTTTCGCTTAGGATTAAATCTTGATTATTTTAATATCAAGATTCTCTCTCCTCCAACTTAATTAAAATGAGGCGCCCCTCTCATTTTCTTTGCTCTATATGATGAAAAGAAACATTAGGGACCTTATTAAAGTGGTAATTTGCATATTGAACCCTAGGTTTTGGGTAAATTGCACATTATACCAAAACTAGGTTTTGATGGACAAGGATTGCTTTACAAGCTTAAACTTGATGCCCAAGCTTGTAAAAACCATACCACTACATCATATTCATTATTATGATGTCTCAAAATCAGATGAATATCTTATCATGCAACATTTGCAATTTAACCCCTCTACTTGGGTAATTTGCACTTTAGTCCAAAATAAGCAAACATTGCTTCAACATTGTTCAAATAGGACCAAAATTGAAACATAAGTTTCTCATGAGCTATAATTACTCTTCCCAAGATAAGATTAAGAATCTACTCAACCTTATTAACTTTATATTCTAAATGTAAGGATAAATTTAGCCAAAGCTTTTAGCTACAAATTTTGGGGTTTTCGCTACATTTTTTTGTAGTTAAAGACCATATTTTTCATAGTGGTTGTACATTCATTTGTCGTAAGGAAACTAGTATATCCCGTTTATAACACACCAAAGAATTCAACTGTGCTTTATTAGTGCATGAAGTTGGCGACTTTTTGCTTAGCACATATGCCACCACATTAGCCTTTCCTGGATGGTAATCAATCATACAATCATAATTTTTGATTAGTTCCATCCAACGACTCTGTCTCATGTTTAATTCTTGTTGTGAAAAGATGTACTTTAGATTCTTATGGTATGTGAAAATCTAACACTTCTCCTTGTATAGGTGATGTCTCCATATTTTCAAGGCCTGAATCACTGCAGCTAATTCCAGATCGTGTATAGGATAATTCTTCTCATGTTTCTTAAGCTGTCAATAGGAAAAAGAAATCACTCATTTATCCTGCATCAATACACATCCCAAACCATTCTTTAAAGCATCAGAAAAGATAATGTATCCATTCCCTTGCTCAGGTAAGACTAATACCAGTGCACTGCTCAACGTCTCCTTCAACAACTGGAAAGAGCGTTGACACTTGTCATTCTAGACAAAAGGAACATCCTTCCTGGTTAACCTAGTTAGGGGTAATGTACATAACTGAAGTCTTTGATGAATGTCCTGTAGTAACCTGCCAAACATAGGAAACTGCAAATCTATGTTGGTGTCTTAGGCTGTTCCCATTCTAGAACAGACTCTACCTTTTTTAGGATCAACTCAAATACCTTTAGCAGATATGATATGTCCTAGAAAAGATACTTCTCACAACCAAAACTCACACTTACTAAACTTAGCATACAGCTTATGTTGTCTTAACAAAGTTAATGCTCGACGAAGATGTTGTTCACGTTGTTGGATATCTCGACTATATATTAGAATATCATTATAAAGACCACTATAAACTGATCAAGGAACGACTGGAACACTCTATTTATCAAATCCATGAATGCTATTTTGCATTAGTTAGTCCAAACGACATAACTATAAACTCATAATGACCATACCTTGTCCTAAAGGCTGACTTGGGTATGTCATCCTCCGTAATCCGTAATTGATGATATCCTGACCTCATGTCTATTTTAGAGAACATTGTTGCACCACGCAACTAGTCAAACAAATCATATATCCTTGGCAGAGGATATTTGTTCTTTATTGTCACCTTATTCAACTATCTATAGTCTATACATAACCTTAGAGATCCATCCTTTTTCTTTACAAAAAATACCAGAGCACCCCACGACAATGTACTTGGCCGGATAAAACCTTTTGTCAAGTAACACTTGCAACTATTTCTTTAATTCTACAATCTCAGCTGGTGCCATCCTATAAGGTGTTTGAGCTATCGGTTGCATACCGAGAACTAGATTGATCTCCAAATCAATCTATCAAGGTGGAGGAATATCAAGAATTTCCTCAGGAAACACATCCTTGAACTCCCTGACAACTGGCACTTCTGGAATACTAGGACTTTCTACCTTAGTATCCACCACATGTGCTAAGAATGCCTCACACCCATGTCACAACTGTCTCTCAACTATCATTGTTGATACTAGACATGTTGGAAGAATCTTCCTATCTTCCTGAAATATCCATGTCTCACCACCATATGTGAACACAACTTGCTTGGAACCACAATCCAAGAATACCTTATAATTTTCCAAGGTGTCCATACCAAGGATTAGATCAAATCCATGCATCTCAAGTGGTATAAGATCCACTTGAATGTTGTGTTTGGAGAAAGAGAGAACACAGGGGGAACATACCTCTTGTAACACTGCGGAACCAACTAACGGAGTTTCTAACAACAAGTTATATGTTCTATGACTAACATGCAAAAGATAGTTATGAATCACTTCACAAGTGATAAAGGAGTATGTAGTGCCTAGGTCAATCAAAACAGATAGGAAGAAAGATGAAGTCATATCAGAATGAAATAACTCCATCTGACCTGTCACAACTTGTGGGTTGACTACCGCTTTCGACTCTCATAGCATAGAATCTCATTGTTGCATGCTGCCGACCACATCCTTTGTTACCTTGTGCATATGAGCCTACTTGAGATGCCTATCCACGTCCTCGTCCTCCTGCACCACTACTAAAATGTTGCCTTTGAGAGCCTTGCTGACTCTGCCTTAGTTGTTGAGTTACCTCAATATCTCTTATTGGACACTCTATCTTCAGATGTCATGTCTGCCCACACTTGTAGCAGATTCTAGTCTCATGTTGTGGCCTAGATGACCATGTCACTGACATCGATGTCGTACTTTGGGCTCTAGTAGGAGGAAAATTACAGCCTCTACCCTTACTTGATGTCCACTGCGTCTGAGCACTGAACCTCTGTGGTGCTAACGATGCAGAAAACCTTAGTTTCTTGTAGCTTCCTGACCTCTGTCCTTCGAACTAGGTAGGTCCTTTTCTAAAATTGTCCTCACATTTCTTGATTACTGACCTTTCTATCATCCTAACTGATTCAAGAAGCATAGCAAATCTCTCCCTATTTTCCAGAGCAACTGTAGGAGTGGTCAACTCAGCATATAGACCCTTTTCAAAATGATGAATCCTCTCCTTGTTTGTTGTATCCATGTGCAGACAAAATTGCAAAAACTCCATGAACTTAGCTTCAAACTCATTTAATCTTCATAGGCCCCTGACTAATCCATTCAAACTATGAGATTTTCTCATCCAGGTACGTACGAGGAAAGTACCTATTGGTGAACTCATGTCAGAATTCCTCCCATCTGACCTCAACATTAGGCCTTTTCTCTTCTTCAATGACCCACCAATGGCCAACACTTCCCTTCAACAGGTACACAACATGTCTAACTTTGTCAGTTTTTGGGATGCTAGGGATATTAAAATCTTTTTCTAGCTCAATGAGCCACAAATCTACATCTGTTGGGTCAATTATTCCAGCATATTCTATAGCTCCCACACAACATAGCCGTTCAAAAGTCTTATTAGAACTCGAAGTGAAACACCCCATCCTCAACAAAACATGATTACATGCTAACCAGCGGATTACCAAAAATCACAGGAAATTAAAACCGATTTACAATGAGCACCACACGAGAGACATATAAAATTTGAGCCAGCACTTTTCTTTTCATAACATATTTCTAAGGTGCTACAACATAATTTCCCATCATCTCATTACATGAAATAATTGTTCCACATGCTGATTTACATCAAGATACATAAACCGAAAACTGTACATCGATCATAATACAAGAAACATCAAAAAGCTTCCCCAAGACCTGAGTGTACAGGGACGACACATAGAACTCTACTGCTAGACACTATCTAGTCCACTGGGCATGATACCCCTGCATATCATCTATAGCCACATGATCTTCATCTTACCAGGCACGTCCACCTAAAAAGGGTTATTTAACCAGCGGGGTGAGACACACAGTCCCAGTGAGAAACATAACCCTCCACCAACTTTATTATTATCACAGATAACTGAGCAGATAGATTAATGTAACCAACTGATAATAGCTAACCAGTTATGCAAGAAGGAATGTTAAGAACATGTATATAAAAACTTATACAAAAGACCATTTAAAAGTATATGAAAAAGATTACATCATCCAAGGCCTCAACCAATGTTTTGTATTTGCCCTAAGCAAAGATACTTTACGGCTTGATTATGAATTATTATGCCCTGAGGAAGTGATCTGTCCCACTCAAATCCAACCTTCGACTGCGAAGCCCAAAACCGGTGCCATACAAGGTCATTGGGAGAACCGGACTCCATGACCTCACCTCTTCGTGGTCAGTGCATGATAACCAAAGCAAGACCACATTCTCTTGCTTGAGTAGCCTCATCCACATGGTTAGCTCATGTAGTCTACCCTTTTTATCATGAGCCACGAGCCTATTCATCGCACTCCTGAGCCATGAACACATTCATGCTCCTTCATACTAAGCCATGTGCCTGATCACCATGCTCTTATACACATCTTGAGTCTACAATCGTAGTTGCACTCTAATCCTCCTATTTTCGGCTAGAAGAAACCCCACATATTCAACAATATGCGCTCTAAGTAATCCCACAGGATAAACCTATTTCACCATCACCAGCTACTAACGATGATGGATCTATGGCCAGGGCAAACTACATGAAATGTTCCACTATAATTTTTTATTCTATTTTAAGTGGATTGCAAGATTCAACCAAGTTATGTAACATGTAAACTAAAACACAAGTAAACAACATAGATCTCATTATCAGGTGTTACATTGTCTGTAACATCCCTGACCTAGGTTATGCCTTAACCCTAGATGTTTTTCTTAATAAAGTTAATTATATGCTTGCTCTTATCTCTTGAAAAGTAATTAAGGCTCAAGACGAACTTTTGTTTCAATTTTAGTCCTTTTTGAATAATGTTGAACAATGTTTTATCTATTTTGGACTAAAGTGCAAATTACCCAAGTTGAGGGGTTAAATTGCAAATGTTACATGGTAAAATGTTCCTCAAGTGTTGAAGCATCATAAGAATGAAAAAGATGTAGAGGTATGGCTTGTGATAGCCTGAGTACCAAGAAAGAGCTTGTTAAAGCAATGTTGTGCATTAAAACCTAGTTTTAGTGTAATGTGCAATTTACCCAAAACTTAGGGTTCAATATGCAAAATACCACCTTTAGAGAGTATGTTTCTTGGCATCATGTAGAGAAAATAAAATGAGAGGGGCATCTCATTTGAATCACTTTGGAGGAGAGAGAATCTTGATATTAAAATAATCAAGATTTAAGCATAATTGAAACCCTAATTCAAATTAATGCAAAAATAAAAATATTAATGGGAGTGCCCTTCAACCAAATATGTAAAGGTTGAATTTGGATAAGATTGGACGTCCTTGTGCCTTTCTATGGCACCAAAAATATCCTAAGTAAGTGGAGAGCCCACTCACATTACTTAACCAAAAAATAATATCCACTAAAAATGGGATATTAGTATTATATGAATTAAGGTGCTTAATTGCTTTTCCTTTAATTCATGGATAATGAAGAGGAATACGAAGGTGGGTAAGATGGATTTGCATGAAAGGATTTGAGGGGGAGATGTGGCACGAATTTTGGGAGTTAAATGATTTTTATATCACTTTCTCTCTCATTGAAATTCCCTTATAAACACTTCATTTTCCACCCACTTGAAGATTCTTTTTCGGATTTTCTTTCTCTCCTTGATTTGTCCAAGCACAAGGGAGCTTAGGAGAAACAGGAGGAAGAACTCCAACCTGTAGGTAAGCTCCTTAATCATCTTCAACCTTGATTTCATGGTGGAAATAAAAAATCAATGCTTGATTTCTTCTTTTCTTCATTCAATCTTCAACCCTAGCCATTCCTTTTCACTCAAAAGCTTGAGGACAGACCTTGGGAGGTTGAGAAAGCTTCATTCACCATTGAAGACGTGAAGGTTGAAGCTTGGATTCAATTTTGAAGGCGGGTTATATAACTTGAACACTTAAATGTTATTATCACATTCAATTCTTCATCACTTGGTGATCATTTTGTTCTTCTTGAAATTCCTTTGAATAATTGATGTAATTTCCATAAGAATGGTTGTAGATTTTGAAGGATAGAAGCTTGATGATGATGACATCATCATAAGCACACACCTCAATGAATATATTGGGCAAACAGTTTCACTCTTGAGACTAAACGATCTCAAGACCATTTGAGGTCAAACGACCTCAAGGCTATTTGAGGTCAGGAGATGTCATGGTTGGATGATGATCTAATGGTTCTAATTGATTGACTCGTAATAGTTTCAGTGATGGATAATCCACTGATTATAAATTCCAATCGATTGAATTGATTGAAGCCTTAATTGATGGAATTGGTCAAGACCGAATGGGAAAAATTGATTAAGACCAAATGGGTAAAATAAATCAAGACCGAATGGGTAGAAGTGATCAAGACCGAATGGGTAAAATCAATCAAGATCGAATGGGTAAAGTTGATCAAGATCAAATAGGTAATTTGATCTTCAAAATCGTTTGGTCATGTTGACCATTTAGGAGAGTTGACCGTATGGAGTTCAAGCACCTCAAGACCAAATGGAGGTCAAGAATATCAAGACCAAATGGAGATCAAGCACCTCAAGACCGAATGGAGGTCAAGCACCTTAATATTGTATGAAGGTCAAGTACCTCAAGACCGTTTGAAGGTTCAAAAGTAACAAAATTGTTTGGAAATTTAATAGTTTCAAAGTTATGAAAGACCAATTAATGCCTTGATTGTTAAATAGAATATATCCAAGTTAAATCCAGTGGTTGTACCTCTAAAGTACTTAGATGATTAATACCTTTAGAGTGGTTAACCTTTGATGCTTATGGAAGCAATGACTTAATACACTATGCTAACCCTTCATTCAAATTGATTCAACCTAATCAAGATTGAAATAATTAACATACTAGAAAGGATGAGAGAGAGGAACTCATACATGAGTGATAATCATGTAGTGATTAATCTTCAACACTTTCAAAATGAAATATGTACTTAGGGTATGATCCATGATGATGAGATCATAAAACCCTAATCGAGAAGGTTAATGAACACTAACCCTAATTTAGGGCAATGCTAAGTGAAACCATAATCTAGGGTGATGGTGTAACCCTAATTTAGGGTAATCATATGATAAACCCTAATTCATGGTATTTTATTGGTAAACCCTAAACTAAAAGAGGATGTTTCATGAAACCCTAAATTCGGGTAAAGCTTCATGAAATCCTAATTTGGGGAAATGTTGTAAGAAACCCTAATTCAGTGTAATGATGTGTAAAACTCTATTACATGGTGATGTAATGCGATATGAAACCCTAATCTAGGGTGATGCTATGTGTTACTATATGAAACCCTAATTTGAAACCCTAACCCTAATACAGGGTAAAGGTATGAGAAACCCTAATTTTGGGTTATAGTACATGAAACCCTAATTTTGGGCAATGAGATGATTAACCATAGCCCTAATGATGGATAATGGGATGAGTATCTATAATTGATATGAATTGGGAAACCCTAACCCTAATAAAGGATTAGTGGTGTTACCCTTGTATAGCATGATGATGATATGTAATTGATATAGCTGTTGTCATGATTACTAACCAGGCAGGTATCATGAGATGATGAGCATAGACAAGTATGAGCTATGATGTTTCATTTATTATTGTTAATGGGCCTTGTGAGCCATAACATGCTTTGTTACCTAGTGAGAGGTAACAAGAAATGAAATGGGCCATGTGAGCCATGTGAGATGGTTGTGTAGCAAGTATCATGTTTACCTTAGTCAGATGACCTGAAGGTATTAGTTAACTGATAAGTGGTAACAAGTGTTCCTTGATAAACTGAGGGTTTGAATACCCATTTTCTATAATCATGATGATGAGTTTGTGAAAGGATGAGAATGCTCCTGATGAGATGAGGGATTGAGATCCCAATGCTTTATTAAAGGTTTGAACAATACTTGATGAAAGTATTACACATTCTGTGTAGAAATTGTTTAAATAATTGATGTTTGGAAACTTGTTTTGATGCTAAAAGAATATGGTAATACACTTAATTAATCAAGTGATATCATATAATGTAGTTGCCCTGACCACAGATCCATCAGCGTCAGAATTTGCTGAATGGTGAAACGAGTTAAACCTGGAGCACATATTTTTGAATATGTGGGGGTAATTAGGCAATTATATCCTCATGCCCCATAGGAATGGTTACGGGCTATATCCTTTGTATGGGATTGGTTACGGGCCATGACACCATGATATGATACCAGGCATTGGCTACGGGCCATGACTCCATGATATGATACTAGGTATTGGCTATGGGCCATAACCCTGAAGAGAGTATATGCTGTGGGCTATAACTCTATAGTGAATATGCCAATATACCCTACCAAGCTAATTGCAGTTTGACATGTGATGTGTCTACCATGTAATCTCGTATTGACCGAGAAGGTTGAGGTCTTGGAGTCCGACTCTTCCATTGACATTGTGTGGTACCGATGCCTAAACATAATCATGGTTTGTTGGAGCATGAACGGTATACTTCATCTCTTCAGGGCATTTAATTTGATTGTAAAATGTAATCAGCCGTGTAGTGTATTTACTTAAGGTTGAAATATGAGAATCACTAGTTGATGTTATCTTGCTTAGCATATCCTAGATGGATAAATGTAATACATGTTCTTGATATTCCTTATTAAATAAATATTGCTATAATTTGTTTAGACAATGAATTATCTATTGTTAAACATTTATGATTCCTCTGTTCAGTTTAATTCTAATAAACTGCAATAATAATGTTTCTGGAAGAGAGTTATATCTCTCACTGGGACAATTTCAATTGTCTCACCCCCGTGGGATCCAACTTTTTAGGTATACGCAGAGGAAGAGGTAGAAACCCTACAATAGGGGAAGAGCAGTAGCAATAGGGACATCAATGAATTCTCAGGTGGAGACACTGGCTGTCATGACTTGTATATAGAGTCATATGTGTTGTCTCTGTACTCTCAGGTCCTCGCAGTTAGTAGTTAGTTTAACGAATCAATATGAGATTTTGACTTGATGCCTCAATGTTTTTATGTTGCCTGTGTATAGTTTTAAACAGGGCAGTTGATGCTTGTAATCCTCGAGAAGGAATGGTACAAGATATGTACTTGTGAACCAGAATAATTGAATTACTTTGGTTCTTTTTGAAAGAGTTTTCCAATGTATGGATCTCTTTGTAAATGGTTTTAATTTTTAGTGATTTTCAGTAAATCCGCTGCTAACGAACGCTTCCGCTTAAGTAGATCATGTTTTTTAGATTCGTACGTCACAATTTAGTGGTATCAGAGCTCTAGGTTCGCTGAGTCTACAGAGACATAGGATTGAGTCGTTGAGTCTGTTCTAGTATCTTCCAGTTTATCTGATAGTGACTTCTGCTCATATAGGAGGAGAAGAAGAACTTGAAGATGTCTGGATCACACGAAGAACATACTGCTGAGAGTAGTGTTGCTGCACCAGGAAGAGGTGTAAGGGACCAGACTAGGGAGGAACTTGTACCTGAACAACCCCAATTTGACCCAGCCATGATAGAAAATCCAGCTTTCAATGCTTTGTTTGGGTAGTTCATGATAGTTATGATGCACATGACAGATAGGATGCCACCACCTGCACCTAGGGCACCAACCCATAATGAGGGACAGGGAGCTGGTAAAACTTTTGAGAGGCTTCGCCGGGTAGGAGTCAAAGAGTATGCTGGTACAACTGACCCAACATATGCTGACTTATGGTTGACTGAACTGGAGAAGGCTTTCAGAATCCTCAATATCCCAGAAGTCGAAAAGGTGAGACATGCAGTATACCTTTTAAAAGGGAGTGTTGGCCACTGGTGGAAAATAGAAGAGGGCAAGAGGCCAGGTGTCGAGGTCAGATGGGAAGAATTCTGACGAGAATTCATCACTAGATACTTCCCTAAGACTTACCTAGATGAAAAGATATCTCAGTTTGAAAGGATAAGACAAGAACCGATGAACATTAGCGAGTATGAGGCTAAGTTCATGGAGCTTTTGTGGTTCTATCCGCATATGGTAGCTATTGATGAGGAAAAAATTCAACATTTTGAGAAGGGGTTGAACGCTGAATTGACCACTCCTGTGTCTGCCTTGGAGAATAGGGAGAGGTTTGCCACATTTGTGGAGTCCGTCAGACGGATGGAGAGGTTTGTAATCAAGAAGCAACAGACCAGTGGTAAGAAGGTGTACACTCAGTCCCAAGGATAAAGGTCTGAGGGCTTTAAGAAGCTAAGGTTTTCTGTACCAGCAGTACCATCAAGATTCAATACCCAGATGCAATGGACGTCAAGTAGGGGTAGGGGCCGTAGTTTTGTTTCAAATAGAGCCCCCCAGCACAACATCATCATCGGTGACTGGACCTCATAGACCCTATCTTGAGACTAGGACATGTCATCAATGTAGACAAGTGGGACATCTGCCAAGGGGTTGTCCAGTCAGGAACACAATGGTGACTCAACCCTAGAGACAGAATCAGCAAGGATCTCAGAGGAGGCAGTTTTCGAGTGACACTCGAGGACGTGGGAAAGCATCCCAAGCTGGTTCATCAACACCCAAAAACTGAGCACCGAGTCAACAACAACCAACGGCTAGATTCTATGCGATGAATCAACCCGAAGCAGTAGTCAACCCTCGAGTTGTGACAAATAAGATGGAACTATTTCATTCTGATATGTCTTCATCCTGCTTCGTATATGTTTTAATTGATCCAGGTGTTACACATTCTTTTATCACTCAAAGAGTGATTCATGACTGCAACATGACTGTCAGTCATAGGGCAGAGAGTTTGTTATTAGAAACCCCTTTGTTGGGATCTGCAGTGCTACAGGAGGTGTATTCTCCCTACATTCTTTCCTTTTCTAAATATCGCATTCAGGTGGATCTTATACCACTTGAGATGCACGAGTTTGATATAATTATTGGAATGGACACCTTAGAAATATATAAGGTTGTCTTGGATTGTGATTCCAAGCAAGTTGTGTTCACAGATGACGGTAACATATGGATCTTTCAGGGAGATAGAAAGATTCTTCCAACTTGTCTTGTGTCAGCTATGGTAGCTGAGAAGCTGATGAGACAAGGATGCTTTGCATTTTTGGCACATGTGGTAGACACCACAATGGAGAGCTCTAATCTGTCTGAAGTTCCGATAGTTAGGGAGTTTGAAGATGTGTCCCTGAGGAACTTCCAGGTGTACCTCTGCCCCGAGAGATTGATTTTGAGATTAATCTAATCCCAGGCACACAGCCAATAGCACAAACACCATATAGAATGACACATGCTGAAATGGCAGAGCTCAAGAAACAGTTGCAAGAGTTACTTGAGAAAGGTTTTATCTGACCGAGTACTTCACCATGGGGTGCTCCGGTTCTCTTTGTTAAGAAGAAGGACAAATCGATGTGGCTATGCATTGATTACAAACATTTGAATAAAGTAACCATAAAGAACAAGTATCCTCTGTCGAGGATCGATGACCTGTTTGATCAGTTGCGTGGTACAACTATCTTTTATAAGATAGATCTGAGGTCGGGATATCATCAGTTGCATATTAAGGAGAGTGGCATACCTAAGTCTACCTTTAGGACAAGGTATGGTCACTATGAGTTCATAGTTATGTCATTTGGACTAACTAATGCACCAGCTGCATTCATGGAACTCATGAATAGAATTTTTTGACCTTTTCTTGATCAGTTCATAGTAGTCTTCATAGATGACATCTTGATATACAATAGAGATGCTCAATAGTATGAGCAGCACCTCCGTCATGCTTTGACTTTGCTAAGAGAGCATAAGTTGTATGCTAATTTTAACAAATACGAGTTATGGTTACCAGAAGTTTCTTTTCTAGGACACGCAATATCTGCCTCAGGTATCCATGTTGATCCTAAGAAGGTAGAATATTTCCTACAATGGGAACATCCAGAAACATTGATAGAGATATGCAGTTTCCTAGGATTGGCAGGCTATTACAGGAGGTTCATTAAGAACTTCAGTTCTATAGCTTTACCCCTAACCAAGTTGACCAGGAAGGAGGTTCTGTTTGTCTGGAATGACAAGTGTCAACATTCTTTCCAGTTGTTGAAAGAAAGGTTAACAAGTGCACCTGTGCTAGTGTTACCTGAGCAAGGGAAGGGGTACATAGTTTTCTGTGATTCATCTAAGAATGGTCTAGGATGTGTGTTGATGCAGGATAATCATGTGATTTCTTTTACCTCTTGACAACTTAAGAAACACGCGGAGAATTATCCAACCCATGATCTAGAGTTAGCTGCTGTGGTCCATGCTTTGAAGATCTGGAGACATTATCTCTATGGAGAAACATTCCAGATTTTCACAAAACATAAGAATCTAAAATATATCTTCTCACAACATGAGTTGAATATGAGACAACTCTACTGGATGTAGTTAATCAAGGACTACGATTGTACAATTGATTATCATCCAGGAAAGGCTAATGTAGTGGTTGATGCACTAAGTAGGAAATCATCATCACCAACCCTAGACAAAGCACAGTTGAACTCCTTAGTGTTCTCTAAGAGAGGTATGCTTATCTCTATGAGGCAAAACAATATACAACTTAAAGTATCGTTGTTAGCCGGGCTGTTAGCTGATATGAAAGTGAAACCTACTCTGAGACAACAGATTAAAAAAGCACAGTAGGCTGATATTGTGATTCAGCAAATCCGGTCAGAGTATGGTAGTGAGAAACGGGATGGCTTTCATGAGTCAAAGGATCAAGTAGTCTGTTACCATGGTAAGATGGTAGTACCTGATGCCAATGATTTAAGAAAGTTGGTTTTGGAGGAAGCTCATACTTCGATGACGCAATGCATCCAGGGAGCACCAAAATGTATCATAACTTAAAGATATGTATTGGTGGCCTAGTTTGAAGAAAGATGTAGTTGAGTTTGTTATGCGGTGTCCGGTGTGTCATAAAGTTAAATCTGAACATCAAAAACCCACATGAACAATGCAACATTTACCTATACCATAGTGGAAATGGGATCATGTGACTATGGACTTTGTGGTTGGTTTGCCTAGAACAACCAAAGGTCATGATTCTATATGGGTAATAGTTGATAGGTTGACTAATACAACACATTTCCTTTCTGTCAAAACAACCTACACTGCTGAAAATCTTGCACACACACACACACACACACACACACACACACACACACATATATATATATATAGATGAAATAGTGCGTTTGCACAGGGTACCAGTTACAATTATTTCTGATAGAGGTCCCCAGTTCACAAGTCATTTTTGGGAACGACTACATAAAGCTTTGGGTACGCAGTTAAGGTTTAGTACTGCCTTTCACCCACAGACAGATGGACAATCTGAGAGGACCATACAAACTTTGGAGGATTTGCTTAGGGCATGTGTCCTTCAGTTTGTAGGAAGTTGGGATCTACACCTGAGCTTGATAGAATTTGCTTACAATAATAGCTATCAACGCAATATTGATATGGCACCATATGAAGCTTTATATGGTAGACGTTGTAGATCTCCTTTATGTTGGTATGAAATAGGAGAATATCAACTTTTGGGTCATGAGCTAGTGCAACAGACAACTAAGAAGATTAAAGTAATCCAACAACAGTTAAAGGATGCACAGGATAGACAGAAGTCATACGCTGACAAACTGCGAAGACCTTTAGAATTCCAAGTTGGAGACAGAGTATATCTCAAAGTCTCACCTTGGAAAGGTGTTCTTAGATTTGGAAAGAAGGGGAAGTTAGCTCCTAGATTTATGGGGCCTTATCCAATCATTGAATAGATTGGAAAGGTAGCCTATAAGCTGGAGTTACCACATGAGATGCATAAGTTGCATCCATTATTCCATATCTCCATGTTGATAACGTGTCATCCTGACACTGACTTAGTTTTGCAACCTATGGAGGTAGAATTAAATGATGATATATCATATGTTGAAGGACCTGCGATGATCCTTGATAAAAGAATTAAAAGGCTGAAAAAGAAAGACATATGTCTTGTGAAAGTCCTCTGGCATCACTGTGGCATTGAAGAATCTATGTGGGAACTAGAGGAAGAGATGAGGAGGAAGTACCCTTCTCTTTTCTCTTGATGATTTCAGGGACGAAATCCCTGTTAGGGGTGGATAGTTTGTAACATCCCTGATCTGGGTTATGCCTTAACCCTAGATGTTTTGCTTAATAAAGTTAATTATATGCTTGCTCTTATCTCTTGAAAAGTAATTAAGGCTCAAGAGGAACTTTTGTTTCAATTTTAGTCCTTTTTGAATAATGTTGAAACAATGTTTGTCTGTTTTGGACTAAAGTGCAAATTACCCAAGTTGAGGGGTTAACTTGCAAATGTTACATGGTAAAATGTTCCTCAAGTGTTGAAGCATCATAAGAATGAAAATGATGCAGAGATATGGCTTGTGATAGCCTGAGTACCAAGAAAGAGCTTGTTAAAGCAATGTTGTGCATTAAAACCTAGTTTTGGTGTAATGTGCAATTTACCCAAAACTTAGGGTTCAATATGCAAAATACCACCTTTAGAGAGTCCCTCATGTTTCTTGGCATCATGTATAGAAAATAAAATGAGAGGGGCATCTCATTTGAATCACTTTGGAGGAGAGAGAATCTTGATGTTAAAATAATCAAGATTTAAGCATAATTGAAACCCTAATTCAAATTAATGCAAAAATAAAAATATTTATGGGAGTGCCCTTCAACCAAATATGTGAAGGTTGAATTTGGATAAGAGTGGACGTCCTTGTGCCTTGATATGGCACCGAAAATATCCTAAGTAAGTGGAGAGTCCACTCACATTACTTAACTAAAAAGTAATATCCACTAAAAATGGGATATTAGTATTATATGAATTAAGGTGCTTAATTGCTTTTCCTTTAATTCATGGATAATGAAGAGGAATATGAAGGTGGGGAAGATGGCTTTGCATGCAAGTATTTGAGGGGGAGATGTGGCAAAAATCTTAATAAAGTTAATTATATGCTTTTTCTTATCTCTTGAAAAGTAATTAAGGCTCAAGAGGAACTTTTGTTTCAGTTTTAGTCCTTTTTGAATAATGTTGAAACAATGTTTTGTATGTTTTGGACTAAAGTGAAAATTACCCAAGTTGAGGGGTTAACTTGCAAATGTTACATGGTAAAATGTTCCTCAAGTGTTGAAGCACCATAAGAATGAAAATGATGCAGAGGTATGGCTTGTGATAGCATGAGTACCAAGAAAGAGCTTGTTAAAGCAATGTTGTGCATTAAAACCTAGTTTTGGTGTAATGTGCAATTTACCCAAAAATTAGGGTTCAATATGCAAAATACCACCTTTAGAGAGTCCCTCATGTTTCTTGGCATCATGTAGAGAAAAGAAAATGAGAGGGGCGTCTCATTTGAATCACTTTGGAGGAGAGAGAATCTAGATATTAAAATAATCAAGATTTAAGCATAATTGAAACCCTAATTCAAATTAATGCAAAAATAAAAATATTAATGGGAGTGAAATTCAACCAAATATGTGAAGGTTGAATTTGGATAAGAGTGGACGTCCTTGTTCCTTGATATGGCACCAAAAATATCCTAAGTAAGTGGAGAGCCCACTCACATTACTTAACTTAAAAGTAATATCCACTAAAAATGGGATATTAGTATTATATGAATTAAGGTGCTTAATTGTTTTTCCTTTAATTCATGGATAATGAAGAGGAATACGAAGGTGGGGAATATGGCTTTTAATGCAAGTATTTGAGGGGGAGATGTGGCACCAATTTTGGGAGTTAAAGGATTTTTATATCACTTTTTCTCTCATTGAAATTCCCTTATAAACACTTCATTTTCCACCCACTTGAAGACTCTTTTTCGGATTTTCTTTCTCTCCTTGATTTGGCCGAGCATAAGGGATCTTAGGAGAAATAGGAGGACGAACTCCAACCTGTAGGTAATCTCCTTAATCATCTTCAACCTTGATTTCATGGTGGAAATCGAAAATCAATGCTTGATTTCTTCTTTTCTTCATTCAATCTTCAACCCTGGCCATTCCTTTTCACTCAAAAGCTTGAGGACGGACCTTGGGAGGTTGAGAAAGCTTCATTCACCATTGATAACATGAAGGTTGAAGCTTGGATTCAATTTTGAAGGTAGGTTATATAACTTGAACCCTTAAATGTTATTATTACATTCAATTCTTCATCACTTGGTGATCATTTTGTTCTTCTTGAAATTCCTTTGAATAATTGATGTAATTTCCATAAGAATGGCAGTAGATTTTGAAGGATCGAAGCTTGATGATTATGACATCATCATAAGCACACACTTCAATGAATATCTTGGGCAAACGATTTCACTCTTGAGACTAAACGATCTCAAGATCGTTTGGTGAACAAACGGTCTCAAGACCGTTTGACACAAAACGGTCTCAAGACTGTTTGAGGTCAAATGACCTCAAGACCATTTGAGGTCAGGAGATGTCATGGTTGGATGATGATCTAATGGTTCCAATTGATTGACTCATAATAGTTTCAGTGATGGATAATCCACTGATTACAAACTCCAATTGATTGAATTGATTGAAGCCTTAATTGATGGAATTGGTCAAGACCGAATGGGTAAAACCAATCAAGACCGAATGGGTAAAATTGATTAAGACCGAATGAGTAAAATCAATCAAGACTGAATAGGTAGAAGTGATCAAGACCGAATGGGTAAAATCAATCAAGATTGAATGGGTAAAGTTGGTCAAGATCGAATGGGTAATTTGATCTTCAAAACCGTTTGGTCATGTTGACCGTTTGGGAGAGTTGACCGTATGGAGGTCAAGCACCTCAAGACCGAATGGAGGTCAAGCATCTCAAGAACGAATGGAGGTCAAGCACCTCAAGACCGAATGGAGGTCAAGCACCTCAAGACCGTATGAAGGTCAAGTACCTCAAGACCATTTGAAGGTTCAAAAGTAACAAAACCGTTTGGAAATTTAATAGTTTCAAATTTATGAAAGACCAATTAATCCCTTCATTGTTAAATAGCATATATCCAAGTTAAATCTAGTGGTTGTAGCTCTAAAGTACTTATATTATTAGTACCTTTAGAGTGGTTAACCTTTGATGCTTATGGAAGCAATGACTTAATATACTATGCTAACCCTTCATTCAAATTGATTCAACCTAATCAAGATTGAAATAATTAACATCCTAGAAAGGATGAGAGAGAGGAACTCATACATGAGTGATAATCATTTAGTGATTAATCTTCAACACTTTCAAAATGAAATATGTAATTAGGGTATGATCCAGGATGTGAGATCATAAAACCCTAATCGAGAAGGTTAATGAACCCTAACCCTAATTTAGGGCAATGCTAAGTGAAACCCTAATCTAGGGTGATGGTGTAACCCTAATTTAGGGTAATCATATGATAAACCCTAATTCAGGGTATTTTATTGGTAAACCCTAAACTAAAAGAGGATGTTTCATGAAACCCTAAATTCGGGTAAAGCTTCATGAAATCCTAATTTGGGGAAATGTTGTAAGAAACCCTAATTCAGGGTAATGATGTGTAAAACCCTATTATAGGGTGATGTAATGTGATATGAAACCCTAATCTATAGTGATGCTATGTGTTATTATATGAAACGCTAATTTGAAACCCTAACCCTGATACAGGGTAAAGGTATGAGAAACCCTAATTTTGGGTTATAGTACATGAAACCCTAATTTTGGGCAATGAGATGATTAACCATAGCCCTAATGATGGATAATGGGATGGGTATATCTAATTGACATGAATTGGGAAACCCTAACCCTAATAAAGGATTAGTGGTGTTACCCTTGTATAGAATGATGCTGATATGTAATTGATATAGTTGTTGTCATGATTACTAACCATGCAGGTATCATGAGATGATGAACATAGCCAGGTATGAGCTATGATGTTTCATTTATTATTTTTAATGGGCCTTGTGAGCCATAACATGATTTGTTACCTAGTGAGAGGTAACAAGAAATGAAATGGGCCATGTGAGCCATGTGAGATGCTTGTGTAGCAAGTATCATGTTTACCTTGGTCAGATGACCTAAAGGTATTAGTTACCTGATAAGTGGTAACAAGTGTTTCTTGATAAATTGAGGGTTTGAATACCCATTTTCTATAATCATGATGATGAGTTTGTGAAAGGATGAGAATGCTCCTGATGAGATGAGGGATTGAGATCCCAATGCTTTATTAAAGGTTTGAATAGTACTTGATGAATGTATTACACATTCTTTGTAGCAATTGTTTAAATAATTGATGTTTGGAAACTTGTTTTGATGCTAAAAGAATATGGTAATACACTTAATTAATCAAGTGATATCATATAATGTAGTTGCCCTGACCACAGATCCATCAGCGTCAGAATTTGCTGAATGGTGAAATGAGTTAAACTTAGAGGACATATTTTTGAATATGTGGGGGTAATTGGGAAATTATATCCTCATGCCCCATAGGAATGGCTGCGGGATATATCCTATGTATGGGATTGGTTACGGAACATACCCCAGTATGAGTATGGCTACAGGCCATGACTCCATGATATGATACCAGGCATTGGCTACGGGCCATAACCCTGAAGAGAGTATATGTTGTGGGCTATAACTCTATAGCGAAGATGCCAATATACCTTGGCAAGCTAATTGCAGTTTGACACGTGATGTCTCTGCCATGTAATCTCATACTGACCGAGAAGGTTGAGGTCTTGGAGTCTGACTATTCCATTGACCTTGTGTGGTACCGATGCCTAAACATAATCGTTGTCGGTTGGAGCATGAATGGTATACTTCATCTCTTCAGGGCATTAAGTTTGATTGTAAAATATAATCAGCCGTGTAGCGTATTTGCTTAAGGTTGAAATATGAGAATCACTAGTTGATCTTATCTTGCTTAGCATGTCCTAGATGGATAAATGTTATACATGTTCTTCATATTCCTTATTAAATAAATATTGCTGTAATCTATTTTGATAATCAATTATCTGCTGTTAAACATTTATGATTCCTCTGTTCAGTTTAATTCTAATAAACTATAATAATAATGTTCCTAGTGGAGAGTTATATCTCTCGCTGGGACAATTTCAATTGTCTCACCCCTGTGGGATCCAACTTTTTAGGTAGACGCGAAGGAAGAGGCAGAAACCCTACAATATGGGAAGAGCAGCAGCAGTAGGGACAACAATGAATTCTCAGGTGGAGACACTGGCTGTCATGTCTTGTATATAGAGTCCTATGTGTCGTCTCCGTACTCTCAGGTCCTCAGAGTCACTAGTTAGTTTAACGAACCGATCTGATATTTTTACTTGATGCCTCAATGTTTTAATGATGCATGTGTATAGTTTTAAATATGGCAGTTGATGCTTGTAATCCTCGAGAAGGAATGGTACAAGATATGTACTTGTAAACCAGAATGTAATTGAATTACTTTGGTTTTTTTGAAAGAGTTTTCTAATGTATGGATCTCTTTGTAAATGGTTTTAATTTTTAGTGATTTTCAAAAAATCCACTGCTAATGAACGCTTCCGCTTAAGTAGATCATGTTTTTAAGATTCGTACGTCACATTGTCACTCTTATTTTCAAAGCCAACATTACATGTTACCACTTGGCCTCTTGCCAATCATAAAGATCCATCTCAAGGATCAATATCACAGGGACTCAATCCCATCATCACAGAATGCCACTGCCTCTCAAGGCTTACATCATCACCATGGGATAGCAATCCCTTCTCTCAACATCAAAGGATAACACCTCAACTTGGCACTCAGCCTTTATCAGGTCCACATACCTTCCACATCATATTGGTGATACATGTTATCTCATCAACAAGGATTATCATCATTGAGTGTTATACATAACACATATTCCTCATAGCTCTTACCTAGCTATGAATTCATTTGATACACCTGCATGGTTAGTATACATATTGAGAGAGATAACTGAATCACCAATCACAGATCTTTATGATTATCATGCTATTAGGATTGAAGGTACATGATTGGATCAACATCCATGATTATAACTACATGAAGCACAAAGTTGTATCTTGTAAACAAATTACATTATTGTAATCAAACCATGAGCATTCACTATGCCCTATATCTCATGAAAATAATCATGTATCTAATCATATCACTTAGCACCAACATTAGGTATCAAACATATCATGATTATCATATCGTTAAGATTAATGTTTATAGGATTGGAACAATAATCCATTATTATAAACACATGAAGCATAAGTCATGGATGGTGTATTAAGAAATACACATTACTGTTACCATACCATGGGTATCCATCATACCCTATAGCTTGTATCATCATGCACGCCATCCCTTAGGATTCATCTTTAGGGATCATACCCCCATGATCTACCATCAAA
Source organism: Alisma plantago-aquatica (assembly GCA_963693085.1). Classification (NCBI taxonomy): domain Eukaryota; kingdom Viridiplantae; phylum Streptophyta; class Magnoliopsida; order Alismatales; family Alismataceae; genus Alisma; species Alisma plantago-aquatica. Next base: position 460,151,439 of record OY856409.1, read on the forward strand.
CATTATCAAAGGTTCACCTATCATCAACCATAGGTAACCACCATACTAATGTTCACAACATATTTGTCATGTCTTGTCATCATGATCAAAGATATGGGATTAAGGTAGCAAGATAACATACTATCATATAGTGCTCAAGATAACTTTTAGGGTTATCGGGTTAGGGCACAACCCTCACTAGAAATATCACCTATCCTCACCAATACTAGGCAACGACCAAAAACCCTCACTAAAGGTGTATCATGTAGGGTACTAACCCTCACCCAAAGTTGTTGGCCTCAAGCATGACATGCACCCATGCACAAAGGGGATAACGACCAGACTTATTCCTAATGATGTGTCGTGCACCCATGGACTAAGAGTATATCAGTCAGTATATGATCACCACAACAACCCTTTTTGGCCAAGACCCCCTTATAGCCCTTCTAGGGTTAGGGTTCATACCAGGCAACCATCAAATCATGTCGACCAAAGCCACAACTATATCACCAAATAGGCACCCACTTGGTCAGCACATCATGATGTCCAAGGAACTCTCATACTGCCCAAGGTACACTACTACCATCCATCAAATGTTGCCATGGCACCCAAGGTAGCATATCGTCCAACTAGGGTTTGGGACCCTATAATGGTCAAAGTACTATATCGTCCAACCCTCAAGTTATATCGTCCAAGACCTTATACTTTCCAAACTCACCACATGTATCGGCCAAACCTTCAACCCTAGGACCATCCAAGCTATAAAGCACATACACATGTCGCGTAACCAACCAAGAGAGAGCATGTATCGGGCAAGGCATATCGGCCAAAGTAACATATCTCCTTGTGGGGGTATCGGCCATGCACTTGACCCTGATGTCACCCAAGCTATGCACACATACACACTCATAACGTTCTAAGGTTGATGATATCAGGCATCATATCAAGGGACCATTCATAATGCCCATACTCACATCCTTTGTCATTCATGGAGCACCATCTTGGGCACCCAACATATCGCCCAAGGGATCATTACCACAAAGGCACCCCTATCGGTCAGCTAGGGTTAGGGCAACCCCCAACACTCAAAACTCCATGACGTACAGGATGCTATATCGGGAAACTAGGGTTATAGATAGCCTATCGGCCAAGGAATCTCATTGCCCATGACAACATGTCGGGCATTCTAGGGTTAGGACCATACCATCGGCCAAAGCAATCATATTGCCTTAAGTTCAGGTTAGGGCATCCATATCGCCCAAGACACTACTTCTAGGGCTATCGCCCACACCAAGGAACAACCTATCGATTTTCCCCACACTAACAAAGATACCCATCACCAAAGGCATTACCACCATATCGCCCATGATACTATCCAATGGATCAACCCCAAGAGCTTGTCGTGCAACTAGAGTAGAGCATCCATGTCGCCTAGGGCAACCCCATCACCCAAGCTAGGGTTGGAGCTCTATGTCAGCCAAGACACTAAGGTTAGGGTTTCATGTCGGCCAACCACCATATCGCCCACCAACATCATATTGGGTAGAGGTGCATATCGTTCACAAGGTCAACAAAGGGTTCACTTAGCATATCACCCATGGCCCAACTCTAGAAGAGGGCACCGGGCAACAACCTCAAGGAGCCATCATCCATAACGTCCAAACCCTAACCCTAGGGTAGGAAAGAGATATCGGTCACCACATCATATTGCCCCAAACATATAGGCCATAGGCTCACCTTTCAAGTCCAAAGGAGAGAAATGGGTATTGCCACAAACCATCAACCGAAGTATAACTTATTGAGCAAGGTACTATGTCGGGAAAAGCATAGTATCGGGCAAGCCCCCATATCGGGTAAAGCGCCCTATCGGGCAAGTAATCTTCAACCTCTAGCCACCCGTTACCATCTAACACAAGAAGAACAAGATAAGGACAACAGTAAAACGTGACCATTTCCATTAAAACAGATCTCAAGTTCCACATGCACGACTATCATGGAGAAGGGTATCAATTTAAAGTCAAGAATCATCACATGCACATATGGAGTGTGAACATAATAGAGATGGTTAAGAGTTATGTAACCTGCCTTAAGAGGATCTCCATGAAAGGCATAACGCTTCCTGATCCAACAGCAAACCCACGTTCCTCTCCATGGAAACCATCCATCAGAAGCTGTAAGCTTATCTTTGGCTCCATCATCATCACCTCAAGTAACAAGAGAAGAAGAAGAAGATACCATGGTTATATATAGCTCAAGAAGAAGAAAAGAGGGGGAGATAACCACGGACTTGCCTACTCACTTCAAGGGCCCATCCATGGCTGAGAGGAGGAGAAGGATATGAAGAAGAAGGCACAAGGAAAAGCTAGCAAGGAAGCATGACTCACCAAGGTTGGATCTTGAGCAAGGAGTCTCCATGGCCAAAGAGCTCGCCCTCCCAAGCTCCATGGAAGTTCCTTTGAGCTCCCAAGCTCCCATGCTCATCCCATACAGGAAGGGGAAAGAAGGTGGCTGAAAAGGAGCACTTGATTAAGGAGTAAGGGGGATATATACACCAAGGAAGAGAGAGGTAGCAAAGGAGAGGTGTCTTAACCACATAACCCAAGATTCCACTTGCTCATGCACTTAACACCACTTGTTGCCACCCAAGCTTCACATGCATGGCCTGGTGATACAATCTAGGATGTGTATCATGCAGCTGGGTACCTCCCATGGGCAACACACTCTCAAGCTTCTACCTGATACACTAAAAGACAAGGTAGCATGTGTGACACATATGTGATATAAAGACCATATAAAGATATTACTCCTCAAATATTAACCAAAAAAGGCGCCCCAACTTCTATCCACGTCCTAGATGATGCCAAACAGAAGGGAGATGAATCTAGAGCTGATAAATTGCATATTGACCCCTCCACTTTGGGTAATTTGCAATTTGCACCAAAACTAGCACATAAGGCACAAACATCATCCAACTAAGCTCAAACTGGGAACATAGGTCCTCCACAAGGTGACCCACCTCATCATTCTATTTATAATGATGCTAGAGAACTAAAGGCATGCTCTACATGTGACATATTGCAATATAACCCCTTACTTTGGATAAATTGCACTTTGGTCCAAAACAAGCAAACATTGCTCAAACAACATCCAAATGGGACCAAATTGGAAACATGAGCTTGTCACATGATATCAAAACATCATAAGAGATTACATTAAGGTTCTAATCACCTTTCATAAATAAAGCAAATAGGTTTAGCCCAAAACTTGGGTCAGGGTCCTTACAAGTCATAAACCCCTAACAAGGATTTCATCCCTAAAATCCTGAGCAGAAGGAAGATGGGTGTTACTCACACATCACATCATACATCTCCAAAAATCTCCTAGGTATCACAGATCCATGACCAACATATTGGATCTTCCTCCAGAGCCAACACAAGGTTTCCTTATACTGGCTATAGACTCAAACCTCCATCTTACCATCCTTTGTCTGATAACACTCTTAGATACTGGAACATCACATGCAACTCGGATCACTCATGTATCAGTTCCTATTACTGGTATATCACCTTCCTCATTACGTTTCCACTGTGCTACTCTGATCTCACAGGCTCGACACCTAAGCTTTGCATACTTGTATCACTATCCTTCTGCTATATGCATTCCAACTATTCTTTCTCCTTCCACAAAGGACGTCTTAATCCAAGGAAGATCTTTCTAAGAAGAGGTTATCACAAGATACATACTCTACAAAAAACATGTATGCACATGGAAGGGCTCATAAGGCACCTCACTATGTATCACTTAAGGCTTAACACAAAAGGAGCTAAACATCTTAGTTAACAGTGACCACATCATCTCAGTTTCAAGCATGCCATGTCTTCATGCTAGCTCCCAAGGGCACAACACGTGCCAAAACGACTGTAACATGTACACATTATCTCAACTGATCTGGATAGGAATCACAAACCTTGTTTATCCATCTCTAACCGATGCACATCCTGCCTGGACCTTCTTTTACTCAAGACTTATCTAGGAGTATTCCAAGGAATCGGGCTTAACTTGATGAACTTTTCCCAAAACGATCTTACACCAGTTCTTTTCCTTGGGTGTATACCTTTCATCGTCATGTTTATGCGGAGCATAAACCCCTAACAGGTGATAGCCATACTATGAACACTTAGGTAGGTTGATCCATAGCCAAATTCTCCATCTGAAACCACTTCATCCTTTCCAAGGATATCCATTTCCAAGGTTATCTCGATCCTCGATATGTCAAGTGGAAATGTATTTTCTTGACTGTCATGTCTAGGAAAAGAAAGGATACGAGAAGGATATACTTCATCCAACACAACCAGGTCATCCATCAAGGTGCTCGTCAATATGTTATCTCTCTCCTGACTAACAAGAAGGAAACATCTTCCAAACACGCTATAAGCATTCAAAGGATGGTACATCCTAAACTGGGTTAACTAGAGCAGATAAGAGGCAAGAAGAAGACAAAGCAGAATGGAGTGACTCCATTCAACCTTCCTCCACACATTGGTCATCCTACCGTTTATGGCCAGCTCATGTCACAAGATCTAACTGTTGCCTATTTCCCTCCGCTTCTTGGTCAAACCATCCGGTCCTGACTTGCTTATCCTCATCAGTGTTCCTTTGTGTTGCTGCACTGTTGCCTCAAGGGTCACCACATAAATCCAGACTCCAAAACAAGCTTCAAGCTTATGGGTTCAAGGTCAAGGATGAGCTATCAAGACGGTTCACCACCATACCTTCATGATCTAGGCATCTCGATTCTCAACCCTTTACCAGAAGGCATGTTCTCATGTTCCCATACGCTTGGCACTTCTCATATACTAGTTTTCCTTACCTTGGTATCCATCTCTTGAGTCAAAACACGTCACTTCCAGTCTCTCCTTCATAGTCTACTATTGTCACTAGTTCAAAACATGTCAAGAGGATCCTACCGTCATCATCTATCATATATATCTCTATCTTGGAAACTAAAGTCCAAGATCAACTGATACTTTTCGAAGTATCCAACCAGAGGTCACTCCAAAATCATACATATCAAGTGACACAAGGTCCACTTGACTGCCACCCCCTCAGAAGGAAGGAACAAACTCCTCCAAACACCCCGACAACACCTATGGTTTCATATCAAAGGGGAGGAGATTATCACTTTCTTTGATCCTTTCATGAGTTTTCAACTGTTTATGCATCATTAAACTTTGTTCCATCTGGTTTTATCTTATTTCCTCTTGGTTTCCTTGCACTCAACACATGAATCATCAAGATCATTACATGTTTTTACTCTTTTTCTCTTGTTGTCATTTTATCATATTCATGATTATTTCCCGATTGTATCACATTTATGTGTTCTCCTTGTGAAAAAGAGCATTACTCTTCACTTATTCTTTATTGAATAGGGATCATCTCCCTTGTTCACTTTTTTCTTATCATGAATTTGCACTTTATACTCTCTCATTTTTGCTTACGTTCATTGGTTGGTCTGAGATTATTGCAGGTTCCATCCGGCTTACTCATCACTTGTTCTTCTCTTTCTTTTAACTTTATCTGGTTTTCTGACATCTTCTTCATCTTGTGTAAGTTTTATGCTTTAACTTACCGTGTTATCATAGGTTATTCTATCTTTTTCTAGATATACATCTTGAGATTATGGTTTCAAGAACTTACCTCATCATATTCTCATATGGATTTAGGTTTCATAGAACCATTAATTCTTCTTTTTATTACCAAGCATCCAGGTATTAAGGGGTTATGGTGCATTCATTTACCTTTTTTGTAACATGATGAAGGTATTAACATTGTATTTCCTGATTTGTTATGCTCTTTAGATTGCTCCAGAATGACTACTTGATCAGAGTAATCAAGGAGGAAACAATTTAATGCTCCATACCTACCTTTGTCTTCAATATATGAATACCTGGCCAGGGCATCAAGTACTGAGATTAGGTAGTATGCACCATATTTTATGTCACAATCCAACCTTTGACACCATCCTAATCCTAGTCCTAGTGTCCCTGTAGACTCAGTGAATCTAGAGCTCTGATACCAAACACTTGAAACACCCCATCCTCGAAAAAACACGATTACATGCTAACCAGCGGATTACCGAAAATCACGAGAAATTAAAACTGATTTACAATGAGCACCACAAGAGAGACATATAAAATTCGAGCCAACACTTTTCTTTTCATAATATATTTCCAAGGTGCTACAACATAATTTCCCATCATCTCATTACATGAAATAACTGTTCCACATGCTGATTTACATCAAGATACATAAACCAAAAATCGTACATCGATCGTAATACAAGAAACAATGAAAAGCTTCCCCAAGACCTGAGTGTACAAGGACGACACATAGGACTCTACCGCTAGACACTATCTATTCCATTGGGCATGATACCTATGCATATCATCCGTAGCCACATGATCTTCATCTCGCCAGGCATGTCCACCTAAAAAGGGTTATTTAACCAGCGGGGTGAGACACACAGTCCCAGCGAGAAACATAACCCTCTACCAACTTTATTATTATCACAGATAACTGAGCATATAGATTAATGTAACCAACTGATAATAGCTAACCAGTTATGCAAGAAGGAATATGAAGAACATGTATATAAAAACTTATACAAAAGACCATTTAAAAGTATATCAAAAAGCTTACATAATCCAAGGCCTCAACTAATGTTTCGTATTTGCCCAAAGTAAAGATACTTTACAGCTTGATTACGAATTATTATGCCCTGAGGAAGTGAGCTATCCTGCTCAATTCCAACCTTCAGCTGCAAAGCCCAAAACCAGTGCCATACAAGGTCATTGGGAGAGCCAGACTCCATGACCTCACTTCTTCGTGGTCAGTGCACGATAACCAAAGCAGGACCACAGTCTCTTGCTTGAGTAGCCTCAGCCACAGGGTTAGCTCATACAGTCTACCCTTTTTATCATTAGCCATGAGCCTATTCACCGCGCTCCTGAGCCATGAACGCATTCATGCTCCTTCATACTGAGCCATGGGCCTGATCACCATGCTCTTATACACATCTTGAGTCCACAATCGCAGTTGCACTCTAATCCTCCTATTTTTGGTTAGGAGAAACCCCACATATTCAACAATATGCGCTCCAGGTAATTCCGCAGGATAAACCTGTTTCACCATCACTAGCTACTGACGATGATGGATCTATGGCCAGGACAAACTACATGAAATGTTCCACTGTAATTATTTAGTCTATTTTAAGTGGATTGCAAGATTCAACCAAGTTATGTAACATGTAAACTAAAACACAAATAAACAACATAGATCTCATTATCAGGTGTTACATTGTCACTCTTATTTTCAAAGCCAACATTACATGTTACCATTTGGCCTCTTGACAATCATCAAGATCAATCTCAAGAATCAACATCACTGGGACTCAATCCCATCATCATAGAATGCCACTGCCTCTCAAGGCTTACATCATCACCATGGGATAGCAATCCCTTCTCTCAACATTAGAGGATAACACCTCAACTTGGCACTCAGCCTTTATCAGGTCCACGGACCTTCCACATCATATTTGTGATACATGTTATCTCATCAACAAGGATTATCATCATTGAGTGTTATACAGAACACATATTCCTCATAGCTCTTACCTGGCTATGAATTCATTTGATACAGCTGCATGGTTAGTATACATATTGAGAGAGATAACTGAATCACCAAACACAGATCTTTATGATTATCATGCTATTTGGATTGAAGGTACATGATTGGATCAACATCCATGATTATAACTACATGAAGCACAAAGCTGTATCTTGTAAACAAATTACATTATTGTAATCAAACCACGAGCATTCACTATGCCCTATATCTCATGAACATAATCATGCATCTAATCATCTCACTTAGCACCAACTTTAGGTATCAAACATATCATGATTATCATATCGTTAAGATTAAGGTTTATAGGATTGGAACAATCATCCATTATTATGAACACATGAAGCATAAGTAATGGATGGTGTATTAAGAAATACACATTACTGATACCATACAATGGGTATCCATCATACCCTATATCTTGTATCATCATGCATTCCATCCCTCAAGATTCATCTTTAGGGATCATACAACCATGATCTACCATCAAACATTATCAAAGGTTCACCTATCATCAACCATAGGTAATCACCATACTAATGTTCACAACCTATTTGTCATGTCTTGTCATCATGATAAAAGATATGGGCTTAAGGTAGCAAAATAACATACTATCATATAGTGCTCAAGATAACTTTTAGGGTTATCGGGTTAGGGTACAACCCTCACTAGAAGTGTCGCATATCCTCACCAATACTAGGCAGTGACCACAAACCCTCACTAAAGGTGTATCGGGTAGGGTACTAACCGTCACCCAAAGCTGTCGGCCTCAAGCATGACATGCACCCATGCACAAAGGGGATAACGACCAGACTTAGACCTAATGATGTGTTGTAAAACCATGGACCAAGAGTATATCAGTCAGTATATGATAATCACAACAACCCTTTTTGGCCAAGACCCCCTTATAGCCCTTCTAGGATTAGGGTTCATACCAGGCAACCATCAAATCATGTCACCCAAAGCCACAACTATATCACCCAACATGCACCCACTTGGTTAGCACATCATGATGTCCAAGGAACTCTCATACTGCCCAAGGTACACTACTACCATCCATCAAATGTTGCCATGGCGCCCAAGGTAGCCTATCGTCCAACTAGGGTTTGGGACCCTATAATGGGCAAAGTACTATATCGTCCAGCCCTCAACTTATATCATCCAAGACCTTATACTGTCCAAACTCACCACATGTATCGACCAAACCTTCAACCCTAGGACCATCCAAGCTATCAAGCACATACACATGTCGGGTAACCAACCAAGAGAGAGCATGTATCGGGCAAGGCATATCGGCCAAAGTAACATATCTCCTTGTGGGGGTATCGACCATGCACTTGACCTTGATGTCGCCCAAGCTATGCACACATACACACTCATAACATTCTAAGGTTGATGATATCGAGCATCATATCAAGGGACCATTCATAATGCCCATCCTCACATCCTTTGTCATTCATGGAGCACCATCTTGGGCACCCTGCATATCACCTAAGGGATCATTACCACAAAGGCACCCCTATTGGCCAGCTAGGGTTAGGGCAACCCCCAACACTCAAAACTCCATGATGTCCAGGATGCTATATCAGGAAACTAGGGTTAGAGCTAGCCTATAGGCCAAGGTATCTCATTTCCCATGACAACATGTCGGACACTCTAGGGTTAGGACCATCCCATTGGCCAAAGCAATCATATTGCCTTATGTTCGGGTTAGGGCATCCATATCGCCCAAGACACTACTTCTAGGGCTATCGCCCACACCAAGGAACAACATATCGGTTTTCCCCACACTATCAAAGATACCTATCACCAAAGGCATTACCACCATATCGCCCATGATACTATCCAAGGGCTCAACCCCAAGAGCTTATCGTGCAACTAGAGCAGAGCATCCATGTCGCCTAGGGCAACCCCATCGCCCAAGCTAGGGTTGGAGCTCTATGTCAGCCAAGACACCAAGGTTAGGGTTTCATGTCGGCAAACCACCATATCGCCCACCAACATCATATTGGGTAGAGGTGCATATCGATCACAAGGTCAACAAAGGGTTCACTTAGCATATCACCCATGGCCCAACTCTAGAAGAGGGTACCGGGAAACAACCTCAAGGAGCCATCATCCATAACATCCAAACCCTAACCCTAGGGTAGAAAAGATATATAAGTCATCACATCATATTGCCCTAAATATCTAGGCTAGGCTCACCTTTCAAGTCCAAAGGAGAGAAAGGGGTATTCCTACAAACCATCAACCGAAGTATAACTTATTGAGCAAGGTACTATGTTGGGCAAAGCATAGTATCGGGCAAGCCCCCATATCGGGTAAAGCATCCTTTCGGGAAAGTCATCTTCAACCTCTAGCCACCCGTTACCATCTAACACAAGAAGAACAAGATAATGAAAGTAGTAAAACGTGACCATTTCCATTAAAACAGATCTCAAGTTCCACATGCATGGCTATCATGGAGAAGGGTATCAATTTAAAGTCAAGAATCATCACATGCACATATGGAGAGTGAACATAATAGAGATGGTTACGAGTTATGTAACCCACCTTAAAAGGATCTCCATGTAAGGCATAACGATTCCTGATCCAAGAAGCAAACCCACGTTCCTCTCCATGGAAACCATCCATCCGAAGCTCTAAGCTTGTCTTTGGCTCCATCATCATCACCTCAAGGAACAAGAGAAGAAGAAGAAGATACCATGGTTATATATAGCTCAAGAAGAAGAAAAGAGGGGGAGATAACCACAGACTTGCCTACTCACATCAAGGGCCCATACATGGCCGAGAGGAGGAGAAGGAGATGAAGAAGAAGGCACAATGAAAAGCTAATAAGGAAGCATGACTCACCAAGGTTGGATCTTGAGCAAGGAGTCTCCATGGCCAAAGAGCTCGCCCTCCCAAGCTCCATGGAAGTTTCCTTGAGCTCCCAAGATCCCATGCTCATCCCATACAGGAAGGGGAAAGAAGGTGGCCAAAAAGGAGCACTTGGTTAAGGAGGAAGGGGGCTATATACACCAAAGAAGAGAGAGGTAGCAAAGGAGAGGTGTCATAACCACATAACCCAAGATGCCACTTGCTCATGCACTTAATGCCACTTGTTGCCACCCAAGCTTCACATGCATGGCCTGGTGATACACTCTAGGATGTGTATCATGCATCTGGGTACCTCCCATGGGTGACACACTCTAAAGCTTCTACCCGATATACTAAAAGACAAGGTAGCATGTGTGACACATATGTGATATAAAGACCATATAAAGATGTTAGTCCTCAACTATCTACCAAAACAGGCGCCCCAACTTCCATTAACGTCCTAGATGATGCCAAACAGAAGGGAGGTGACTCTAGAGCTGATAAATTGCATATTGACCCCTCCACTTTGGGTAATTTGCAATATGCACCAAAACTAGCACATAGGGCACAAACATCATCCAACTAAGCTCAAACTGGGAACATAGGTCCTCCACAAGGTGCCCCACCTCATCATTATCTTTATAATGATGCTAGAGAACTAAAGGCATGCTCTACATGTGACATATTGCAATATAACCCCTTACTTTGGGTAAATTGCACTTTGATCCAAAATAAGCAAACATTGGTCAAACATCATCCAAACGGGACCAAACTGGAAACATGAGCTTATCACATGATATCAAAACATCATAAGATATTATATTAAGGTTCTAAGCACCTTTAATTAACAAAACAAAGAGGTTTAGCCCAAAACTTGGGTCAGGGTCCTTACATGAAGATTCTACATTGGGAACTGGTGCCCTATGGGGTGGTGCCAGTATCCTGTCTGCTATATGTGTTACTATCGTCATGAACTGCCCAAATAGAGCATGGAAAGTAGGGTTCTCCAATATAGTCTGATCCACCTAGGGGTTCTCAGGCACATGTTCTTATCTTTCCTATTCCCTTGCACCTCTTCCTGGTGTAACAATGTTGCTCTCAGCAACATGTTCTTCGTGTTCTCCAGACATCTTTGAGCTTTACTTCTTCTTCTATATAAGTAGAAGTCACTATAAGATAAACTAGAGGTCACTAGAATAGACTCAACAACCTTAATCCTATGTCCCTATAGACTCAGGGAAGCTAAAGCTCTGATACCAAAAATTGTGATGACCGCTATCACACCAACAACATAATCATAAAAACTATGTAGAATTAATCATTAACAGCGGATTACCAAAAATCACTAAAATTAAAACCTTTTAGCCAAGAGATCCATTACCAGGAAATTCTTTTCAGAAAGAACCAAACCATATATATATATATATATATATATATATATATATATATATACACACCATGATTCACTTTGTACATACATTATTCCATCACCTTACAAGGATATGAGATAACAATTTCTTTATAAAAACATACACAAAAGCACATTATGCATTGAGGTGTACTAGACAAAATTTCACATCAATTATAAAACTATTTATGCTCTATTTTCCAAAGGACCTGAGGGTACATGGACGAAACACAAAACTCTATATCTACAAGACACATAATAGAGAATTCAACCAGAGTTGTTACTGTTCCCCTTGTTGTTGATGCCCGCCTTCTACTGCACGATCTCTACTTCGTCGTGCATGTCCACCTAAAAAGTTATGGAACCCATGGGGTGAGACAACAAGTCCCAACGAGAGATATAACTCTCCGCCAATAGTATTATTATCACAGTTAAACCTTTATGAATGAGAGTAGAAGAAACCTATATTGAATTAAACAAGTATAACTGTTGTTTAAATGCAGAGTAGAGAAGTCTCATCATATTATTAGTTCAAATATCTACAACTGAGCAATAGATCATTTAATCACTTTTAAAAGGAATATGAAGAACGTTTAAAACTGTTATAAACTAAACAGTATAAAAAGCAAAGCAAGGCTTCAACCAATGTTTCTGTATTTGATCCTCTAACAAATACGCTACATGGCTTATTAAATCTTTAAACATTCAATCTTATGCCTTGCAGAGATGGGAATATACCTTCCATTTCCAACTGACCTCTGTGAAGTTAGCATCAGTGTCGTATAGGTCTATGGAAGAGGCAGAATCCACGACCTCATCCCTTCGGCCAGTACGAGAACATTGGTAGTGACATATGAGTCAATCTACATTTTAGCTAGCCTGGCATATGGAAGCTCTTCGCTATAGATATATAATGCGTAGCATGTTCTCTGTTCAGGGTATGACCTACAGTCAATCCTACTTATACATATATATATATATATATATATATATATATATATATATATATATATATATATATATATATATATATATATATATATATATATATATATGGACTCATGGTCACAACCATACTCTTTATTTGTACTAGATCTACGACCTACAACTGCACTCTCTTAGGAAATGGCTCAAAGCCAATCATGGGGCTTCATGAAGCAAAGAAATACTCATCTTGCACCCTCACATATTAAAAAATATGCGCTCTGAGTAAAACTCATTTCACCATTCAGCAAATCCTGACACTGAATGGTTCTATGGCTAGGGAAACTACATTATTAGTTCACTTGATAGATTAAGTACATTATTATATCTTTTAGCATCAATCAAGTTACAAGAATGAACTATAAATAAATGCTATACAGAAAGGTGCAACATATATTTAAGAGATCTTGTATCAATTGGTACATATCTTATTACACTCATCCTGGGATCTCAGTCCCCTGAACACTTCATTGGGAATTTCATCCCTTAACATTATCATTATCATGATCATATGTTTGGGTATCAAACCCTCAGTTCATTATTGAACAATATTACCTCTCATTAGGCAATAACTAACTTTAGATCATTAGACCCATATGAAAATTATACTTGTTGTACAAGTATATCACATGGCTTACAAGGCCTTATATAATATATGCAGTGCTAAATCATCATAGCTCATACGGGGCTATGCTCATCATTTCACAACACCTGCATGGTTAGGATTTTATAAAAAATTAATATCAAATAAATATCATGACCATGCCATAAAGAGAATCATTCAAATTGCAACCCTCTCAAAATTAGGGTTAAGGTTATCCCTTCTAATTGATTTAGGGTTTTCAAGTTCATATATATCAACCAACGCTAATTCACATCATAAGAGCTATATTACCGCCATAAGTGTTCAAGCATACTTAGTCAAGTATCATCAAATGATTATCAACATGAAGTGTTGCCTTTCTCGTGTGAGTAGTATAAGTTTCTTTCTCATCCTTACTAGGATATTAACTTCAACATACTTATTACATTGATTTAACCTTCTTTAGGGTTATCAACCTACACGTATTAAAGTGTATCCATATCATTACATTAATGATGTATTCATTGATTGTATTCAAGATGTGTCAGCTTACACTCATTATGGTGTATCAGCCTTCACTCATCAAGGTGTATCAACCTTCATTTCCATCTTTGTATCGACCTAGACACATATACTTGTGTCAGCCAAGGCATATCAAATGATATCATTTTAGAGATACTTGGAGTAGTATCGCTTGTATGGTGCTTGAGGTATATTGGTCATATAGTATACTTATGTGTCAGCCATACTATCATATTGTGTATCGGTGACATCATCAACTTATGTATCAACCTCATTATCAACTAGGCTATCGAACACTCAACATCAACTTAGGGTATCGATCTCACCATCAACTCAGGGTATCATCCACTCAACATCAACTTAGGGTATCAGCCTCACCATCAAGTTAGGATATTGGCCACTCTATGCACTAGTGTGTCGACCACATCATGAACTAGGGTATCAGCCATACCATCAACCAGGGTATCAACCACTCAACATCAGTTAGGGTATCGGCCTAGCTATTCCTTTGTGTATCAGCCATTGCCCAATATAGGGTATTAGCCTCTAGGGTCTATTTGTATTGGATGAACCCTTTTTCAACAACTTAGTTCTTGCACCTATCAGCTCAACACTACTTGGTGTATCAGTCAAGGATTCTAAGAATGTATTGACCATACTTCCACAAAATATGTCGAGCTAAGGGTGTCGCCCATCACACATGGGTTGGGCTAAAGGGATATCATATTGTGAGTGTATCAGATTAGGGCTAGGATTGACCATGTCGGCCTCCACACTCAACTAAGGCATCATAATTTAATATTCCATCTTCACTAGACATCCCTTGTTCATGGAAAACTAATGTCTTTGAGGCATATCATTTTAGAGTCTCTAACATATCGGCCTAACAATGACATATCATTTTAAAGCATCACAAGTCATATCGGCCATCCATGTGATGGTGCAAACATATGTGTCAACTTGGATATCTTATAGATATCGGCCTGACTTATTCTTAGCATTAAGTTAAAGGTTAAACAATTGAGAGGACAATAGTTCTACTCATGAAATCAAACCAAAAGGATAGGAGTTCATGTGTATCAATTTCCATGCCTATACCCTTGTATTGGGTTAGGGTTTTTCACAAACCAATATCAGTTTATGCATATCGGTTTCATCATCTTCAAGCTCTAATTTTTTGTCCATTACTACTCTAGTTCATGGAAAACAACCCCATATATCCAATAAAGCTCATAGAACCATCATTTAAACAAGAAAAGTTGAAGTAGAAAAGGAATCACCAAGTATTGCATGATAGAAGGTGAATAATAATAAGGTTGAGTTCAAGTTATATAACCCGCCTCAAGATCAACTCAAGAGCTTCAATCTCTAAAGCTCCACATTCCCAAGGTTGAAGATGACTTATCAAAAATCCAAGACTCGATCACAACACTTCTCTTAGGCAAGATGCTCGGTCTTCTCTTTGCTTCTTGAGCTCCTAAGACCGTCCTCCAAGCAAGAGATGGTAAAGGAGTCTAAAGTTTTACTAGGAGGTGAAAAGAGAGGTATATATAGTTGAGGTTTATGAAAGAGTGTGTGCATAAGGTGTCATCACTATGTACACTTAAGTGACACATGTCTATGCATGGTAATTTCATGCAACCATAATTATCTTGACATGTAAAACTCTTGAGGATAATCCATAGATAAGATATCAGCCATTTGGGTATCTTCCTTGACAATATATCACCACCCAATCTTAATTTATATGCAAACTGATTTTGGTTTTGCAAGGAACATGCAACCCGATAGGCTTCACCTACTTGAGGTGCTTATCCCATCATGAACACTTTCAAATGTTAAAAAACTGATATGGGACCTCCTCTATGGATTCCAAGCCAATAGGCACTCCCACATACACTTCATAACTTGACACAACCTCATCTAGGGTTCAAAACACTCAACACTTCTTTGGTTCTTTCGCCACAAAGAGTTTTATCATTCAACCAAGACTCAAACAAGGAGTCCAATTCTTTCTCTTTCCTCTAGTTGATACTAAGAAAGAGAAGAAACAGTCTAGAGGTGATAATTTGTACATAAACTCCTCATTTGGGTGAATTGCAATTATTACTAAAGTTATCATATAAGCACAAACAATTTGCAAATAAGTTCAAAATTGAGAAATAAATTCTTCTCAAGTCTTAGTTACTTTTCAAAAGATTAAGACAAGGTTCCAAACAACTTACTTAGGAAAAACTTATAGGGTTATCCCAAAACTCAGGTCATGGGTGCTACAAGTTATCAACCCCTAACAAGGATTTCTTCCTCGAAATCTTTAAGAGAAAATAGAAGGGTACTTCCTCCTCATCTCTTCCTCCAACTCCCATGTGTCTTCTTCAATGCCATAATGATGACAAAGAACTTTCATAAGCACTATGTCTTTCTTTTTCAACTTTTTGATTCTTCTGTCAAGAATTAACACTAGACCTTCCACATAGGATGTATTCTCATATAATTCTACCTCTATGGGTTGTAATACAAGTTCTATATCAGGATGACATTTCTCAACATAGATACACGAAACACTAGATGTATTCTATGCAATTTAGGTGGAAGTTCCAACTTATAGGCTACCTTTCCAACACGTGCTATCACTAGATATGGTCCCATAAATCTAGAAGCCGACTTACCCTTCTTCCCAAATCAGATAACACTTTTCCAAGGAGAGACCTTGAGATACACTTTGTCTCCAACTTGGAATTCTAAAGGTCTACGACGATTATCAACATATGATTTATGCCTGTCCTGTACAACATTTAACTTTTGTTGGATTACTTTAATCTTTTATGTTGTCTGTTGCACAAGTACATGACCAAGAAGTTGGTATTCTCCTATTTCATACCAGCATTACGGAGATCTACAACGTCTACCATACACTGCTTCGTATGGTGCTATATCAATGTAATTCTGATAACTGTTATTGTAAGCAAACTCTATCAAACTCAAATGTATATCCAAGCTACCTACAAACTGAAGAACACATTCCCTAAGCAAGTCTTCCAAAGTCTGTATAGTTCTTTCAGATTGTCCATATGTCTAAGGGTGAAAAGTAGTACTAAACTTTAACTGCGTGCCCAAAGCTGTGTGTAATCGCTCCCAAAAGTGACTTGTAAAGTGAGGACCATTGTCTGACACAATTGTTGTTGGGACTCCGTGCAACCTCGCTATCTCATCTACATAAACATGTACAAGTTTCTCAACAATGTATGTTGTCTTAACAGAAAAATATGTGCCGACTTTGTCAATTTACCAACAATCACCCAAATGGAATCATGACCTTTGGATTTTCTATGCAAATCAACTACGAAATTCATGGTCATGTGATCCCACTTTCACTGTAGTAATGGTTGTAATGTTCCTCTCGGCTTTTGGTACTCAACCTTAACTTGCTGACACACTGGACACCGCATAACGAACTCAGCTACATCTGTCTTCAAATCAGGCCACCAATACATATCTTTTAAAGTGTGATACATCTTAGCACTTCCTGGATGCATATCACACATAGATGAGTGATCTTATTCCATAACTATCTTTCTTAAGTCATTAACATTAGGCACCATGATTCTACCATGGTAACAAACTATTCCATCTTCTGACTCATGAAAGCCATCCCACTTCTCACTGCCATATTCTGACATGATCTGCTGAACCACAATATCGGTCTGTTGTGCTTCTTTGATCTGTTGTCTCAGTATAGGTTTAACTTACATTTGTGCCAACAATCTAGCTAGCAAAGATACTTCCAGCTGTACATTCATTTTTCGTAAGGAAACTAGCATATCTCATTTATAACACAATAAAGAATTCAATTGTGCTTCATCTATGCATGAAGATGATGACTTTCTGCTTAGCGCATCTGCCACCACATTAGCCTTTTCTAGATGGTAATCAATGGTACAATCATAATCTTTGATTAGTTCCATCCAGCGATGTTGTCTCATGTTTAATTCTTATTGTGAAAATATGTACTTTAGTTTCTTATGGTCTGTGAAAATCTGACACTTCTCCCCATATAGGTAATGTCTCCAGATTTTCTAGGCCTGAATCACTACAACTAATTCCAAATCGTGTGTAGGATAATTGTCCTCATGTTTCTGAAGCTATTGATAGGCAAAAGAAATCACTCGTTTATCCTACATCAATACACATCCCAAACCATTCTTTGAAGCATCACAAAAGACAATGTATCCTTTCCCTTGCTCAGGAAAGACTAATACCGGTGCATTGGTCAACTTTTCCTTCAACAATTGGAAAGAGCATTGACACTTGTCATTCCAGACAAAAGGAACATCCTTCCTGGTTAACTTGGTTAGGGGTAATGCTACAGAACCGGAGTCTTTGATGAATCTCCTGTAGTAACCTACCAAACCTAGGAAACTACAA
This sequence comes from Alisma plantago-aquatica, assembly GCA_963693085.1. Lineage (NCBI taxonomy): Eukaryota > Viridiplantae > Streptophyta > Magnoliopsida > Alismatales > Alismataceae > Alisma > Alisma plantago-aquatica. The sequence goes on from OY856409.1 coordinate 460,169,882, forward strand.
ATCTATGTTGATGTCTTAGGTTGTTCCCATTCTAGAATAGACTCTACCTTTTTAGGATCAACACAAATACCTTTAGCAGATATGATATGTCCTAGAAATGATACTTCTGACAACCAAAACTCACACTTGCTAAACTTAGCATATAGCTTATGTTGTCTTAACAAAGTTAATGCTTGACGAAGATGTTGTTCATATTGTTGGCTATCTCGACTATATATTAGAATATCATCTATAAAGACCACTATAAACTGATCAAGGAACTGCTAGAACACTCTATTCATCAAATACATGAATGATGTTGGTGCATTAGTTAGTCCAAATGACATAAATATAAACTCATAATGACCATACCTTGTCCTAAAGGCTGACTTGGGTATGTCATCCTCCTTAATCCGTAATTGATGATATCCTGACCTCGGGTCAATTTTAGAGAACACTGTTGCCCCATGCAACTAGTCAAACAAATCATCTATCCTTGGTAGAGGATATTTGTTCTTTATTGTCACCTTATTCAACTGTCTATAGTCTATACATAACCTCATAGATCCATCTTTTTTCTTTACAAAAAGTACTGAAGCACCCCACGACGATGTACTTGGTAGGATAAAACCTTTTGCAAGTAAATCTTGGAACTATTTCTTTAATTCTGCCATCTTAGCTGGTGCCATCCTATAAGGTGTTTGAGCTATCAGTTGTGTACTTGGAACTATATTGATCTAAAAATCAGTCTCTCGAGGTGGAGTAATATCAGGAAATTCCTCAGGAAACACATCCTTGAACTCCCTGACAACTGGCACTCCTGGAATACTAGGACTTTCTACCTTGGTATCCACCACATGTGCTAAGAATGCCTCACACCCATGTCACAACTGTCTCTCAACTATCATTGTTGATCCTAGACATGTTGGAAGAATCTTCCTATCTCCCTAAAATATCCATGTCTCACCACCATATGTAAACACAACTCGCTTCGAACCACAATCCAAGACTACCTTATACTTTTCCAAGATGTCCATCCCAAGGATTACATCAAATCCATGCATCTCAAGTGGTATAAGATCCACCTGAATGTTGTGTTCTGAGAAAGAGAGAACACAGGGGGAACATACCTCTTGTAACACTGTGGAACTAACTAAAGGAGTTTCTAACAATAAGTTATCCATTCTACGACTAACATGCAAAAGATAGTTATGAATCACTTCACAAGTGATAAAGGAGTGTGTAGCGCCTGGGTCAATCAAAATAGATATGAAGCAAGATGAAAACATATCAGAATGAGATAACTCCATATGACCTATCACAACTCATGGGTTGGCTACCACTTCTGGCTGACTCATAGCATAGAATCTCGCCGTTGCCTGCTGCTGACCACATCCTCTGTTACATTGTGTAGATAAACCTACTTGAGACGCATGTCCACGTCCTCATCCTCCTACACCACTATTGAAATGTTGCCTTTGAGAGCCTTGTTGACTCTGCCTCAATTGTTGAGTTACCTCAGTATCTTTTATTGGACACTCTATCTTCAGATGTCCTGTCTACCCACACTTGTAGCATATTCTAGTCTCTTGTTGTGGCCTAGACGACCTTGTCACTGACATCGATGCCGTACTTTGAGCTCTAGTAGGTGGAAAATTATGGCCTCTACCCTTACTTGACGTCCACTGCGTCTGAGCACTGAACCTATGTGGTGCTGACGATGTAGAAAACCTTGGTTTCTTGTAGCTTCTAGACCTCTGTCCTTGGAACTGGGTAGATCCTTTTCTAAAATTGGCCTCACATTTCTCGATTACTGACCTTTATATCCTCCTAACCGATTCCACAAATGTAGCAAATCTCTGCCTATTTTCTAGAGCAGCTGCACGACTGGTCAACTCACCATTCAGACCCTTTTCAAAACATTGAATCCTCTCTTGGTCTGTTGTAGCCATGTGTGGACAAAATCACAAAAGCTCCATGAACTTAGCTTCATACTCATTAATCTTCATAGGTTCCTGCCTAATCTGTTCAAACTGTGAGATTTTCTCATCCAGGTACATGTGAGGAAAGTACCTATTGGTGAACTCACGTCGGGATTCCTCCCATCCGACCTCAACGTTAGGCCTTTTCTCTTCTTCAATGGCCCACCAATGGCCAACACTTCCCTTCAACAGGTACACAACATGTCTAACTTTGTCAGTTTCTGGGATGCTAAGGATCTTAAAAGCTTTTTCTAGCTCAATGAGCCACAAATCTACATCTGTTGGGTCAGCTGTTCCAACATATACTATAGCTCCCACAAGGCGTAGTCGTTTAAAAGTCTTACTAGAACTCAAAGATTCTACATTGGGAATTGGTACCCTAGGGGGGGTGCTGGTATCCTGTCCGCCATATGTGTCATTGTCGTCATGAACTGCTCAAACAGAGCATGGAAAGTAGGGTTCTCCAGTATAGTTTGATCCACATGGGGATTCTCAGGCACTTGTTCTTCTCTCTCCTATTCCCTTGCACATCTTCCTTGTGCAACAATGTTGCTCTCAGCAACATGTTCTTCGTGTTCTCCAGACATCTTTGAGCTTTACTTCTTCTTCTATATAAGCAGAAGTCAGTATAAGATAAATTGGAGGACACTAGAACAGACTCAACAACCTTAATCCTATGTCCCGATAGACTTAGTAAACCTAAAGCTCTGATACCAAACGTTGTGACGACCGCTATCACACCGACAACATAATCGCACAAAACTATGTGGAATTAATCATTAACAGCGGATTATGAAAATCACTAAAAATTAAAACCTTTTAGACAAGAGATCCATTACTAAGAAATTCTTTTCAGAAAGAACCAAACCATATATATATATATATACATCATGGCACAGTTTGTACATACATTGTTCCATCACCTTGCAAGGATATGAGATAACAACTGCTTTACCAAAACATACACAAGAGCACATTATGCATCGAGGCACATAGCTGAAATCTAAGATCGATTATAAAATTGTTTACACTCTATCTTCCAAAGGACCTGAGAGTACAGAGATGACACATAGGAATCTATATATACAAGACACATAATAACACATTCAACCTGAGTTGTTACTGCTACCCTTGTTGTTGCTTCCCACCTTATACTACACGATCTCTACTTCCTCATGCATGTCCACCTAAAAAGTTGTGGAACCCACGAGGCGAGACAAAAAGTCCCAAAGAGAGATATAACTCTCCTCCAACAGTAGTATTATCACAGTTAAACCTTTATGAATGAGAGCAGAAGAAATCTATATTGAATTCAATAAGTAAACCGATGTTTATATGCAGAGTAGAGCAGTCTCATCATCTTATTAATTCAGATATCTACAATTTAGCAATAGATTTAATCACTTTTAAAAGGAATATGAAGAACATGTATAATTGTTATAAACTAAATAGTATAAAAACAAAGCAAGCTTCAACAAATGTTTCTGTATTTGATTCTTAAAAAAATACGCTACACGAATGATTACATCTTTAAACATTCCATGTTATGCCCTGCAGAGATGGGAATATACCTTCCATCTCCAACCGACCACTGTGAATTTAACATTAGTGTCATATAGGTCTATGGAAGAGCCAGAATCCACGACCTTCCCCTTAGTCAGTACGAGAACATTGGCAATGACATATGAGTCAATCTACATTTTAGGCATCCTGGCATATTGAGGCTCTTCTCTATAGATATATAGTGTGTAGCATGTTCTCTGTTCATGGTATGCCCTACAGTCAATCTTGCTTATATATATATACATACATACATACATATATATATATATTTATATATATATTTATATATATATATAGAGAGAGAGAGTCAGGCTAGAATACACTCAAGTAGTTTTTCATGATGCAATATTTTTTTTCAAAAATCTAATCCATTGATCTTCTTAAACATCTTGTGAATAGCTCATACACAAAATTTGAGCACATTTGGACATTTACAGGTCATGTTATAAAGACCGCAAAAATTATGCATTTCAAATTAGTTTCACGCATCGATTTTCTTGCCCTTAGATGAGTGACTTACACTCATCCAAATGAGCTCAAAATTTGTATGTAGCCTAGTAATAGTATGACAGTGAAGATCAATGGTTTACATTTTGCAAAAAATAGTCTTGATATGAAAACACACTTGAGTGTATTCGTGTGATCTGTACACTCAAGTGTATTCTAGCCTGACTCTCTCTCTCTTTATATATATATATATATATATATATATATATATATATATATATATATATATATATATATATATATGGAGTCATGGATGCAACCATACTCTTCATTTGTATTAGAGCTATGACCTACAACGACACTCTTTTAGGAAATGACTCGAAGCCAATCTTAGGGCTTGAAGGAAGAAAGGAAATACTCATCATGCACCCTCTCATATTCAAAAATATGCACTCCGAGTAAAGCTGGTTTCACCATTAAGCAAATCCTGACACTGAATTGTTCTATGGCCATGGCAACTAATTTTTAGCTCACTTGATAGATTAAGTGCATTACATTATCTTTTAGCATCAATCAAGTTACAAGCATGAACTGTAAATAAATTCTTTATAGAAAGGTGTAACATATTTTCAAGAGATCTTGTATCAATTGGTACATATCTTGTTACACTCATCCTGGGATCTCAATCCCCTTAACACTTCATTGGGAATTTCATCCCTTAAATATGATCATTATCATGATCATATGTTTGGGTATCAAACCCTCAGCTTATTATTGAACAATTTCACCTCTCATTAGGCAATAACCAACTTTAGGTCATCAGACCCATATGCAAATTATACTTGTTGTACAAGTATATCACATGGCTCACACGGCCTTATATAATATATACAATGCTAAATCATCATAGCTCATACCTGGATATGCTCATCATTTCACAACACCTGCATGGTTAGGATTTTATAGCAAATGTAATATCAATTAAATATCATGACCATGCCATAAAGAGAATCATTCAAATTGCAACCCTCTCATATTTAGGGTTAAGGTTACCCCTTGTAACTGATTTAGGGTTTTCAGGTTCGTATTTATCAACCAACCCTAATTCACATCATAAGAGCTATATTACTACCATAAGTGTTCAAGCATACTTCGTCAGGTATCATCAATTGATTATCAACATGAACTGTTACCTTTCTCATGTGAGTAGTACAAGTTTCTTTCTCATCCTTACTAGGATATTAACTTCAACATACTTGTTACATTGATTTAACCTTCTTTAGGGTTATCAAACTACATTTATTAAAGTGTATCCATATCATTACATTAATGATGTATTCATTGATTGTATTCAAGATGTGTCAGCCTACACTCATCAAGGTGTACCGGCCTTCACTCATCAAGGTGTATCAACCTTCATTTCAATCTTTGTATCGGCCTAGACACATTCACTTGTGTCATCCTAGACACATATACTTGTGTCGACCAAGGCATATCAAATGATATCATTTTAGAGATACTTGGAGTAGTATCATTTATATGGTGCTTGAGGTATATCAATCATAAAGTATACGTGTGTGTCGACTATACTATCATATTGTGTATCAGCCACATCATCAACTTATGTATCAGTCTCACCATCAACTAGGGTATCGACCACTCAACATCAACTTAGGGTATTAGCCTCACTATCAACTCAAGGTATCGGCTACTCAACATCAATTTAGGGTATCAGCCTCACCATCAACTTAGGGTATCAACCACTCTATCCACTAGTGTGTCGACTACATCATGAACGAGGGTATCGACCATACCATCAACTAGGGTAACAGTCACTCAACATCAACTAGGGTATCGTCCTAGATATTCCTTTGTGTATCGGCCATTGCCCAATATAGGGTATTGGCCTCTAGGGTCTGTTTTGTATTGGATGAACCCTCATTCAACAACTTAGTTCTTACACCTATCAGCCTCAACACTACTTGGTGTATCAGCCAAGGCTTCTAAGAATGTATTGACCATACTTCCACAAAGTATGTCGAGCTAAGGGTGTCACCCATCACACATGGGTTGGGATAAAGGGATATTAGATTGTGAGTGTATCAGATTAGGGTTAGGATTGACCATGTCGGCCTCCACACTCAACTAAGGCATCATTGTTTAATATTCCATCTTCACTAGACATCGCTTGGTCATGGCAAACTAATGCCTTTGAGGCATATCGTTTTAGAGCCTCTAACATATCAACCTAACAACCACATGTCATTTTAGAGCATCACAAGTCATATCGGCCATCCATGTGATGGTGTAAACATATGTATACACTTGGCTATCTTATATATATCAGCTTGCCTTATTCTTAGCATTAAGTGAAAGATTGAACAATTGAGAAGACAATAGTTCCACTCATGAAATCAAACCAAAAGGCTAGGAGTTCATGTGTATCGGTTTCCATGCCTATACCCTTGTATCGGGTTAGGTTTTTTCACAAACCAATATCAGTTTATGCATATCAATTTCATCATCTTCAAACTCCAATTTTTCGTCCATTACTACTCTAGTTCATGGACAACATCCCCATATATCCAATAAAGCTCATAGAACCATCATTTAAACAAGAAAAGTTGAAGTAGAAAAAGAATCACCAAGTATTGCATGATAGAAGGTGAATAATAATAAAGTTGAGTTCAAGTTCTATAACGTGTCTCAAGATCAACTCAAGAGCTTCAAGCTCTAAAGCTTCACATTTACAAGGTTGAAGATGACTTATCAACAGTCCAAGACTAGATCACAACACTTCTCTTCAGCAAGATACTCAACCTTCTCTTTGCTTCTTGAGCTCCTAGGATCGACCTCCAAGCAAGAGATGGTAAAGGAGTCGAAAGTTTTACTAGGAGGTGAAAAAAGAGGTATATATAGTTGAGGTTTATGAAAGAGAGTGTGTATAAGGTGTCATCACTATGTACACTTAAGTGACATGTGTCCATGCATGGTAACTTCATGCAACCATAATTAACTTGCTATGCAAAACTCTTGAGGATAATCCATAGATAAGATATCGGCCATTTGGGTATCTTGATAGACAAGATATCACCACCCAATCTTACTTTATATGCAACTAATTTTGGTTTTGCAAGGAACATGCAACCTGATAGGCTTCACCTACTTGAGGTGCTTAGCCCATCAAGAACACTTTCAAAGGTTAACAAACAAATATAGTACCTCCTCTATGGCTTCCAAGCCAATAGGCACTCCCATATACACTTCATAACTCCACACAACCTCGTATAAGGTTCAAAACACTCAACACTTCTTTGGTTCTTTCACCACAAAGAGTGTTATCATTCAACCAAGACTCAAACAAGGCACCCCCTTATTTCTCTTTCCTCGAGTTGATACTAAGAGAGAGAAGAAGCATTCTAGAGGTGATAATTTGCACATAAACCCCTCATTTGGGTGAATTGCAATTATTACCAAAGCTATCATATAAGGCACAAATAGTTTGCAAATAAGTTCAAAATCGAGAAATAAACTCTTCTCAAGTCTTAACTACTTTTCAAAAGATTAAGACAAGGTTCTAAACAACTTACTCAGGAAAAACTTCTAGGGTTATCCCAAAACCCAGGTCGGGGGTGTTACAATAATCATCACCCCGTGTCATATAAGAGATACCATAGCAATCACAAGTTATGATGTGTATTCAACTTGCAACATTAGGGTTACACAAGTAGGAGAGAGAAAACATCATTACATGTTAATTTATTCAATAATGATAAACATCACATCATGCACTCAAGATTTGGGTTAGGGTTCCTTATAGATAGCCAATTAGGGTTTCCATCACAACACTAAACATCAAACCTTAGGTACACCACTTCCCACATTCTTGGAACACATCCAGTTAGGCATCATTATTATGATCAACCAATCATCCTAACAACACTATGTATCATCCAAACCACATAGCGACCACATGGCTCAACATGTGTACCGATCACATGGCTCAACATGTGTAGCGACCACGTGGCTCAACATGTGTAGTGACCATGTGGCTCAACATGTGTAGCAACCATGTGGCTCAACATGTGTAGCGACTACATGGCTCAACATGTGTAGCGACCATGTGGCTCAACATGTGTAGCAACCATGTGGCTCAACATGTGTAGCAACCACATGGCTCAACATGTGTAGCGACCAATCCACATAACACCTATAGCGACCACTCAGAAAATAAGGTGTGGCAACCACCAAACTGAACTACATGTAGCGACCACAATAGAAACTAGAGTTAGGGTTTATAGCGACCAAACCACCCTAGGTAGTGACCATCCATCATACCAAAACCATATTGACCAAACAATCCATCTTGTGTAGCGACCAACACAAGGATCAAAGAATTGGGACATCAACAAGAATTATGAGTAGAGACCATCACAATGGCTCAAGAGTAGCGACCCTGACAACAACTCATGTAGTGACCAAGGTAGCTTAGGTTTAGGATTATGGAGACCAAACCAGAACCCTAGCACACCATCAACATGGTCATAGTAACCACAAGGACCAAGAAATCATGTCGACCAAAATCAACAACTTAACATAAAAAAACTCAAGCATCATCGAGGTAAACACCACATGAAGATGATGACTTTAAAACCCTAGAGTGACCATCACCAATATCAATAAAGAAACCATGCTAAGAAAAATGAAATCAATCGTACAAAACGAGTAAGCAAGAACCAAAACCTCCATATAACATATGATAGTTGAACCATAACATGGAAATAAAACCAATGGTTCAATATGTTGCATGCAAGCCTAGCAACTCCACCATCCATATATTTTGGATACAAGGATTAGGGTTAAGAGAGAGAGAGAAATATATACAAGAATACTTCAAAATCTCAAACCCTTAATCAAGATAGCATCATATAACATCTTATGATCATGTTTTAGAGATTAAATAGTAACATGCAAGCAAGATAAAGGTGCAACAATAGAAGAGGGGAAAGTTATATAATCCCCCCTTGAGGTGAAGATCAACTTCATAGCCACAAGCTCCAAGAGAGAAGAGAAACGTCAAGCTTGGATCAACTCCAACTCCAAGTATGATCACCTCAAGAGAAGAATAGCAAACGAATGTCAAAGGAAACTCAAAAGAAGAGTGTACAAACCCTAGGCTGAAAAAGAAAGAAGAAAGAGGAGAGCTTCATCTCATTCAGGTATTACCATGGTCAAACCATAGTCTTAACCTCTATGGAGAGAAGTTCCTTAAGATAGCCACCATGGTAACCCATAGTCTAACGACCAAGAGAAGAGAGAAAGATATATGGTTCAATAAAAATGAGATCAAAGAGAGATAAACTACTTACCAAGATCAAAGATCACCTAGAACCACCACAAGGGAGATGATCAAGCCCTAGATCACTACATGCAAGAGGAGAATGACCACCTTCTCCAAGATCTGCACCTCCACTTGCACCACCAAGCTCAAGGCTGAACACAAGCAAGGAGAGGGAAAGAAAAAAGCTAAAGGGGATACTTACATGTGAAAGAAGGGGTATAAATACCCAACAATAGGAGAGAGGTAAAAGGTATGAGGTGTCAAGATAATAGAGGCTCTCAAGACACGTGTCCCTTAAAAACCATGACCATGCAAGCACTCTAGATATGCATGCATCAAAGGGTGATAAAAACAAGGCCATGTAGCAACCACTTGGTCCAGTACTCTCCTTCGGTCAAAGCAAATGCAAAGAACAACATGGTAGTGACCGCTACCAAAGACATCCAAAGCAAGAGGGTCACTACAAACAAAGCACAAGACCACAACTCCTTAGGTTGCTACAAACCATCCAAGAACAAGTGTATCAGTCAATACACTCAACCAAGGAAAACCACTTTGGTCGCAAAACTCTCAAAACACATTTGGCGCTACCAAGAACCAACATCAACATGGTCGATAGCACCAACTCAAGCATTCATGCAAACCCTGCAAATCCTAGCATCAACATGTGATGTCACCTCATCAACCAAGGTCCAGCAAGGCACCCCTAAACATCATCCTCTATATCATGATGCTAAGGCACAAGAGGCACATCCAACATGTGATAAATTGCAAAATAAACCCTAAACATGGGTAAATTGAAACTTGGTCCAAAACAAGCATACATATAGCATGAATGGCTCAAACATTATCCAAACTGGACCAAACTGAAAACATAAGCATGCCATGTGTTCTTAAGGTGAATCAGATGGTTAGATTAAGGTTTAAGCATATTACTAATAAAAGGGAGCAAGATCAAGCACTAAGTTAGGTCACGGGTCTTACAACCATAAACCCCTAACAAGGATTTCAGCCCCAAAATCCTACGCGAAAAGAGACGGATACTTCCTACGCATCTCGTCCTCAAGCTCCCATATGGATTCCTCTACACCACGGTGATGCCACAAAACCTTAAACAAAACAATATCCTTCTTTTTCAACTTCTTCACTCCTCGATCCAAGATCAACATAGGACCCTCCACACATGACACGTCCTCATCCACTCAACCTCCTCGGGCTGCAACACCGACTCTATGTTAGGGTGACACTTCCTCAACATAAAAATGTGGAACACTGGATGCAACATGTGCAAGTCAGGTGGCAGCTCCAACTTATATGCCACCTTCCCAACATGTGCCACCACAAGGTAAGGTCCCATATACATGGGAGCCAACTTACCCTTCTTCCCAAATCTCAACATGCCTTTACAAGGACAAACCTTGAGGTACACTTTGTCTCCCACTTGGAACTCCAATGAGCTTTGATGATTATTAGTGTAAGATTTCAATATGTTCTTGGCTGCCCTTAGGTGTTTCTATATCATCTTAATCTTCATTGTTGTCTGCTATACAAGCTCAAGTCCCAAAAGTTGATACTCCCCCTATTTCATACAAACACAACAAAGATCTACAATGTCTCCCGTACAAAGCTTCATAAGGTGCCATGTTGATACTCCTCTGATAGCTGTCCTTGTAAGCAAACTCTATCAAATTGGGGTCTACATTCCAACCGCCAAAAATTGTAGAACACAAGCTCTCAACAAATCCTCCAATGTCTGTATAGTCCTCTTAGATTGTCCATCTATCTGTGGGTGAGACACTGTAATGAACCTCAAATGTGTACCCATGGCTGTATGCAAACACTCCCAAAAGCGACCGATAAACTGAGGACCTCTGTCAGACACTATCGTCACTAGAATTCTGTGCAAATGGGCTATCTCATCAACATAAATATGTGGCAACTTCTCAACTGTATATGTTGTCTTCACAGGGAGGAAGTGTGTTGAATTGGCCAACCTACCCACTATCATCCATATGGAATCATGACCTTTGGATATCCTAGGAAGTCCAACCACAAAGTCCATCATAATATGATACCATTTCCACTATGGTATAGGTAATGATTGCAAAGTCCCTACATGTTTCTGATGCTCGACCTTAACCTGCTGACACACGGGGCATCTCGCCATGAACTCAACTACATCACACTTCAGACCAGGCCACCAATATAAATCTTTCAGATTATGGTACATCTTGGTACCACTTGGATGCATGGCGTACATCGAAGAGTGAGCCTCTTCTAGATCCAACTTCCTCAGATCATCAACATAAGGAACCACTACTCTACTGTGATAACACATTGTCCCAACCTTTGACTCATGGAAGCTATGATGCTTCTTGCTGCCAAACTCTGATCGAATCTATTGAATCACAATATCATCATGTTGTACATATCTGATCTACTGCCGTAATGTAGGATTCACCCATTACTGAGCCAACAAGCCTACCAACAAGGAGACCTCCAACTTCACATTCATCTGGAAAAGAGACACTAACATATCTCGCTTATGGCACACTAAGGAACACAATTTCACCTTCTCTATAGATGATGATGAAGAAGGTTTCCTACTCAAGGCATCTTCCAGCACATTCACCTTCCCTGGATGGTAATCTATGGTGCAATCATATTCCTTAATTAACTCCATCCACCATCATTGTCGCATATTCAGCTCCTCCTTCGAGAAGATGTATTGTAGGTTCTCGTGGCCAGTGGAGATTTGACACTTCTCACCATAAAGGCAGTGCCTCTAAATATTCAAAGCATGGACCACAACTAAGAGCTCTGAATCATGTGTCGGGTAGTTTTCCTTATGTTTCTTAAGCTATCGCAAAGCAAAAGAAATCATGTTCTTAACCTGAATCAACATGCAACCAAACCATTCTTCGACACATCACAGAAGATGATATATCCTTTCCCTTGCTCAGGAAACACTAGAAGTAGTGCATTGGTCATTTTCTCCTTTAAAAGTTGGAAATAACTTTGACACTTGTTATTCTAGACAAAAGGCACACCTTCCATGTCAACTTCATTAAGGGTAACTCCATTGAGTTGAAGTTCATGATAAACCTCTTGTAATAGCCTACCAGGGCTAGGAAACTGTAAGCCTTTGTCGACGCCTTTGATTGCTTCAATTCTAACACATAGTGAACCTTCTTGGGATCCACACACACCTTCAATTGATATCACATGTCCCATAAAAGACACCTCCTTTAGCTAAAACTCACACTTGCTGAACTTAGCATACAACTTATGATGTCTCAACAAGGCCAACGCATGTCGTAGATTTTGCTCATGCTGATGGCTGTCTTGGGAATATATCGGGATATCATCCATGAACACAAACATGACTTGATCAAGATAAGGCCGCAACACCCTGTTCATCAGGTCCATAAATGTTGTTGGTGCATTGGTTAGATCAAACGACATAACCACAAACTCATAGTGACCATACCAAGTCTTGAAAGTTGACTTGGTTATGTCATCCATATTGATCCGCAACTGGTGGTATCCTAACCTCATGTCTATCTTGGAGAACACTACAACACCCTCAATTGATCAAAATGATCATCTATCTGTGGTAATGGGTACTTGCTCTTGATTGTCACCTCATTAAACTGTCAGTTTTCTATGCATAACCTCATGGAACCGTCTTTATTCTTAACAAACAACATGGGAGCACCCCAAGGGGAAGTGCTCAGTTTGATAAAGCCCTTCTCTAACAACTCCAATAACTGCTTCTTCATCTTTTACATCTCAGCCGGTGCCACCCTATACAGTGTTTGTGCTATCGGCTGTGTAGAAGGAACTACATTGATCTCAAAATCAATCTCTCGAGGTGGGGGAACACCGTGAAACTCAATAGGAAACACGTCCCAAACTCACAAACAACTGGTACCTTCTGGATACAAGGACTCCTCACCTTAGTATCCACCATATGTGCCAGAAAAGCATTACAACCTTGCCTCATCAGTCTCTTCTTTATCATCGCTAACACAAAACACATAAGTAGAATCTTGAACATCATTGTCAAAGAATGTAGCCACTTTTGAACTACAGTCCAAGACCACATGGTACTTCTCCAAAGTATCCATTCCAAGGATCACATTGAATCCATGCATGCCAAGTGGTATAAGATACACTTGAATGTTGTTGTGAGAACCTATTACACTAAACGAGATTACTCAAAACATAAAACACAATCAATCACCAATTAACCACATACCCAAAAATATGGGTAAATTAAAACCGATTTCAATGTCAGTACCCGCTCAAAAACATTTGCATAAGAGCCCATCATCTTTCTTATATCCATACTATGCCAAGAATTTGATACAAATTGTTCTATCACCTTATCCACAACATATATACACATGAGAACAATATTTGTATATGCCACACAACAAACATTAACATGCTAACAAAATTTTGATTCGTTTGAAACACCATATACAAACTTTTTCTCATCGGGACCTGAGAGTACATGGATGAATCTACGACACACTAGACATCTAATCAACTTTCTCAAAGATTCATTACTATAGCTCCTCTTTGCTGCCACATGTTTGTTTTTGTCACTTCTGATTACCTAAAAAAATGTGGCGAACCACAAGGGTGAGACCCATGTCCCAGCAAGAGATATAACCTCCAACAATGTTTATTGATTACTACATTTTTAGGTAATATAACAGTTAAGCAGTTTAATCAGATATAACAAAAAAGATCAGCAGTACTTATGATTAACAAAATACATAAAGAAGCAAATAATAACTATCATCATTAGCCAGACTATCATCCTTTATCTCGTTGACAATATAAGCAATTCAGTAGCATATGCATATCTAGAATCATGAGCAGGTCTAGTAACATAGCATAGCTAACAACATGAGCATGTCTAATTGGTTGAACATATCAACATTATAAGAAGAGCTAAAAACATAAGCACAACTATCTGGATAAGCATGATTAGAATTATATGCATCTCTAGTTACAAAGGCATGGCTAGCATGCTAAACATAACTAACAACATGAGATAGCTAGCATCATGATCATAATCAGTAGTAGTAGTATAGTTATCAATACAAGCATAGCTACTATATGTACACATCTACAATCTTAAGCATATCCACAACCTAAGTATATCTACCATCTCTTAATTGCACTAAGCATCATCTTTATGTAAAGATAACAAACAAGGGTTATCATCCAATGTGAAACGTTGTGTATAACCCTAAACAAATATGCTACATGGCAGTATTACATTTTTTATTATGCCCTGGGGAATTTGAATCATACCATTCAAAGTCCAACCGACCCCTGTGAAGGGATATTCGGTTCCGTACAAGATCTAGGAGTGCCAATATCCTAAGATCTCTTCCCCTCAGTCATTATGAGTAAAAGGCAGTGACATATTAGTCAAAGTTGCTGCCACAAGGACATATAGTCTTGTAACTAACCCACCTTGGTACATGTCACGATGCTAGAATCTAGGGTATTCATACTCAATCATTGAGCTACAACCACAGTTGTCCTCTAATCACATCATGTTATAATCACTGAGACATGACCACAATCATTCTCAATCACATCATATGTACGAGGCATGACCACAACCAACCTCCACAATCTACATTGTGGATGACAAGGATATATCCTCAACCTGCCACCCCCACATACTCAACAATATGTGCTCTGGGTTTCCCTGAGGAATGCTCATTTCACCATCCAACAAATTCTAACACTGAAGATGGTTCTACAGCACATGGCACTACATGAATAGAGTTGCACTTGATTAGTTATGCTAATTGGGTGAATCAAGACTGCATCAAACAAGTGGACATACAAACCCTAATTCACTTCTAGCAAGCATATAAATATCACAACTTTGAAAAGATATAAAATGTGTGAAACATAATTTCTCATCTCCTCATCACATGGTACTATTCACTTGCCATTCATGAGACCACACTAGTCATCATACTATCACAAGATATAAATCCTTTTCACAATATCACAGGGTATCAAACCTTATCAACATAAGAGAATTACACCTCATTCAGGGCTCAACCATGCCCAAAGGTCATTAAGACCATCATACTATCACATGATATAAATCCTTTTCACAATATCACAGGGTATCAACCCTTATCAACACAAGAGGATTACACCTCATTCAGGGCTCAACCATGCCCAAAGGACATTAAGACCATCATACTATTCCCTATAAGATCATCATTATCTTTGCATGCCTTATAATAAGGCTCAACAACATCACTTACATATAATACATTGGATCAACACAATATTGCATTAATGAGCTAGAATATATTCATAAACAATCATAGCAGGGTTATATTAACGTTAAGAACATTCCTTTAATACATAAACATGCAAGGATTCTAGATATGATTAACCATCATCATATTCATAATGCACATGTTTAGCATAAGAAAGTATCAACCACGCGACTATGATAACCACCAATTAACATATTAAGGTTATGATCATATTAAGGAGGTTATTCCACCCTCATTCCATCATATAAGAATGTTAAACATGAATACTCATGTTTATCTATCTACATTAGTGTTAGGTTCAACATGATAAATTATATCAATGTTACTAATCAACACTTATACCCAAACCTTAACTCACGACATCCTCATTGGATCATGGATGGATAAGGTGAAGCATCACCATCACATTCGATACTATTCTTAAGTATGAACCCAAACATAAATCAAGATGTAACCATCGAGTTATAGCATACTAGGGTTTCAATAACAATAAGAGTGTACCCCATGATTGTATTAATCATTCAAGGACTATTCATACCCAATTACCATCGTTTAGTTATATTAAAGCTAGGTATAACAAGCTATACCTCATTAGTTTTACATATCAATACAATATGGTTATCATCCCTTCTATTCATATGATTGAATAGGTAAGACTACCTTATTAGGGGTAACCCTCCATTTGTTCCATCATCATTCAACCCATATCACTATACCACTATGTCACACAGAACCATTGGATGTTTAAAAGGTAATACCATTGGTTGTTTACATAAGTAAACACCTTGTATAAACCACCTATGAATTCCTTGATTTGTTCTCTATAAAGAGTCACCATCTAACCCTAGACATCCCTTGATTAACAACACAAAAAGTTCCATTGAGAGTAGGGTGAAACCCACAATTGACTGTTCATTTAAAAGAAGCCATCCATTGTCAACAAGTAAGCTCCTTAAGTTGATCATATAAAGGAAACCATCTAAATCACATTATTAGGACCAACATATTACATTAGCCATCATTCCACTTTATTGGAGGAATAAACATTAT
The DNA here is from genome assembly GCA_963693085.1 of Alisma plantago-aquatica. Lineage (NCBI taxonomy): Eukaryota > Viridiplantae > Streptophyta > Magnoliopsida > Alismatales > Alismataceae > Alisma > Alisma plantago-aquatica. The sequence continues at coordinate 460,186,576 of OY856409.1, forward strand.
ATCTTGACCATTGGGTCAAGTTCATATGTTAAAACCATCAATTACAGTATAGGTCTGACCATTGCATCAAATGACTGATGTGGCCTATTATCGCACTAACAAATTCACTCGGGGTTGAAATCCCAAAGTTTTTTACCAAAACCTTGTGCAATAATACCACCCACAAGCGGACGAGTCTTATTGCAATATAGTTAAGGATTGAATCCCAAGGGACAATGTTTTTAAGAATCGTTGCTAGTCTAGTCTAGCTCAAGTAAGGCTAATATTTAGAACAAAGGTTGATTTGAGCTTAATTAAACTAATTGCAGGAAAGTAAAGAATAAGATTAAAGTTGTATCTAGATTAATGATGAAGGTCGTTGGGGTGGTTCCGGGTTTCACCGTCACTACACATGCAAACATATCAAATCACAAACATCCAGGCAAGATCTAACTGTCCAAATAGAACTGATGTGAACCCTCTTGGAGGGATGTTTAGGTTCACGTAGGCATCACCCTAGACATTAGATTTATTGTCACCATCCGGATCATGCACTTATAATTCTGAAGATATAGATATCCAACTGAAGCTGTGGTCCCCCTATATAGGCGTTAGGCACATAGAAGCATCACCGTGGGCTAGATGGCTCGTCCCCTCACGGATCATTCACTTATGACCTCATGGAATCTCATCCTATTTCTAGTTAGGGAGTCAACCACATTAATCAACATTCTATCCTACATATTGAAGTTCTCGCAACATAGGAAAGAACAAGATAAAAGCAAGCAGGTGGTCAATCTACAAGCAAACATCGACGATTAACAACGGAATGAAAAGTTATATACATGCCATGGAATGTTTAACAAAAGGACATATAAGCATGGGAAGCAAGGCTAGTCCCTGCACCCCAGTGAAATGAACTACTTTCTCATGACGTGAGAAACAAAAAGAATAAGAGAGAGGGAAGGTTCCTCCATGAGCATGGTGTATAAGAGTGTCACAGCTTGATGAAGATGATGCGGTCTTCTACGCCATATCGGAGCAGATCTGGACGAGGAGTGAGGGCCACAAAGACAGATCAGACAGTCTTTCTCTCTCCACCTTCTGTCTCTTCTTGACCTTCTCACTCACAATAGGAGGAGAAGATGGTGGATGCATAGGTAGAGCGGATGACGAGTGGATGTACAGGATCAAACCTGCTTTCAGGCAACCTGGAGGCGTCCCAGATCTGATCCCCCCAATGAGGACCCTTTAGGCCCTATTTATAGGCATCTGTAGAGTTTTGATTGGTCTGGACTCTTTAGATTTTTTCACAGTTTTGAGGACTGGTCTGCTTTATACGATTTGGAAATTGTTTTCTCACAATCTTGGGTTTTCTTCTCATGGTCTTAGAAACGACAAGCTCCACACGGTCTCAAGACTGTTCAGCCATCGCACAATCTTCTCGTGGTCTTAAGAGCTGTGGTGGTGCCCTCGCAGTTTGGGAAAGTGATTGCAGGCTCATGGTCTTGAGGCTGATCATCTCCATGCGGTCTTGAAACTGCTAGGGTTCCATTCAGTTTTGAAGAACAATTGCCTCCCAACCGGTCTTGGATGCTACCTTCACGATCCTGAGGACCGGTAATAGACCTAGCGGTCTGAGAACGCGGGTCTCTTCATGCGGTTTCCACTATCAATATTGTCCTCATGCGGTCTTGAAGAAGGGCGGGTACCAATCGGTCTTGGGGTCGTGGAGGCTTCTCGTGGTCTTAAGACTGTGAAGCGGATGAAGCAGCAAACCGTGAGGGTGCTCCTCGCGGTCTTGAAACCGCTAGGGCATGTGGTGGTGTCATCGGCAACAAGAGGAGGGGGCGACAGAGGAATATGCGAGGAGGATGGAGGTGGTGGTCACCACAGATTGTGGAGGTGTGCGGTTAGGGTTGCTGGCCCAGGCATCAGTGCAGATGAGATGAAGGAAGAGGATGGTGGCAGCAAGTAGGTGGTTGATAGGTGCTGGTCCAGAGGGTTGCTGTTGTGTACTTGAGATGATAGCGGGTGGCTGTCGATGTGTTGCACGAGTTAGGCGAGGGCGACAGAGGGAAGGAAGGCGGGGGAAGCAGGTCATCAGAGATCGATGCTGGTGTAGGCCTTCACAGTTTCGGGGTTGTGAGCATCCTCACAGTATTAAGACCATGAGGGCTCTCACGGTCTTGAGACCGTGAGGGCTAGTAGAGAGCCAAGACTGAGAGGGGAAAACGAGTGGTGAAACCGAAAGTTGGAAGGATCCAGACTGTGAGATCGAGAATGAATGGTCAGATGGAGTCCCAAGACTGAATGAGATGAGGATGCATAGTGAAACTGATAGATGGAAACTGAATGACCAGGATTGAATGGGTGAGACCGCTAGGGTCAAGACCAAGAGGTCAAGACCGCTAGGGCAAACCAAAGAAGCAAGATCGTTAGGCCAAATCAAATGGGCTGGCTGTGCATGATCTGCATGAAATACATATAAAACTAGTAAATAACTTGATAATCTGATCAATCAAGCAAAATTGCCCATTGTAAGTTTTAAGGAGATGAAATCGAATGTATTGAGTCGAACTGGGCCCAAGATGGCGACTGAATATCATGACAAATATGGATTCATGAAAACACCCCAAACTTAAACGTTGCTTGTCCTCGAGTAACACAAAATCTGAAATAGTCACCAAATGAATACTTTCAAATCATGTGATTGCCTCCTCTTCACATCACAATTATTTCCTTTCGTCTCAGTATAACTAAGCATCTCAACTTCCTAAGATCACCAAATACATATTACCATATCTTCATTCCTGAGTTCATTTCCCAACATCACTTTCTCCTCACTTTTTCCAACAACAAGCATTTCTAAGAGTCTCGTAAGAGTCCAGAGACACCCACAGAACATCAAGTGTGCACCTGATCTGACACTGGTGTTTTTCAGGATAGAGGAGGCATTCATTGTGCCTTTAGGTGGAAAAAGGAGTGAAGGGTGGTATGGAAGGACATTATATATCTCTCCTCTATTCGAATCAAGATTTATTATATGGTTGCAATTACATTGATTTCATTTTTTTGTGCGAATCCCTCCTCTATTCGACTCGAGATTGCATTTTTTTGTGTGTGCACATTGGCATCGTTTCTTGGTGGTACACCCCTATTAATTATTGAGGGGTATGGAAGAAGCGGATATAGAGAGAGATGGTGTGCCACCCTGAACTTAGGGTTTGGCACTATTTTGGCTATTTTTGTTTCTTTTTGATGGACGAAGGGGTAAGAAGATGATAGATGGTGTATAAGAGAGTTTAGATCATAATGCAACTTGATTTACAATTTCGTGTACCGGGTCATTCTCTTTATCGTACTCTGCTCTAATCATGACTTGATGAGGATCCACTAGGGGTTCCATGTTATTGTTCCAATTGTCAGTTAGGAAGCACGACATGTTTGATCCTTATCAGTTTGCCAGAAGCTTGCCATTTTTGAAGAAGGATCATGATGTTAGGATTCATAAACTTTACAAGATGATTTCAATCAATAGGCCAGTTTTCAGAAAATGGCCCTTTTGAGGATTTGCTTCGAATAAGGAGGGTATAATGATTCAAAATACATAGAGAGAGAAACTAGCCAGCTAGATAATGGCTTTTATTGAAACTTAAAGCATCAAAACTTCATCAAGTTTCTATACAATTTCTTTGAAAACTTGAAAATTTTGATCAAAATTGCAGCGATGAAATCTTAAGTTTTAAATAGATGGGTGTAGGTGGAAAGTAAAGTATGTACCACCCACCCTCCACCCTAAACTTATAAATTTGCTCGTCCCGAGAAAACTCTAAATCTAAGATGGAGGGGAAAATTCATACCAGTTGGACCACCAGATGTGGTTGCGTTCCAATCAGCACGCGTCCTCCATCTGAAAATCTCAAAAATGAAGACTAATCAGGCCTTAAGATAGCATCTCGTGATGCCATTTTTATTCATTGCAAAATTTTCTAAAAATTAAAAACAAAATTAAGGAAATTTTCTAATTCAAAATTAAAAGTAAAAACAAAATTATTGATTGGGTTGCCTCCTGACAAGCGCCTTTGTTTTACGTCGATGGCTCGATGTGGATATTATCACCATGGTGGGGCTCTGAGTGGAGCTTGAGCTGGTTTGACATATTCTCTTGGTGGTTTCTTTCTTAGCCATTCATTTATCTTTGCTTTGATTCTGGCCTCTCGTATTCTTCCCCATATAGAGCGGACAGTGTCGGAACACATAGGGAAACAACTTGAGTTTTGTTGCTCAATGCGAGGCGGAGAATATTTGAAGGGAGTCTGAATGACTTCATTGATAAAGTAGTGCTGTTGAGGCTCGGAAGAAAAGTTCATTTGTTGATGCACTATCCCTTCATCATAGCAATGCTGGTCATTGATGTCAATCAGATATGGATCTGGGGGATGTTCTCGGTAGAAACTATAGTCCAAATCTTGTTGCAGAGGGAAGATGAAATCAATAGTCTCTATCTGTTGGGCTACTGGTGCATTCTAGAGGATGGTTGTTTCTAGATGAGGAGGCTCATGGACACCTGCAGAAGGTTCGGTATGTGTAACAATAGGGTTGAGATGTGTCTCCTCCATAGTTGATGACATTTCTTTTGTCTCTACATAGACTGGTTCACTCTTAGTCTTCTCTTCATCGTGGCCTTTTTCTGAGGGAACATCAGATTTTGAAGAAAGGAATTTCTATTGCATCTGAGTGAATTGATTAACACAGTCAACAAAATATTCTTCTTCTTCTTCAGTGCGCTCCTTAGTGCTTTTGGATGCATAGAAATCAAAAGATTGGTTTCCCACCCTTAGGGTCAAGACTCCAGCTTCAACATCGATCAGAGCTCTAGTAGTTGAGAGGAAATGTCTTCCAAAAAGGAGGGGGTAGTGTGGATTCTCCTTGGTGTCCATAACTAATAAATCACATGGGACATATAGATCCCCAAGCCTTATGGGGATATCCTCTATGATACCAACTGGCTTGATCATTGAGGAGTCAGCAAGTTCGATGGACATTCTAGTGGGTAAGAAGTTGGTGAGGCCCAGTTTGTTGCATAGGCTAAGAGGAATGATAGAAATGCTAGCTCTAAGATCATCTAGACCTGGTCGGTTGATTTAATTGCTTATCGAGCAGGTAATTCCAAAATATCCAAGATCCTTATGCTTGTGTGGTATCCTATCCATCACTAAATCAGATGGCGTTCTTGCCAGTTTCACTGTCTAATGCTCTTCAGTTTTGTACTTTTGATTGAGCAGGAGTTTGAAGAACTTTGACCATTGGGGCATCTCAGCCATGTCATCCAAGAACGGGATATTGACATACATTTTTTTCATGATTTCCTTGAATTTGTTGAACCTAGTATCGAGCTGGGTAATATTTAGTTGATTTGGAAACGACACACGAGGTTTGTATACCAGAACAACTGGCTCAGGCGGGTCTTCTGCATCAGTAACAATATGTTCCTCAGAACTAGCCTTGTCAATCTTATCATTCTGAGTGGTACCTGTACTATGATCATCACCTTAGACATTTTTCATGGTGAAAGGAGTCATGGGTTCTGGTAAGATAAATCCTAAACGAGTTGTCACAACTTTAAGTTGTTTCACGTGCCTCAGATTGTCTTCTGGTTGCCCAGCTAAAGCTCTAGCAGGTGGCTTGAGGCTAGCTACAAGTTGAGCTAGTTGAGATTCAATGGCCTTCTGGTGTTCTTGCTGGTTAGTTATTAATGTTTGTTGTGAGTGTAACATCTTCTCAATGGCCGACAATTTATCATCAGGAGAGATGGGTCTAGCTTGTTGCCCTTGTTGTTGATTCTGGTAAGGGACTTGATTGAGGTCTTGGAACTGAGGGTTGTTCTGGTAATTGTTGTAGTTCCTATTCTGGAAGTTACCTCTAAAGTTCCCTTGATTCTCGAAATTTTGTTGTTGGTTGTTTGAACCAAATTGATGTGAGTTTACCGCTCCCGAAGGATTTCCATACTAAAAACTGGGATGGTTCCTATTTTGATTTGGGTTATAGTATCCTTGACTAGGGATAATGTTGACAACATTCAAACATTCCATCTGGCCATTATCTCCTTGTCCATTGACTTTTCTCAAAACAACATCATAGAGGACATTACATGCTAGCGTAGAATGATCAATTCCTTTACATGCTTCATAGAATAATGTATCTGACTTGATCTATTCTTGTTGTTGTGGGAGTGAGTGTCTTCTTTCATAGGTAGTAAGAGATGATTCAAGATGGTCTTGCTTGGCAACTAGGAGCTTGAGGGATTAAATGATAGACTTGTACTAGAGAATAGCTTCAGCCATAGCTACCTTCAATACTCATTTTCCTACTAATCTACTCCAATTAGCTTGATTTCAGCTTCAAGGGTGACAACCTTCCATGCGCTGTCATAACTCTGACGCATGAAGTTTCCTCTAGATGAGAAGTCTAAGAACCTCTTGATGTTGTCATCCACACCCCTATAGAAGATCTCAATGAGCTGATTCTTAGGAATTCCATGGTGTGGACACTTGCGTAGAAGCTCTTTGTATCTTTCCCATGCTTCGGCTAGGGATTCTCCAGGGACCTGAGTGAACATTGTTATTCGACCCCTAATTTCATAGGTGAGAGAAGGAGGATAGAACTTATCCAAGAAGACATTTTGAAGTTGTTCCCGGGTGGTGATGGGTTTGCATTGCAAGGAATTGTACCAACTTATAGCTCTATCATTAAGAGAATACTTGAAGAGATGGATTCGAATGGCATCGTCGGATACTCCATTTTTCTTTGTCATGGCACATAAATCGATAAACCTCAGAAGGTGTTCCTGACTATCTTCTCCTTCCTTACCATAGAATGGGCTATTTTGAAGCAAGGTGATCCAATGTGCCCTTATCTCAAAATTGGCAGCATTGATGGGAGGAGGCTGCACTGGGTGATAAACGTCAGCAGCCTTAGGGATTGAGAACTCCCTAAGGTCCTTCTGCAGTTCTGCTACTTGTGCTTCTTGGATTTTTTCTTGAACTACAACTCGGACTTCTTGCATGAGCCTTTCTCTTTGTGCATTAAGGGCTTGAGCGACCCTTCAGGCTATTTCCTCCTCTTGAGCCATTCTTGCTTGGTTCTCTCTGTTCTGACGATGAAAAGTTCTGTCTATCTCAGGATCAAAGCTAGCAGAGAGTCTGGGACTGTTCAAGCAGTGCATACACTAGTCTTTAGGGGTACCTGGGATGGAAAGATTTTTTAGAAGTAGGATTGACAGAGTAGAACCGAATTCAAGTGAATGATCAATTGTATCAAAAGAAAAAGCAAAAACCTAGATTAGACTTAATAGAACTAGAGTTGACTAACTAATTCCGTTGTCCCCGACAACGATGCTAGAATTTGACGTGGCCTATTATCGTACTAACAAATTCACTCGGGGTTGAAATACCAGAGTTTTTACCAAAACCTTATGCAATAATAACACCTACAAGTGGATGGGTCTTATCGCAATATAGTTAAGGATCAAATCCCAAGGGACAACATTTTTAAGAATCGTTGCTAGTCTAGTCTAGTTCAAGTAAGGCTAATATTTAGAACAAAGGTTGATTTGAGTTTAATTAAACTTATTACAGGAAAGTAAAGAACATGATTAAAGTTGTATCTAGATTAATGACGAAGGTCGCTGGGGTGGTCCCGGGTTTCACCGCCACTACACATGCAAACATATCCAATCACAAACATCCAAGCAAGATCTAACTATCCAAATAGAACTATTGTAAACCCTCCCAGAGGGATGTTTAGGTTCGCACAAGCATCACCCTAGGCATCATATTTCTCGTCGCCATCCGGATCATGCACTTACGGTTCCGAAGATACAGATATCCAACTGAAGCTGTGGCCCCCCTATACAAGCGTTAGGAACACAAAAGTGTCACCGTGGGATAGATGGATCGCCCCCTCATAGATCATTCACTTACGACCTTAGGGAATCCCATCCTATTTCTAGTTAGGGAGTCAACCGTGTTAATCGACATTCTATCCTACATATTAAAGCTCTAGCATCATAGGAAAGAACAAGATAAAAGCAAGAAGGTGATCAATCTACAAGCAAACATTGATGATTAACAACAAAATGAAAAGTTATACACATGCCATGGAATGTTTAACAAAAGGACATATAAGCATGGGCAGCGAGGCTAGTCCCCGCACCCCAGTGAAATGATATACTCGCTCATGACGTGAGAAACAAAAAGAACAAGAGAGAGGGAAGGCTCTGCCATGAGCATGGTGCAGAAGAGTATCGCGGCTCAGTGAAGATGATGCGGTCTTCTATGTCGTGTCGGAGTAGATCTGGATGAGGAGTGAGGGAAACAAAGACAGACCAGATAGTCTTTCTCTCTCCACCTTCTATCTCTTCTTGACCTCCTCGCTTGCAACAAGAGGAGTAGATGGTGGATGCGTAGGCAGAGCGGATGACAGGCGGATGCACAAGATCGAACCTGCATTCAGGCAGCCTGGCGACATCCCAGATCCGATCCCCCCAATGAGGACCCTTTAGGCCCTATTTATAGGCATTCGTAGAGTTTTGATCGGTTTGGACTCTTTAGAATTTTTCACAGTTTTGAGGACCGATCTACTTTATACAGTTTGGAAACCGTTGTCTTCTCACAGTTTTAGAAATGATCAGGCTCCACACGGTCTCAAGACCGTTCAGCCATCACATGATCTTCTCACAGTCTTGAGCACTGTGCTTGTGCCCACGCGGTTTGGGAAAGTGATCATAGGCTCACGGTCTTGAGACTGATCATCTCCATGCGGTCTTGAAACTGCTAAGGTTCCATTCGATTTTGAAGAACAATTGCCTCCCAACCAGTCTTGGATGCTACCTTTACGGTCCTGATGACAGGTCACAGACCTAGCGGTCTGAGAACGCGGGTCTCTTCATGTGGTTTCCACGATCGATCCCGTCCTCATGCAGTCTTGAAGAAGGGTGGGTAGCGATCGGTCTTGGGGTCGTGGAGGCTTCTCACGGTCTTAAGACCGTGAAGTAGATGAAGCAACAGACTGTGAGGGTGCACCTCGTGGTCTTAAGACTGCTAGGGCAGGTGGTGGTGTCGTCGGCAGCAAGAGGAGGGGGCGACATAGGAATATGCAAGGAGGATGGAGGTGGTGGTCGCCGTAGATTGTAGAGGCATGAGGTTAGGGTTGCAGGCCTAGGCGTCGGTGCAAATGAGATGAAGGAAGAGGATGGTGGCGGTGAGCAGGTGGTTGACGGGTGCTGGTCCAGAGGGTTGCTGCTATGTGCTTGAGACGACGACGGGTGACTGTCGATGCGTTGTGTGGGTCAGGCAAGGGCGACAGAGGGAAGGAAGGCGGTAGAAGCAGGTCATCAGACACCGATGTTGGTGCAGGCCCTCGCGGTTTCAGGGTCGTGAGCGTCCTTGTAGTCTTGAGACCGTGAGGGCTCTCATGGTCTTGAGACCGTGAGGGCTGGTAGAGAGCCAAGACTAAGAGGGGAAAATGAGTGGTGAAACCGAAAGGTTGGAAGGATCAAGATCATGAGATTGAGAATGAACGATCAGATGGAGTCCCAAGACCGAATTAGATGAGGATGCATAGTGAAACCGATAGATGGAAATTGAATGACCAGGATCGAATGGGTGAGACCGCTAGGGCAAACCGAAGAAGCAAGATCGTTAGGCTAGATCGAATGGACTGGCTGTGCATGATCTACATCAAATACATATTAAACTAGTTAATAAATCTGATCAATTGAGCGAAATTGATCATTGTAAGTTTTTAGGAGATGAAATAGAATGTATTGAGTCAAACTGGGCCCAAGATGGCGCTTGAATATCATGACAAATATGGATTCATCAGTGACCCAAGAAACCATTGGTCTAAGGCTTAATTGATGCTACACCTATATGATTAACTCACCCATAGGTTTTAGAGACCTGATCCACCATCATTAGTGACTATTAAGTCACCATAGGTTGGTAGATCAACACTATATTCAGTAATCATCATCAAATATCAAACTAATATCACCATTGATTGATATCATCATTAGGGCACTTAGTTGTTAATCACTAGGCTTCTAATTAGGCCAAAACATGACCAAAGGGGTGAACTTCAATTTACACCCTTGGTTACCACCATCAATTGTCATGAAGACAACACCATAGGATTGTTGCAATGGTACCGTCACCGGGTCATGGGTTTATAGAAGAAATCAACTTAAAACCCTAAAATTTACCATTGGTTGATAGGTGCTTAACACCATAGGTTGTCAAACCAACCTGATCCAAGTCATATTATACCTTAGGAACAAAGTACACACGATCACAAGTTCATCTATAACTAAAATCAGAATAGGGAACATTATAAAAATCGAAATCCAAGTCAAGCATAGCTTTTTAGTGCATGGATCATCATTTTCAAGCGAGAACATGATCTAGAAAGCTTATGGTAAGCAATAAACATGGAGCAAGTTATAAAACTTGCCTCTAATGAGAAGATAAAATCCCAAACAGAAGAAAAATCAAGTAGGTAGGGTAGAAAATCCAAGCATAAGCTGTGAACTCGTCCATCTAGCACCTTTTTCATAAAATGAGCAAACCCTAAGCATAAGGAGCAAAAAGGTAGGGTTTTAGAGCTTTAGAGGAATTTCTACCATGGAACAACAAGGTTCTGACCTGGAGAAGGTAGGAGGAAGGATAAAAAAGAAATAAATGGAGTAAATAAGTTAATACTTACACTTTTAGGTTAAGATCACTAGGAGGAAGCTTTTTAAACCCAAAAAGGAAATCAATTGCAACCCCAAATTCTTCTTCCAAGAAGATCCCCTCTTTCTTCTTCCTTGGATAGGAAATTCACAACAACACAGAGGGAGAACGAAGTTCAAAGAAGGAGGGAAGTGGTGGAGAGAAAATGTCTCATTTTGGTGCTTAGGAATAAGTATATGTAACTTTTAGATAAATAAAAAGAAAAAGTTGAAATTCTAGTATCTATCCAAGTGTCCATGGCCTTAAATTATTAAGAATATACAAGCACACACACACACAAGCAGATTCCCCACCATCTATATAGACCTACTTAGCTTTCCTTTGTTGAATTTCCCAACCAATCACATAATTCATTAGTTGATAGCTACTAAAGGTAGCTCATCCATGAAGGGGTAAATCCTAAAATACCCTTGAGGAAAACACCTTCAAACAATGGCTCAACTAGGAGCCCCATGGACCAAAATACTCAAAAATGATAATATAACATATAAAGAACATAATGTACGTTACAAATTCTAAGAAAACCCCTCAATTGGGTAAATTGTAGAAAAGTCCAAAATGTGCATAAAATTGCATATCTTGCTCAAATAGTGTCCAAATTGGACCAAATTTGAAACTTAAGCTTGTATTATGATTTAAAAGTATATAAAAAGGTTATATTAGGGTTATAAAAATTAAATTATCACAATTAAACTTATTCAACTCATTAAGCAGGTTTAGGGGCCTTACAACTATAAACCCCTAATAGGGATTTCACCCCCAAAATTCAAGGTAAAAAAAGATGGGTACTTCCTTTGCACCTCATCCTATTACCTTCACATGGTTACTTGCATATCATGGTGATGTCACATCATTCATACATATATCCTCTTGGGTCAGCACAAAAACCCCCACCTAAGAAGACATTCTCAATATGGAATGTAGAAACTTGTGGTGTCATCTGTACAACTCTAGTAGTAATGTTCAACTTTAAATTCTAGCTATCATCCTAAAATTATATCTATTGTATCAACATATTAATCAAAAGTCATACTTGCTAGCTTTTTACCAATCATGGCATGTGTCCCGTGCCATTCCTTGAAGCATAAAAAAAGTGATGTATCCATCCTTTTTTTAGATACACTGACACTGGAACACTTGTCAGTTCTTTTTCAACACCAAAAGAAATGCTGATGCTGGCACCTGTCATTCCATACAAGGAAACATCATTCCTACTCAACCTTGTTAGGGGCGAAATAACAACACTATCTTCATCTTACTAGGATTTACACAACCTACTTAGAAGACATATCATTATCCCATAAAGACACTTAATCAACCCCATATCACTCTTGTTCAACTTGTCTCATAGCTATTGCTGCTTTGGCAACCCTAAGGCTTTTGAAGAAATATTGATCATATTTTTGACCATATTTGAAATACTTTGACATGTCATCATTGAAAGCTTGATATAACTTGTATTACATGACTGGAACACTCTGTTCCTCCTATTCATAAATTCTATATGTACATTGGTTAGTCTAAAGGACATAACTCTAAACTCATCATGGTCACATGAATTATATCATCCAATCTAACTCTTATGCATTGATATTTGATCATAGGTTTATCTTAAAGGAACATAGTATCACATATCTATTGACCAACAACCATTTATCCTTGATAGTGGTCTTACCCAGCTATCACTAAACCATACACAACATTATAGAATCACTTTTTTCTTCTTCTTCCAAACAACATTTAGAGGGTCATCATCAACTCTCTTTCTCTCTCTAAGGGAGAGAAACACTTGGAATGTTCATTTAATAAACATCTCCAACCTTCACATATTTCTCATATTGTTGATACATCTTGGATACTAGGTTTCATTACCTTGGTATCCACCTCATGTGCTATAAGGAACTCATATCCTTATCTCATCTACTTTTACCAACATAACAAATATCAAGACATATAAGAGGAGTCTTCCTAATTATTGGAAGGCTCAAAAGCAAAATCATCACAAACTTTATGATTTGGAAGCATAGTCCAAACAACCTTATGCTATAATAAGCTATCCACCCTCATGTTTACAATGAATTCACACTACCAAGTGGAAATAATCCACTTGAAAGCTGTTCCCTAGAAAGGAAATACACAAAGTGAAACACACTTCCCATACCATAGTAGTATTTTTTAAGGGCCACTAGCAAAAAAGTAACTGATTTTATTTTCATTATGCAGGTTACAATTTCTTATGTATCATTTTACCTTTTTCACTTCAGGTTCCTTGACATTAGCATAAGAATCATCATGATTAACATATCTCATTACTCATTCCTTGATGATTATTTATCACACTTGGTATGTTATCTTATTTTATTATGGTTTTCAACCACTTATCAACAAGTAAATCATCATATTCCATATTTTCTTCATTAAATCAAGATCATCTCCCTTAATTTCTTTCACATGCCATGCTAATTTTTCATTAACACTTTCTTACACACATAGGTTGGTCTGAGATTAACTCAGGTTCCACCTTATTTCTTTGTCATTGTTCCCATTCATCTTCTCATTTTGTACTTGTTATAGGAGTTCTCTCTATCTTATGTGTATTTCATACCTTGATTCGCTTTATAAGCATAGACTTGTCTATCTTTTACTTTGTAATCTTCTTGAATCACATCTTCAAGAACTCGTGTTTTCCTTATTTGTATTCTGATTTAGATTTCATGGTGTTGTATCTTTCTCTTATATTTACCAAACATTCAAGTTTTGATAGATAATGATGCAATTCTCATCTTATTTAAGGCAGGATTGAGATATTCACACCATGATTTCTTATTTGTTATGCTCTTTAGATTGTCTCAAAATGACTACTTGATCAGAATAATCAGAAAGATAACAATCTAAGAGTTCCATACTTACCTTTTCTTCAATAATTGAATACCTGGCCAGGGCATCCAAGTGCTGAGATTAGGTAGTATGCACTATATTTTCATGTCATGTCCCTTACTTAAACATCATCCTAGTCTTAAGTCCTAGTGTCCCTCTAGACTCAGTGAACCTAAAGCTCTGATACCAACTTGTCAGAACCCGTTACACTAAATGAGATTACTCAAAACATAAAACACAATCAATCACCAATTAACCACATACCCAAAAATATGGGTAAATTAAAACTGATTTCAACATCAACACCCACTCAGAAACATTTGCATAAGAGACCAACATCTTTCTTTTATCCATACTATGCCAAGAATTTGATACAAATTGTTCTATCACCTTAGACACAACATATATACATAAGAGAATAATATTTGTATATGCCACACAACCAACATCAACATGCTAACAAAATTTCGATTCATTTGAAACACCATATACAAACTTTTTCTCGCCCGGACCTGAGAGTACATGGATGAATCTAGGACACACTAGACATCTAATCAACTTTCTCAAAGATTCATTACTATAGCTCCTCTTTTCTACCACATGTTTGTTTTCGTCACTTCTGATTACCTAAAAAAATGTGGCGAACCACAAGGGTGAGACCCATGTCCCAACAAGAGATATAACTTCCAATAATGTTTATTGATTACAACATTTTTAATTAATTAAATAGTTAAGCAGTTTAATCAGATATAACAAATAAGATTAGCAGTACTGATGATTAATAAAATAAATAAATGAGCAGATAATAACTATCATCATTAGCCATACTATCATCCTTTATCTTGTTGACAATATAATCAATTTAGTAGCATATGCATATCTAGCATCATGAACAATTTTAGTAACATAGCATAGCTAACAACATGAGCATGTCTAATTGGTTGAACATATCAACATAATAAGAAGAGCTAAAAACATAAGCACAACTATATAGATAAGCATGATTAGTAGTATATGCATCTCTAGTTACAAAGTCATGGCTAGCATGCTAAACATAACTAACAACATGAGATAGCTAGCATCATGATCATAATCATTAGTAGAAATATAGTTATCATTTATCAACACAAGCATAGCTACTGTATGTACACATCTACAATCTTAAGCATATCCACAACCTAAGTATATCTACTATCTCTTAATTGCACTAAGCATCATCTTTATGTAAAGATAACAAACAAGGGTTATCATCCAATGTGAAATGTTGTGTATAACCCTAAACAAATATGCTACACGACTGTATTACATCTTTTATTATGCCCTGGGGAATTTGAATCATACCATTCAAAGTCCAACCGACCCCTACAAAGGGCTATTCGGTATCCTAAGATCTCTTCCCCTCGGTCAGTATGAGTAAAAGGCAGTGACATATTAGTCAAAGCTGCCACCACAGTGACATATAGTCTTGTAACTAGCCCACCTTGGTACATGTCATGATGCTAGCATCTAGGGTATTCAAACCCAATCAATGAGGTACAACCACAGTTGTCCTCTAATCACATCATGTTATAATCATGGAGACACAACCATATCCGTTCTCAATCAGATCAGATGTATGAGGCATGACCATAGCCAACCTCCACAATCTGCATTGTGGATGACAAGGATATATCCTCAACCTGCCACCCCCACATACTCAACAGTATGTGCTCCAAGTTTCACTTAGGAATACTTGTTTCACAATCTAGCAAGTTTTGACACTGAAGATGGTTCTACGACATAGGGCACTACAAGATTAGAGTTGCATTTGATTAGTTATGCCAATTGGGTGAATTAAGGATGCATCAAACAAGTGGAAATACAAACCCTAATTCACTTCTAGCAAGCATATAAATATCACAACTTTGAAAAGATATAAAACGTGTGAAACATAATTTCTCATCTCATCATCACATGGTAATATTCACTTGCCATTCATGAGACCACACTAGCCATCATACTATCACAAGATATAAATCCTTTTCACAATATCACAGCGTATCGACCCTTATAAACATAAGAGGATTACACCTCATTCATGGCTCAACCATGCCCAAAGGTCATTAAGACCATCATACTATCACATGATATAAATCCTTTTCACAATATCACAGGATATCAACCCTTCTCAACACAAGAGGATTACACCTCATTCAGGGCTCAACCATGCCCAAAGGTCATTAAGACCATCATACTATTCCCTGCAAGATCATCATTATCTTTGCATGCCTTATAACAAGGCTCAACAACATCACTTACATATAATACACTGGATCAACACAATATTGCATTAATGAGCTAGGAGATATTCATAAACAATCATAGCATGGTTATATTAACTTTAAGAACATTCCTTTATTACATCAACATGCAAAGAATCTAGATATGAGTAACCCTCATCATATTCATAATGCACATGTTTAGCATAAGAAAGTATCAACCATGCGGCTACGATAACCACCAATTAACATATTAATGTTATGATCATATTAAGGAGGTTATTCCACCCTCATTCCATCATATAAGAATGTTAAACATGAATACTCATCTTTATCTATATGCATTAGAGTTAGGTTCAACATGATAAATTATATCAATGTTACTAATCAACACTTATACCCAAACCCTAACTCACGACATCCCCATTGAATCATGGATGCATAAGGTGAAGCATCACCATCACATTCCATACTATTCTTAAGTATGAACCTAAACATAAATCAAGATGTAACCATCAGGTTATAACATACTAGGGTTTCAACAACAATAAGAGAGTACTCCATGATTGTATTAATAATTCAAGGACTATTCATACCCAATTACCATCATTTAGTTATATTAAAGCTAGGTATAACAAGCTATACCTCATTAGTTTTACATATAAACACAATATGGCTATCATCCCTTCTATTCATATGTTTGAATAGGTAAGACTACCTTATTAAGGGTAACCCTCCATTTGTTCCATCATCATTCAACCCATATCACTATACCACTATGTCACACAGAACCATTGGATGTTTAAAAGGTAATACCATTGGTTGTTTACATAAGTAAAAACCTTGGATAAAACACCTATGAAGTCCTTGATTTGTGCTCTATAAAGAGTCACCATCTTACCCTAGACATCCATTGATTAACAACACAAAAAGTTCCATTGAGAGGAGGGTAAAACCCACAATCGACTGTTCATTTAAAACAAGCCATCCATTGTCAACAAGTAAGCTCCTTAAATTGATCATATAAAGGAAACCATCTAAATCACATTATTAGAAAAAACATATTACATTAACCATAATTCCACTTTATTGGAGGAATAAACATTATATCTTGACCATTGGGTCAAGTTCATATGTTAAAACCATCAATTACAGTATAGGTCCGACCATTGCATCAAGTGATCCAAGAAACCATTGGTCTAAATCTTAATTGATGATACAACTATATGATTAACTCACCATAGGTTTTGGAGACCTGATCCACCATCATTAGTGACCATTAAGTTAGCATAGGTTTTTATATCAACACTATATTCACTAATCATCATCAAATATCAAACTAATATCACCGTTGATTGATATCATCATTAGGGTACTTAGTTGTTAATCACTAGGATTCTAATTAGGCCAAAACATGACATAAGGGGTGAATTTCAGTTGAAACCTTTGGTTACCACCATCAATTGTCATGAAGAAAACACCATAGGATTGTTGCAATGGTACCATCATTGGGTCATGGGTTTATAGAAGAAATCAGCTTAAAACTGTAAAATTGACCATTGGTTGATAGGTGCTTAGCACCATAGGTTGTCAAACCAACCTGATCCAAGTCATATTATACCTTAGGAATAAAGTACACATGATCACATGTTCATCTATAACTGAAATAATAATAGGGAACATTATAAAAATCGAAATCCAAGTCAAGCATAGCTTTTTAGTGCATGGATCATCATTTTCAAGCAAGAACATGATCTAGAAAGCTTATGGTAAGCAATAAATGTGGAGTAAGTTATAAAAATTGCCTCTAATGAGAAGATAAAATCCCAAACAGAAGAAAAATCAAGCAGGTAGGGTAGAAAATCCAAGCATAAGCTGTGAACTCGTCCATGTAGCACCTTTTTCATAAAATGAGCAAACCCTAAGCATAAGGAGCAAAAAGGTAGGGTTTTAGAGCTTTAGAGGAATTTCTACCATGGAACAGAAAGGTTCTGACCTGGAGAAAGGTAGGAGGAAGGATAAAAAAGAAATAAATGGATAAAATAAGTTAATACTTACACTTTTAGGTTAAGATCACTAGGAGGAAGCTTTTTAAACCCAAAAAGGAAATCAATTGCAACCCTAAATTCTCTTCCAAGAAGATCCCCTCTTTCTTATTCCTTGGATAGGAAATTCGCAACAGCACAGAGGGAGAACGAATTTCAGAGGAGGGAAGTGGTGGAGAGCAAATGGCTCATTTTGGTGCTTAGGAATAAGTATATGTAACTTTTAGATAAAGAAAAAGAAAAAGTTGAGATTCTAGTATCTATCCAAGTGTCCATGGACTTAAATTATTAAGAATATACAAGCACACACACACACACGCAGATCCCCCACAATCTATATATACCTGCTTAGCTTTTACTTTGTCAAATTTCCAAACAAATCACATAATTCATTAGTTGATAGCTACTAAAGGTAGCTCATCCATGAAGGGGTAAATCCTAAAATACCCTTGAGGAAAACACCTTCAAACCATGGCTCAACTAGGAGCCCCATGGACCAAAATACTCAAGAATGATACTATAACATATAAGGAACATAATGTATGTGACAAATTGCAAAGAAAACCCCTCAATTGGGTAAATTGTAGAAAAGTACAAAATGTGCATAAAATTGCATAACTTGCTCAAACATTGTTCAAAGCATATCACAAGGTTATATTAGGGTTATAAGTATTAAATTATGATAATTAATCTTATTCAACTCATTAATCAAGTTTAGGGGCCTTACAACTATAAACCCCTAATAGGGATTTCACCCCCGAAATCCAAGGTAAACAAAGATGGGTACTTCCTTTGCACCTCATCCTATTACCTTCACATGGTTACTTGCATATCATGGTGATGTCACATCATTCATACATATATCCTCTTGGGTCAGCACAAGACCCCCCACCTAAGAAGACATTCTCAAAATGGAATGTCGAAACTTTTTGTCATCTGTACAACTCTAGTAGTAATGTTCAACTTTAAATTCTAGCTATCATCCTAAAATCATATCTATTGTATCAACACATTACTAAACAGTCATACTTGCTATCTTTTTACCAATCATGGCATGTGTCCGATACCATTCCTTGAAGCATAAAAAAAGTAATGTATCCATCCTTTTTTTATTGTAGATACACTGGCACTGGAACACTTGTCAGTTCTTTTTTAGCATAAAAAGAAATGTTGATGCTGACACATGTCATTCCATACAAGGAAACATCATTACTAGTCAACTTTGTTAGGGGTGAAACAACAACACTATCTTCACCTTACTAGGATTTACACAACCTACTTAGAAGACATATCATGATCCCATAAAGACACTTAATCAACCCCATATCACTCTTGTTCAACTTGTCTCATAGCTATTGCTGCTTCGACAACACTAAGGTTTTGGAAGAAATATTGATCATATTTTTGACCATATTTGAAATACTTTGACATGTCAGCATTCAAAGCTTGATATAACTTGTATGACATGACTGGAACACTTTGTTCCTCCTATTCATAAATTCTATTTATACATTGGTTAGTCTAAAGGACATAACTCTAAACTCATCATGGTCATGTGAATTATGTCATCCAATCTAACTCTTATGCATTGATATTTGATCATAGGTTTATCTTAAAGGAACACAATATCACATATCTATTGACCAACAACCATCTATCCTTGATAGTGGTCTTGCCCAACTATCACTGAACCATACACAACATTATAGAATCACTTTTTTTCTTTCTTCAAACAACATTTATAGGGTCATCATCAACTCTCTTTCTCTCTCTAAGTGAGAGAAACACTAGGAATGTTCATTTAATAAACATATCCAACCTTCACACATTTCTCATACTATTGATACATCTTAGATACTAGGATTCATTATCTTGGTATCCACCTCATGTGCTATAAGGAACTCACATCCTTATCTCATGTACTTTTACAACATAACAAATATCAAGACATATAAGAGGAGTCTTCCTAATTATTGTAATGTTCAAAAGCAACATCACAAACTTTATGATTTTGGAACCATAGTCCAAACGACCTTATGCTTTAATAAGATATCCACCCTCATGTTTACAATGAATCCACACATACCAAGTGGAAATGATCCACTTGAAATCTGTGCCCTAGAAAGGAAATACACAAAGTGAAACACACTTCCCATACCATAGTAGTATTTTTCAAGGGTCACTAGCAAAAAAGTAACCAATTCTATTTTCATTATGCAGGTTACAGTTTCTTATGTATCATTTTACCTTTTTCATTTTAGGTTCCTTGACATTAGCATAGGAATCATCATGATTAACATATCTCATTACTCCTTCCTTGACGACTATTTATCACACTTGGTATGTTCTTATAATGACCACATTTGTGCTTAATTGGTAAACTTGGGTTTACCTGAATGATTACATGCTTGATTATATTGAACATCGTTTAGACTTGATTAATGATAGTAGATCAATTGTGATGTTTCAAACATAAGAATAAACTCTAACTATGATTTTAGTTTGAAGAATTAGGGTTTGAGAAATGTAAACCCTAATCGGCAAAAAATCGGGTTTTGATAGTACATGAATATGGAATTTGATTAAGATAGCTGGGTGGTAAATGAATTTTCATAATTTATAAAAATTTGTATTTAATTGAATTTTGGATATGATATGGATAACCCAATCATGCATATTGGTGAAAAATTTCAGAATATTTCAGTTTTCTTTGAATGTGGTTCTCGGTCGAACCATACTTCGGCCAAAATGTTGATAGAGTGCTTTTTAACAGTGTAGTGTTTTATTTTTAATTATTTATTGGTAATTCCAAATGATCTAAATTAGAGATCTAAAACTCAATAATAAACAACATATAAAATTTTCATCATTTTTGGATGTGTTTAGACCTTATAAGTAGATGAATTATAGTAACTGACATTTTTGCAGAATTCTGGATAGCAATATTTGATTTTTAATTATTTAATGGAAGCTTGAAATGTTCTGAAATTTTAACTGAAGCTTTGTAACTCAATTATACACAAATGCTAAATTCTCATAATTTTTGGAGGATGTTTGATCTCTGAAATACATGAATTTACAGAAACCTTTTTATGACAGAAAGTTTTTTACTGAAATACAAAAAAGTATAGTAAGGGGTCAAAGTGCAATTGACCCAAGCATCTCAATTGCTCTAGATGGTCAACCTAACACACAAGGAGCTCTCATAATTCATGATTCAATCCATAGAAACGAAATCCTAGAGAGAGAGAGTTAGGGTTTGAAAGGAGAAATTGATGGAGATGCTGACCTAGGGTTTTACGGTCCGAGGAATGATGAAATCATGAAAGTTTAATTTCTTTGGATATATTTTCATGGTGAATCTTCTCTCACATGTAAAAATTCCGTCCATCCTCTTATTTGATCCAAAATGGTATCAAAACTTCCCATTTTCTCACTCTTTCTTCATAATCCCCCATTTTTAGGGTTTCCGAGTTGAAAGGAAGAAGAATTGGGAAAATTACTAGGGATTTGATATGAGATCGAGATTTTTAGGGATGAGCTACATTTTTAAGGTGTTTTCACACCTTAGTGTGAGTGGGAACTTCCTTTAAATAGTATATTGCACGAAAATGGGTTAATTCATCCATTATCTTTAATTGCTAGTATGCGACTACAAACCATGAATTGTCTATTTGTTCTAAGTTGTTGCAAAATGATATGAAATGGATTATTCCTCTGTTTGGATGAAGTTTAGATGATAAAATCATATTATAAATGTATATAATACATCCTAATGAGAATTCCCTAAGTATTTGCAGAGGTTATAAGAGTAAACTGAAATATAGGGAATTTGTCTATGACTGAAATTTGCTGTATAAGTAAATAGAGAAAATTGCTTATCTAGATCCCCTTGGTTATGAATGATTATTTATCTATATTCATAGTACATATATGTCAGATACTATCTTGGATTTCATTCAAAGTGAATAGTTTTTGTTTGATATCTCAGTAAATAGGGTGAAACCCTAGATGTGAGGAAAGTTGGATATTTGCGAATAGATATCGTGAAATCCAATTGAAGGGATTTTCTTAACATGATAGACTTTATTTATTCAATGTTATTATTGATGCATGATATCCTAGTGAATGGAATGGAAAACCAAATTCACCTTAGTTCTGAGGTTTCATACATATATTTATTTTATATGATTTGTTGATAGTAGTCTTTATTCAATGAATGTTTATGTCACATCAAATCTTTATGGGATCCATGTGAATAAGTTGTTGCCTAGTGAGAGGTGACAAGATGTGTGATGGCCTAGTGAGACATGAGAATACTTGTATAACCAGTGAAATGAATACCTTGGTCTAAGGATCTAGAGGTAATGGTTACCTATTACAGAGGTAACAATGTTATGTGATGATCTAAGGGTTTGAATACCCATATCCAGTAATCATGATAATGATGTGAAGGGATGAGAATTCCCAATAATGTGATAAGGGATTGAGATCCTAGGTATTATGTGTTTTAAAGATTTGAAAAGTACGCGATAGATGTATTACACCTTTCTTTGTAGCATTTGTGGTGATTAAATGAAACACTAAGGGTAGGGTGTTCAATGAATCAAGTATTGTGATATGAATGTTCTCAGTTATTATTAATAATTCTTGTCATGATAAGTAATTAACTCTTAAATGATTTATCAGATGCACAACTCAAGATTTGGGTTGATATGCACGATTCTAGTGTTTATGTGCCAATTGGACATGAAATCTATTTATTTAAGATTTTTAGTCTGCCTGCATGTATAGTATGTTGATTATTCAGTATATTACAATGTTTTGAATATACTGCTCTGCCAAGTTTAGAATGATATACATGTTGTATTATAACTTCAAATAAGTATACGTGACACCATAGAGATACTAGAGTCAAGTATAAGTAAGAGAAGGGTACAATGTAGAAAGAGCTTTCTAGGAATAATAAAATAATAAACTTAAGAGCCCTGAACACCGTAGAACCCCTATGTGAGGTCTATGCCTTAGGGGTGAAATGACCTAACCCTGGCAGCATCCAATATACGGGGGTCAGAACGTGCTATCAGGTGGCATGGGGGACGAAACCCTAGTGGAAGTCTCCTTAAATTATAGTTTGTAGTGTCCAACATCAACCAGAAGTCTTGGTGGCACTAGAGTACAGAAAAACCAAGAGGTGGCTTGACCCTCCACCTGTGTGCTCAGGTTAGAGGAGGAGTCCAGTTTAGGCTAGAGAGCTATTTTCCTATTGCAGACCAGGAGAGTAGTCAGACTTAGTATTTCCTGGGTGTGTCTGCTAAGTCTTGTACGGTGTGATCGTAGTGCACTACGAGTCTTCATATGTAGAGTACACTGCATATGATCAGGGCATAATAAAATGAATGAGAGGTCAAACAAGTGTGTACAATTATTCAATTATTCTTTGTATATTTCTGAATTATTAGTTCTCTTTATGATTAACCAAGCATTTCATATATTAATTCACTCTTATGGATATTTAGAGTATCCTGCCATATTTATGATTGTCAATTATTAGACTCTCTAAAGCTTTCTGCTGTTATAATTGATATCAATTTCTCAAAAGTATATGTATAATTATATCAGTGCTTTATACTATTTCTTTGAAGTACTCATTCACTGAGCGAGTAGGCTCACCCCTCTACTCAAATTTTTTTAGGGAAATCACATGGACTTGAAGAAGATATCATTGCATCAGAGTAGATCTTCCACAAGAGTTAAGTCTGGGTATAGTTAAGTTTAGTCAGTCCTTGTCACTCTAGGTCCTTGTATAGATGTGAGAGAGTTGTAAATGATGTTTTGTATGTTTATTTCCTTAATAAGAGAGAATGAAAATGATTGTCATGTCGTATGTACATGGAAGTGTGAGAAACATAATGAATGTATGGATGTGTATCATTAATGTTGAGATTACAATAGAGAAATAAAAGTTTAATTCTCTTGTAAAGTTAGTTTATGTGGTTCAATGCAAGAAAACAAAGAGTTTGAAAAAGAAGAAAAAGTTAAGGGTGATCTTTGTATTATGTTAAATCCTCAATTTATACCCTAATCTCATGATTAGTTGTAATTGTGAGATCGGGGTGTAACAACTTGGTATCAGAGCTTAGGCTGAGTTGTCAGAGACCATTAAGTTAGTAAGTTAGAGTCATAAGTGTGGCAAATAGGAGATGTTATGATGTTAACTCTGGGGATTTGAGTATTTGGATATCCTGGCCCGATATATGAGTACTTGGATCAACCAGTATCAAGCTACTCTGTCTATTCTTTCATGTATACCCTGGCCAGGTATACAGTGAAAGGATGGTCTAGAGAGGAACCCTAGAAATATTAGGGTTAGAAATAAGATAAGTAACATGAATTAAGAGCATACTTATAAAATGAGATAGAACTTTCATTTCATATTGTTGTTTTATGGGAGATGAATAGAAATGCTCTTATATGTTTGAATTCAGATATTCAATATTTTGAAATATATATGGGTCTTTAAGATTTGTTGTACACTATGCAGTTGTAGAATTTATTGATTACATTCTTTGTATCAAGTAGACTAGAAATGATCTTTGAATGAGCTTTCCTAAGTGGATAAGTTTTCTTCCACACATTTGAGATGAATAGGAGTTGAGTAATCCTGAGTAGCTCTTGGCTTCATGGACTGTAGGTTCGGCCTGGTCCGACTGGTAGGATGCATTACTGGGATCTAATGACTCCTATTAGTAACATAACAAAAGTAAATTCTGGATAGATTAGATCCAAATTCTAGTATGAATGTAAATACTCTAAGATTTTGAAGTATAAGGGAAAGACTGGGATAACTAAGAATCAGTTGGAACTGAAATCTGAGATCCAACTTTGTGGCCTCATATGAGAAACCCTTAATTGGAAATAAAGGAACACGACATAAGATTCTGATTAAGTTTAATCATTAGTATTATATGAACTCTAAATATGAAATATAGAAAAAATATGAGAAAAGTATGTAAGGGCCAAGATAGTAAGAATCAATCATGAGGAATGGATTATATAACCGAGTACAATGTTTTTATGTACTCTAAAACAAAGGGAAAATAGAAGAAAAGAGTTAAGTATTTGATAAGTACATAGAAGTGAAGAGTCTTCAGAAAAGTTAAAGTGAAGAGAACTAGATGAGCATGTAAATCATAAAACTAGGATAAGAAACTTAGTTGAAACAAAGAGAAATGTTGGAAATAATGAGCTTGATTAAGGAATGAGGGTTATGATATAATTTAGAGCATGGAATGTATACCTTTATTGTGAAATTAATACATTCATCCTACTGCCTTTGGATTCTAAGTCTCTATTGAAACAACAAACTAATTTCTAAAAGAAGAACAAAAGTGTAGCTTAACCAATGAATAAGTCATACAAAGGTAGACTATATTCAAAAGGTAAAAACTTGATTAGAAGAGATACTAAGTTTGACCCATGCATGAGCCGTTTGATTTAAAATGAAGGATATGTAATGTATTAAACATGATTTGAAACTAGTAGAGAGATTATGGATTTAGAAATTCAACTTTACATTAGAAGAAGGATAAAAAGAAATATGTGCAACATGCTATATATGATCATACACCTAAAAGAAGCAACATGATCATAAGAGGAAACTAGAAGTTAAAGATGATATGTGGAATAGCAGTATATGGTAAGGGGATTATGGAAAGTAATGAAAATGTTTGAAACATGGTGGAGTAATATAGATTATAAAAGAAAGAGGTTGCGAGATTCAAGAAAGTGCTAATTAGTCAAGTATCCTTGTTGATAATTAATTAAACCTACATATGAGAAATGTATTAATGAATGTTTGAAGATAAAATTTCTAAGTCTCAAAACCATCTTCTCTTTCATATCATCCTTAATGAAAGCAATGTGGGAATGAAGTGATAAGAAAATGAATCATATCTGATGCATAACCACCATGGTAGAGGCATTTAGTGAATGTAATAATGTCATACAATATGATGATGAAACCCTAGTAGGGTAAATTGAGAATGTAATCTATCTGAATGGCCAAGTAAGAGAAAGGAAATTCAATTGATAAGATAAGGAAGACTTTAGTAAAACTTGTAGATCTAAAGTTTGACTTTCAAATTAAGGGAGCAAAGTTACACACAACAACGTCATGCTACTGATAAGGACCAAACCCTAGAATGTTTAGAGTTGTAGTAGTTCAAGGGTTGTCACTAGTGATTTGACCTTGAATACTAGCATCTCTATAAAACAAGATCATGCAATTTTGCACTATGAGAAGTAAACTAGCACTGATAGTAATCCTAGCTAATCTGAAAGGTTGATGAACAATATGAAAATTATTCAGAGCAAGGGGTAAGAAATAAATTTGAAATGTAACAAGTGTGTTTTGAACTAAATAAGAAGTGCAAGATGAGCAAAGTGTAATCTAAAACAAATTCTTGCAGTGATATCAAGAATGATAAATAATCTATTCTTAGCTTGTATGTTTCAATTTTAGGGATGTTTAATCTACATGATTAAAATGAGAAGGATAAGTAGCAAAAAGTAAATAGTAATGAATGAGAAGAGAGATAAGAGAAAACAATGGCTTTTAGTAATATGTGAATTTGTTTTTAGAAGTATAATTTGTTGAAGGTATATTAAGGGATGTAAATTGGTTCTACATATGATTTCAGTGTACATGTATAAGCAATATGTTAATTTCAGATGTCTGCTAGTTGTAGTCATTCATACCAGTAATCCATCTTAGTATTATACAATTGTTGTATGGTGATATGGTTCAAATGATGATAAAACAAATGGAGGGTTACCCTGAATAAGGTAGTCTTACCTATTCACTCATATGAATAGAAGGGATGATAACCATATTGTATTGATATGTAACCCTAATGAGGTATAGCTTGTTATACCTAGCTTTAATATAACTAAGTAATGGTAATTGGGTATGAATAGTCCTTGAATGACTAATACTATCATGGAGTACTTTGTTACTGTTGTTGAAACCCTAGTATGCTATAACCCGATGGTTACACCTTGAATTATGTGTGGGTTCATACTTGAGAACAATATGGAATGTGATGGTAATGCTTCACCTTATGCATCCATGATGCAATGGGGATGCCATGAGTAGTATTATACAATTTATGTTGAATCTAGTATTCTAACTCAAGACTTTTTTTCTATTGAGTAACATAATAGTAAAAATTCAAAACAACACAGTGAACTCTCTTTTGTGACTTAGAGGTAATACATAACAATAGTACATATTGAGCCGTATGAATTGAGATAGTTGGATCAGATTATCAATGTTGAGGTAACACCTCAAGAGTATGAAAATATTGAAATGGTTGCTTCTCTATCTACTCTATGATTGATTGTGGCATAGAGAATTCATTGGATATCATTGGGAACTATTTCATACATGTTGTGATTATAAAAGAAATAAATGACTTAATGTTGAAAAGTGCATTCAAGTATGAAATACAAGAATATAATGACATGTAAGATTTCAAAAGCTTAAAATAAACTTTTAATATACTTTGTTTGTGTATTTATGTTTTGGGGATGAAACTTTTTAAGGGGGTGAGAATTGTAATGACCACATTTTTGCTTAATTGGTAAACTAGGGTTTACCTGAATGATTACATGCTTGATTAGATCGAACACCGTTTAGACTTGATTAATAATAGTAGATCAATTGTGATGTTTCAAACCTAAGAAGAAACTCTAACTATGATTTTAGTTTGAAGAATTAGGGTTTGAGAAATGTAAACCCTAATCGGAAAAAATTAGGGTTTTGATAGTACATGAATATGGAATTTGATCAGGATAGCAGTGTGGTAAATGATTTTTCATATTTTCTAAAATTTTTGTATTTAATTGAATTTTGTATATGATATGGATAACTCAATCGTGCATATTGGAGAAAAATTTCAGAATATTTGAGTGTTCTTTTTATGTGGTTCTTGGTCAAACTATACTTTGACCTCGGTCAAACTATACTTTGACCAAAATACTGACAAAGTGCTTTTCAATACTGTAGTGTTTTATTTTTAATTATTTATTGGTAACTCCAAATGATATGAAATTTTAAATGAAGATCTTAAACTAAATAATAAAAAACATGTAAAATTTTCATAATTTTTAGATGGGATTAGTCCTTACCAGTAGATGAATTACAGTAACTGAAAATTTCTGCAGAATTCTGGATAGCAGTGCACTATTTGATTTTTAATTATTTAATGGAAGCTTGGAATGATCTCAAATTTTAAATGAAGCTTTGTAACTCAATTATACACAAATGATAAATTCTAATAATTTTTGGAGGAGGTTTGATCTCTGAAATACACAAATTTATGGAAACCTTTTTATGATAGAAAAAAATTTGCTGAAATAAGAAAAAGTATAGTAAGGGGTCAAAGTGCAATTGACCCAAGCAGCTCAATTGCTCTATATGGTCAACCTAACACATAAGGAGATCTCATAATTCGTTATTTAATCCAGAGAAACGAAATCCTAGAGAGAGAGAGGGAGAGTTAGGGTTTGAAAGGAGAAATTGATGGAGATGCTGACCTAGGGTTTTGCGGTACGAGGAATGATGAAATCATGTAAGTTTAACTTCTTTGGATATAGTTTCATGGTGAATATTATATCACATGTCAAAATTACATCCCTCCTCTTATTTGATCCAAAATGGTATCAAAACTTCCCCTTTTCTCACTCTTTCTTCATAATCCCTCATTTTTAGGGTTTTCAAGTTGAAAGGAAGAAGAATTGGGCAAATTGCTAGGGATTTGATATGAGATCGAGATTTTTAGGGATGAACTACGTTTTTAAGGTTTTTTCACACCTTAGTGTGAGTGGGAACTTCCTTTAAATAGTATATTGCACGAAAATTGGTTAATTCATCCATTATCTTTAATTGCTAGTATGCGACTACAAGCCCTAAATTGTCTATTTGTTCTAAGTTGTTACCAAATGATATAAAATGGATTCTTCCTATGTTTGGATGAAGTTCATATGATAAAATCATATTAGAAATGTATACAATACATCCTAATGAATATTCCCTAAGTATTCACAGAGGTTATAAGAGTAAACTGAAATATAGGGAATTTGTCTATGACTGAAATTTGCTGTATAAGTAAATAGAGAAAATTGCTTATCTAGATCCCCTTGGTTATGAATGACTGTTTATCTAAATTCATAGTACATATATGTCAGATACTATCTTGGATTTCATTCAAAGTGAATAATGTTTGTTGATATCTCAGTAAAGAGGGTGAAACCCTAGATGCGAGGAAAGTTGGATATTTGCGAATAGATATCGTGAAATCCATTTGAAGGGATTTTCTTGACATGATAGAATTTATTTATTCAATATTATTATTGATGCATGATATCCTAGTGAATGGCATGGAAACCCAAATTCAACTCAATTCCAAGGTTTCATACATATATTGATTTTATATGATTTGTTGATAGTCTTTATTCAATGAATGTTTATGTCGCATGAAATCTTTATGGGAGCCATGTGAATAAGTTGTTGCCTAGTGAGAGGTGACAAGATGTGTGATAGCCTTGTGAGCCATG
Source organism: Alisma plantago-aquatica (assembly GCA_963693085.1). Lineage (NCBI taxonomy): Eukaryota > Viridiplantae > Streptophyta > Magnoliopsida > Alismatales > Alismataceae > Alisma > Alisma plantago-aquatica. The sequence continues at coordinate 460,216,150 of OY856409.1, forward strand.
AGAATACTTGTACAACCAGTGAAATGAATACCTTGGTCTAAGGACCTAGAGGTAATGGTTACCTGTTACAGAGGTAATAATGCTATGTGATGATCTAAGGGTTTGAATACCCAGATACAATAATCATGATAATGATGTGAAGGGATTAGAATTACCATTAATGTGATAAGGGATTGAGATCCCACGTATTATGTGTTTTAAAGATTTGAAAAGTACACGATAGATGTATTACACCTTTCTTTGTAGCATTTGTGGTGATTAAATGAAACCATAAGGATAGGGCGTTCAATGAATCAAGTATTGTGATATCAATGTTCTTAGTTATTATTAATAATTATTGTCATGATAAGTAATTAACTCTTAATTGAGTTATTAGATGCACAACTCAAGATTTGGGTTGATATGCACGATTCTAGTGTGTATGTGCCAAGTGGACATGAAATCTATTTATTTAAGAATTTTAGTCTGCCTGCATGTATAGTATGTTTATTACTCAGTATATTACAGTGTTTTGAATATACTACTCTGCCAAGTTTAGAGTGATATACATGTTGTATTATAACTTCAAATAAGAAGACGCGACACCATAGAGATACTAGAGTCAAGTATAATTAAGAGAATGGTACAATGTAGAAAGAGCTTTCTAGGAATAATAAAATAATAGACTTAAGAGCCTTGAACACCGTAGAACCCCTATGTGAGGTTTGCGCCTTAGGGGTGAAATGACCTAACCTTGGCAGCGTCCAGTATACGGGGGTCAGAACGTGCTATCAGGTGGCATGGGGGACGAATCCCTAGTGGAAGTCTCCTTAAATTATAGTTTGCAGTGTCCAACATCAACCAGAAGTCCTGGTGGCACTAGAGTATAGAAAAGCTAAGAGGTGGCTTGACCCTCTTCCTGTGTGCTCAGGTTAGAGGAGGAGTCCAGTTTAGGCCAAAAAGCCATTTCCCCATTGCAGACCAGGAGAGTAGTCAGACTTAGCATTTCTGGGTGTGTCCGCTAAGTCTTGTGTGGTGTGATTGTAGTACACTACGAGTCTTCTTATGTAGAGCACACTGCATATGATCAGGGCATAATAAAATGAATGAGAGGTCAAAGAAGTGTGTACAAGTATTCAATTATTCTTTGTATGTTTCTGAATTATTAGTTCTCTTTATGATCAATCAAGCATTTCATATATTGATTCACTCTTATGGATATTTAGAGTATCCTGCCATATTTATGATTGTCAATTATTAGACTCTCTAAAGCTTTCTACTATTATAATTGATATCAGTTGCTCAAAAGTATATCTGTAATTATATCAGTGCTTTAGACTATTTCTTTGAAGTACTCATTCACTGAGTGAGTAGGCTCACCCCTCTACTCAAATTTTTTTTAGGGAAATCACATGGACTTGAAGAAGATATCATTGCATCAGAGTAGATCTTCCACAAGAGTTAAGTCTAGGTATAGTTAAGTTTAGTTAGTCCCTGTCACTCTAGGTCCTTGTATAGATGTGAGAGAGTTGTAAATGATGTTTTGTATGTTTGTTTCCTTAATAAGAGAGAATGCAAATGATTGTCATGTCATATGTATGGAAGTGTGATAAACATAATGAATGTATGGATGTGTATCATTAATTATGAGATTACATTAGAGAAATAAAAGTTTAATTCTCTTGTAAAGTTAGTTTATGTGGTTCAATGCGAGAAAACAAAGAGTTTGAAAAAGAAGAAAAAGTCAAGGGTGATCTTTGAATTACATTAAATCCTCAATTTATACCCTAATTTCATGATTAGTGGTAATTGTGAGATCAGGGTGTAACAATTCTCTTGTTTTATTATGCTTTTCAACCACTTATCGACAAGTAAATCATCATATTCCACATTTTCTTCATTAAATCGTGATCATCTCCCTTAATTTCTTTCACATGACATGCTAATTTTTCATTAAAACTTTCTTACACACATAGGTTGGTATGAGATTAACTCAGGTTCCACCTTATTTCTTTGTCATTGTTCCCATTCATCTTCTCATTTTGTACTTATTATAGGAGTTCTCTCTATCTTATGTGGATTTCATACCTTGATTCGCTTTATAAGCATAGACTTGTCTATCTTTTACACTATTATCTTATTGAATCACATCTTGAAGAACTCCTCTTTTCCTTCTTTGTATTCAGATTTAGATTTCATGGTGTTGTATCTTTCTCTTATATTTACCAAACATTCAAGTTTTGTTAGATAATGATGCAATTCTCATCTTCTTTATGGTAGGATTGAGATATTCACATCATGATTTCTTATTCGTTATGCTCTTTAGATTGTCTCAAAATGACTACTTGATCAGAGTAATCTGAAAGATAACAATCTAAGAGTTCCATACTTACCTTTTCTTCAATAATTGAATACCTGGCCAGGGCATCCAAGTGTTGAGATTAGGTAGTATGTACTATATTTTCAGGTCATGTTCCTTACTTAAACATCATCCTAGTCTTAAGTCCTAGTGTCCCTCTAGAGTCAATGAACCTAAAGCTCTAACACCAACTTGTCAGAACCCGTTACACTAAATGAGATTACTAAAAATATAAAACATAATCAATCACCAATTAACCACATACCCAAACATATGGGTAAATTAAAACCGATTTCAATGTCAACACCTGCTCAGAAACATTTGCATAAGAGCCCAACATCTTTCTTATATCCATACTATGCTAAGAATTTGATACAAATTGTTCTATCACCTTAGCCACAACATATATACACAAGAGAACAATATTTGTATATGCCACACAACAAACATTAACATGCTAACAAAATTTCAATTCGTTTGAAACACCATAAACAAAATTTTTCTTGCCCGGACCTAAGAGTACATGGACGAATATAGGACACACTAGACATCTAATTAACTTTCTCAAAGATTCATTACTATAGCTCCTCTTTGGTGTCACATGTTTGTTTTCGTCACTTCTGATTACCTAAAAAAATGTGGCGAACCACAAGGGCGAGACCCATGTCCCAGTAAGAGATATAACCTCCAACAACGTTTATTGATTACAACATTTTTAAGTAATTAAATAATTAGGTAGTTTAATCAAATATAACAAATAATATCAGAAGTACTGATGATTAACAAAATACATAAAGGAGCAGATAATAACTATCATCATTAGCCAGACTATCATCCTTTATCGTGTTGACAATATAAGGAATTTAATAGAATATGCATATCTAGCATCATGATCAAGTCTAGTAACATAGCATAGCTAACAACATGAGCATGTCTAATTGGTTGAACATATCAACATCATAAGAAGAGCTAAAAACATAAGCACAACTATTTGGATAAGCATCATTAGCATTATATGCATCTCTAGTTACAAAGGCATGGCTAGCATGCTAAACATAACTAACAACATGAGATAGCTAGCATCATGATTATAATCAGAAGTACCAGTTTAGTTATCAACACAAGCATAGCTACTGTATGTACACATCTACAATCATACGCATATCCACAACCTAAGTATATCTACTATCTCTTAATTGCACTAAGCATCATCTTTATGTAAAGATAACAAACAAGGGTTATCATCCAATGTGAAACATTGTGTATAACCCTAAACAAATATGCTACACGAATGTATTACATCTTTTATTACACCCTGGGGAATTTGAATTGTACCATTCAAAGTCCAACCAACCCCTGCGAAGGGCTATTCAGTTTCGTACAAGATCTAGGAATGTCAGTATCCTAAGATATCTTCCCCTCAGTCAGTACGAGTAAAAGGCAGTGAAATATCAGTCAAAGCTACCACCACAGTGACATATAGTCCTGTAACTGGCCCACCTTGGTACAGGTCACGATGCTAGCATCTAGGGTATTCAAACCCAATCATTAAGGTACAACCACATTTTCCCTCTAATCACATCATGTTATAATCACTGAGATACGACCACAGCCATTCTCAATCACATCAGATGTATGAGGCATGACCATAGCCAACCTCTACAATCTGCATCGTGAATGACAAGGATATATGCTCAACCTGCCACCCCCACATACTCAACAATATGCATTATGAGTTTCCCTTAGGAATACTCATTTCACCATCCAACAAGTTCTGACACTGAAGATGGTTCTACGACACATGGCACTACATGATTAGAGTTGCACTTGATTAGTTATGCCAATTGGGTGAATTAAGGCTGCATCAAACAAGTGGACATACAAAACCTAATTCACTTCTAGCAAGCATATAAATATCACAACTTTGAAAAGATATAAAATGTGTGAAACATAATTTCTCATCTCATCATCATGTGGTACAATTCACTTGCCATTCATGAGACCACACTAGTCATCATACTATTACAAGATATAAATCCTTTTCACAATATCACAGGGTATCAACCCTTATCAACATAAGAGGATTACACCTCATTCAGGGCTCAACCATGCCCAAAGGTCATTAAGACCATCATACTATCACAATATATAAATCCTTTTCACAATATCACAGGATATCAACCCTTATCAACATAAGAGGATTACACCTCATTCAGGGCTCAACCATGCCCAAAGGTCATTAAGACCATCATACTATTCCCTGCAAGATCATCATTATCTTTGCATGCCTTATAACAAGGCTCAACAACATCACTTACATATAATACACTGGATCAACACAATATTGCATTAATGAGCTATGAGATATTCATAAACCATCAGAGCAGGGTTATATGAACGTTAATAACATTCCTTTATTACATCAACATGCAAAGAATCTAGATATGATTAACCCTCATCATATTCATAATGCACATGTTTAGCATAAGAAAGTATCAACCATGTGGCTATGATAACCACCAATTAACATATTAAGGTTATGATCATATTAAGGAGGTTATTCCACCCTCATTCCATCATATAAGAATGTTAAGCATGAATACTCATCTTTATCTATTTGCATTAGAGTTAGGTTCAACATGATAAATTATATCAATGTTACTAATCAACACTTATACCCAAACCTTAACTCACGACATCCCCATTGGATCATGGATGCATAAGGTGAAGCATCACCATCACATTCCACACTATTCTCAAGTTTGAACCCAAACATAAATCAAGATGAAACCAATCAGGTTATAGAATACTAGGGTTTCAACAATAATAAGAGAGTATCCCATGATTGTATTAATCTTTCAAGGACTATTCATACGCAATTACCATCATTTAGTTATATTAAATCTAGGTATAACAAGCTATACCTCATTAGTTTTACATATCAACACAATATGGTTACCATCCCTTCTATTCATATGATTGAATAGGTAAGACTACCTTATTAAGGGTAACCCTCCATTTGTTCCATCATTATTCAACCCATATCACTATACCACTATGTCACGCAAAACCATTGGATGTTTAAAAGGTAAGACCATTGGTTGTTTACATAAGTAAACACCTTGGATAAACCACCTATGAAGTCCTTGATTTGTTCTCTATAAAGATTCACCATCTAACCCTATACATCCCTTGATTAACAACACAAAAAGTTCCATTGAGAGTAGGGTAAAACCCACATTTGACTCTTCATTTAAAATAAGCCATCCATTGTCAACAAGTAAGCTCCTTAAGTTGATCATATAAAGGAAACCATATAAATCACATTATTAGGACCAACATATTACATTAGCCATCATTCCACTTTATTGGAGGAATAAACATTATATCTTGACCATTGGGTCAAGTTCATATGTTAAAACCATCAATTATAGTATAGGTTCGACCATTGCATAAAGTGACCCAAGAAACCATTGGTCTAAGGTTTAATTGATGCTACAACTATATGATTAACTCACCATAGGTTTTTAAGACCTGATCCACCATCATTAGTGACCATTAAGTCACCATAGGTTGTTAGATTAGCACTATATTCATTAATCAACATCAAATATCAAACTAATATCACCATTGATTGATAATATCATTAGGGTACTTAGTTGTTTGTCACTAGGCTTCAAATCAGGACAAAACATGACCTAAGGAGTGAACTTCAGTTTCCACCCTTGGTTACCGCCATCGATTGTCATGAAGACAACACCATAGGGTTGTTGCAATGGTACCATCATCGGGTCATGGGTTTATAGAAGAAATAAGCTTAAAACCCTAAAATTGACCATTGGTTGATAGGTGCTTAGCACCATAGGTTGTCAAACCAACCCGATCCAAGTCATATTATACCTTAGGAATAACACACACATGATCACATGTTCATCTATAACTGAAATCAGAACAGGGAACATTATAAAAATTGAAATCCAAGTCAAGCATAACTTTTTAGTGCACGGATCATCATTTTCCAGCAAGAACATGATCTAGAAAGATTATGGTAAGCAATAATAGTGGAGCAAGTTATACAAATTTCCTTTGATGAGAAGATAAAATCCCAAACAGAAGAAAAATCGAGAAGGTAGGGTAGAAAATTCAAGCATAAGCTGTGAGCTCGTTCATCTAGCACCTTTCTTCATCAAATGGGCAAACCCTAAGCATAAGGAGCAAGAAAGGTAGGGTTTTAGAGCAATTTCTACCATGGAACAGCAAGGTTCTGACCTGGAAAAAGGTAGGAGGAAGGATAAAAAAGAAATAAATGGAGAAAATAAGTTAATACTTACACTTTTAGGTCAAGATCACTAGGACGAAGCTTTTTAAACCCAAGAAGGAAATCAATTGCAACCCTAAATTCTTCTTCCAAGAAGATCCCCTCTTTCTTCTTCCTTGGATAGGAAATTCAGAAAAGCACATAGGGAGAACAAATTTCAGAGAAGGAGGGAAGTGGCAGAGAGAAAATGGCTCGTTTTGGTGCTTAGGGATAAGTATATGTAACTTTAAGATAAAGAAAAAGAAAAGGTTGAAGTTCTAGTATCTATCCAAGTGTCCATGGCCTTAAATTATTAAGAATATACAAGCACACACACACAAGCAGATCCCCCACCATATATATAGACCTTCTTAGATTTCCTTTGTCGAATTTCCCAGCCAATCACATAATTCATTAGTTGATAGCTACTAAAGGTAGCTAACCCTAAAATTACCCTTGAGGAAAACACCTTCAAACCATTTCTCAACTAGGAGCCCCATGGCTCAAAATACTCAAGAATGATAATATAACATATAAGTAACATAATGTATGTGAAAAATTGCAAATAAAACCCCTCAATTAGGGAAATTGCATAAAAGTCCAAAATGTGCATAAAATTGCAAAACTTGCTCAAACAGTGTCCAAATTGGACCAAATTTGAAACTTAATCTTGTATTATGATTTCAAAGCATATAAAAAGGTTATATTAGGGTTATAAGAATTAAATTATGATAATTAAGCTTATTCAACTCATTAAGCAAGTTTAGGGCCTTACAGTTGCCTCCTGAGAAAGAAAGAACGCAAGATGGACACACCTCCTGCAACTCAGTGGAACCAACCAAAGGGTTTTGTAAGTGAATAATATCACTTATATGACTAAAAGGTAAAGAACATCTAGCTATCACTTCTCTAGTGATAACATAGTGTGTCACACTCGGGTCATCCAAAATAGATATAAAGTAGGAAGAAGACAAATCTGAATGAAATAACTCCATCTGACCTATCATGACCCGAGGTTTGACTACTCCTTTTGGTCAAATCATAGCATAGAATCGAGCCATTGCCTATTGTTTCCCTCGTCCTCTACTGGCCTATCTAGACAAACCAACCTGTGATGCCTGGCTGTATCCTCTACCTCCACCATGGTTGAACTGTCGTTGTTGCGACCCTTGATGACTCTGTCTCAGCTGTTGCGTCACCTCCTCATCCTTCACTAGGCAAAATAGACTCAAATGTCCCTACTAATCACACCTATACTAGGTCTTCGTGTCAAACTACAACCTAGTCAACCCTGTTACTGAAACTAATGCCACATTGTGAGCTTCTGCCGGTGAAAAACTACGACATCTACCCTTGATTGGTGACCACTGTGATGGAACAACTGAACTCTATTGTGACTGAGGTGCTGAAAACCTATGCTTCTTGAAGCCTCCAGAACACTGTGATTGGAAATGTGTTGACCTCTTCTTAGCATTCACTTCACACTTCTCTATTGCAGACTGCTCAATCCGTCTCATGGACTCCACAAACGTGGCAAACCTCTCCCTATTCTCTAAATTTGATACTGTCATCATCAACTCAGAGCTCAAACATTTCTCAAAATGTCAGATCCTCTCCTTATCTATCATAGACATGTGCGGGAAAAACCTCAACAAGTCCATGAACTTGGCCTCATACTCATTGATCATCATAGATTCCTGCCAGATCTTCTCAAACTGTAAGATCTTCTCATCTAGATAGGTCTTTGGGAAGTATCGGCTCACAAACTCCTGCCAAAACTCCTTCCAACTGATCACCACACCAAGCCTCTCCTCCTCCTTGATGGCCCACCAATGGCCAACACTACCTTCAACATGTACACTGTGTGCTTCACCTTATCCTCTTCTGGGATGTTGAGGATCTTAAAGGCCTTCTCCAGCTCTGTCAGCCACATATCTATGTCCACCGGGTCTTTCACACTAATGTACTCTATCACCCCCACACACCTTAACTCTCTAAGTCCTTCCCAAAACCTTGGGATTCTTCATTGGGGACAACCACCTTTGTTTTGGGGTACGAACATTCTATCCACCATATGTGTCATTGTGGCCATGAACTATCCAAACATGGACTGGAAAGTGACATTGGCCTCAGTTGCTGGGTCGAACTGAGGCAATTCAGGCACTCCATCTATTCTTACTAGCCTTCTCAGACCACCTCATGGTGCATCAACACTACTCTCAGCTTGTTCTTCATGTTCTCCATACATATCTTTACCCTTCTTCTTCTTCTTCTTCTTCTTCATAAGAAGAAGCTACAATCATATATGTGAGATACACAAGAACACACACAAACCCTAGTCCCATGTCTCTGTAGACTCAACAAACCTAAATCTCTGATACCAACCTTTATCATATGACAACTCGATGTCACATGAATGAGATTAGTCAAAACAAAGTGCGAAATAAACACTAAACATCTAGATTACCAAAAAACACGGTAAATTAAAACTGATATTATTTCACTACAAAAGAGGAACATATTACATCCAACTCCATAAACAATCCCACTTGTATCATATGTCATACCATATAGGTATTTACATCATTGTTCACTAGACAACTTGCCACAAACCTGGTACGAGGTTAATCTATTCATATGTACAAGCCATAGATGTACAACCATGGAATATTGTGAAAACCTCGTATCGATGTACAATATCTACAAAATACCCCCAAGGACCTAAGAGTATAGGAACGAAACATAAGACTCTACTACAAAATACTAACATCATATCCAAACTTCAACAACTACTACTCTCCTTGTTGTTCTTCCTCAACTGCACAATCTCTACCATGTCGTACATGACCACCTAAAAGTTGTGGAAACCCACAGGGTGAGACTAACATCCCAACGAGATATATAACTCTCCACCAGTGACTATTATTAGAATATATAGATTATATAGCGGGAAAGAAATGCTATTAACATGATGATAAGATTTAGCTAAATGAATACTTTAAATTGATAACACAAATTAAGCAGTTTAAGAAACTACAACTGATCAGTAGATTATCCTATATTCTTAGAAGGAATATCAAGAACATGTGTACAAGATGATAGCTAAGCAGTACAAGAAACAAGGCAAAGGGGTCATCCAAATGAATCATATTTTTGACCCTAAGAAAAATATACTACATGACTGTATTACGTCTTTTATTATGCCTTGTGGAGATGAGATATACCACTTATACTCCAACTGACCACTGCTAAATTGAAATTAGCGACATACAAGATCTAGGAGAACCAGACTCCTATGATATCCCACACCCTCAGTTAGTCTGAGTCTGCTGCAGTGACATATAGAGTCAAAATGCAAATAAGCCTAGTCCGCCTTGGTATATAGGCACGACACTAGTAAGATAAGGAGACAGTCGTCCTCCTGCTAGGATATGATCACTACCATTACTGAAAATATATCATTTGAGATACAACCTCAACCGTTGTCCTATCAAGGCATGACCATAGCCATCCTCAAAACCAGTGATTATGGATGCAAGGATATATCCTCAACTTGCACCCCCGCATATTCAACAATATGAACCCTGAGTTTCCCATAGGAATTACTTGTTTCACCATCCAATAAGTACTGATGCTGAAGATGGATCTATGGTTTAAGGAAACCTACATGATTAGCGTTCCACCTAATTAATTATTGCCAATTGGGTGTCTTTTACTGCATCAATCAAGTTACAACATACAAACCTTAATCAAATTCTACAAAGATAGGGGTAGGTTGAAACGTTAGAAGATATAAAATGAATTAACATAAATCTAATCATACCATCACATGATACTATCTCACTGCCTTATAATAAGACATCACCATTATCACCTCATCTTGGGATAACCATCCCTCATCACATCACTAGAGGATATCACCTCACATTAAGCATTAAGCCTTTTCCAGGTCATAATACCCAATCACAAAGTTCTTGCATAACATAATTATTTTATCATGCCTCACAAAGGCTCATAATCATCACCCTGTGTCATCTAAGAGATACCATCACAATCACAAGCTATGGTGTGTATTCAACCTGCAGCATTAGGGTTACACAAGTAGGAGAGAGAAAACATCATTACATGCTAATCGCTTCAAGCATGATAAACATTACATCATGCACTCAAGATTATGGTTAGGGTTTCTCATAGATAGCCAATTAGGGTTTCCATCACAACACTCAACATCAAACCCTAGGTATACCACTTCCCACATCTTTGGAACACATCAAGTTAGGCATTATTATTATGATCAACCAATCATACCAACAACACTATGTATAGTCCAAACCACATAGTGACCACATGGCTCAACATGTGTAGTGACCACATGGTTAAAAAAGTGTAGAGACCACATGGCTCAACATGTGTAGCAACCACATGGCTTAATATGTGTAGAAACCACATGGATTAATATGTGTAGCAACCACATGGCTCAACATGTGTAGTGATCAAACCACATAGCACCTATAGAGACCACTTAGAAAATAAGGTGTAGCGACCTCCAAACTGAACTAAATGTAGCGACCGTAAGAGAAACTAGGCTTAGGTTTTATAGTGAACAAAGAACCTAGGTAGCGACCATCCATCATAACAAATCCATATCGACCAAATAATCCATCTTGTGTAGTGACCACATAAGGATCAAAGCATTGCAACCTCAAAAAGAATCATGAGTAGTGACCATCACAAGGGCTTAAGAGTAGCGACCCCAACAACAACTCATGTAGCCACCAAGGTAGCTTAGGTTTAGGATTATGGTGACCAAACCAGAACCCTAGCACACCATTAACATGGTCATAGTAACCACAAGGACCAAGAAAGCATGTCGACCAAAATCAACAGCTTAACATCAAGAAACTCAAGCATCAACAAGTTAAACACCACACGAAGATGATGAACTTCAAAACCCTAAAATGACCATCACCAAGATCAGTAAAGAAACCATGCTAAGAAAGATGAAATCAATCATCCAACATGAGTAAACAAGAACTAAAACCTCCATCTAACATATGATAGCCAATCCATAAACATGGCCATAAAACCAATCTTTCAAGATGTCACATGCAAGCATAGCATCTCCACCATCCATATATCTTGAATACAAGGATTAGGGTTAAGAGAAAGAGAAATCTATACAAGAATAATTCATAATATTAAACCCTAAATAAAGATAGCATCATCTAACATCTTATGATCATGTTTTGGAGATTAAACAATAACATGCAAGCAAGATAAAGGTGCAACAATAGAAAAGGGGAAAGTTATATAACCCGCCTTGAGGCGAAGATCAACTTCAAAGCCACAAGCTCCAAGAGAGAAGAGGAACACCAAGCTTGGATCAACTCAACTCCAAGAAAGATCACCTCAAGATACGAAGACCAAACCAAGGTCAAGGGAAACTCAAAAGAAGGGGGTACAAACCCTAGGCCAAAAAAGAAATAAGAAAGAGGAGAGATTCACCTCACTCAGGTACTACCATGGTCAAACCATAATATCAAACTCTATAGAGAAAAGTTCCTCAAGATAGCCATCATGATAACCCGTGGTCTAATGGCCAAGAGAAGAGAGAAAGATATAGGGTTCAAGAAAAACGAGATCAAAGAGAGATAAACTACTTACCAAGATCAAATATCACCAAGAACCACCACAACGGCGATGATCAAACCCTAGATCAGCACATGAAAGTGGAGAACCACCACTTTATCCAAGATCAACACCTCCACTTGCACCACCAAGCCCAAGGCTGAATACAAGCAAGAAGAGGGAAAGGAGATCTAAAGGGGATACTTGAATGTGAAAGAAGGGGTATAAATACCTAAGGGTAGGAGAGAGGTAAAAGGTATGATGTGTCAATATAATAGAGGCTCTCAAGACACATGTCCCTTAAAAACCACAGCCATTCAAGCACTATAGATATGCATGCATAAAAGGGTGATAAAAAACAAGGCCATGTAGCGACCACTTGGTCCACTACTCTCCTTCGGTCAAAGCAAACCCAAAGAACAACATAAAAGCAACTGCTACCAAAAATATCCAAAGCAAAAGGGTCTCTACAAACAAAGTACAAGACCACAACTCCTTAGGTTTCTATAAACCAACCAAGAACAAGTGTATTGATTGCTACACTCAAACAAAGAAAAACATTTTGGTCGTAACACTCTCAAAACACATCGAGCGCTACCAAGAACCAACATCAACATGGTAGACACCACCAATTCAAGCATCCATTCAAACCATGCATACCCTAGCACCAACATGTGATGTCACCTCATCAACTAAGGTCCAACAAGGCACCCCTAAGCATCATTCTCTCTCTCATGATTCTAAGGCGCAAAGGCACATCCAACATGTGACAAATTCCAAGATAAACCCTCAACATGGGTAAAATGCAACTTGGTCCAAAACAAGCATGCATATAGCATGATTAGCTCAAACATTATCCAAACTAGACCAAACTAAAAACATAAGCATGTCACATGTTATTAAGGTGAGTCACATGGTTATATTAATGTTTAAGCATCTTATTATGATAAGGGAGAAAGATCAAGCACTAAGCTAGGTCAGGGGTCTTACACCAAGCCCTTGATCTTATGTGAGGTTTACATCATATCTCAATTTCTCTTAATGATAAAACAAATACTCAACACATTGTTCTTGTAGACATAATTGAAATCTTTAAAATCTTATACATGGTGTCAAATAAACTAAATTCATCATTTACTTACTACCTTAGTCTTCTTATCTTCCTTTCCCTTTAGATTATGTGGATACATGTAGGAGCACGCCATAAATTTACGATCTTCTCCACCTCTTATTAGAAGTTTTGTAAATTCTAGAAAGATTTCTTATAGATTTGTACATCCTATGATGCCAAGTTTTGGTCAAGCTATTCCCAAAAGATATCTCCAATATTTGCAGGTCCCAAAAAATTGGTTTGTAGAATCATCACCTTTACCTCACATGAAGCGCTTTGTGTCTACATTATCTTCCAATTCTAGATTCTCATCATTGTTGGAATCATATCCTTATAAGATCTGAATGTGGTTAGAGTCCATCGGTTATGCATTGTTAACCACATTGTGGTAGCTCCTTGGTCCTCATGTGGGTGTTGTTTACATATGTTCCATAGAGCATCGTTAGTTGCTCCCTCCTTCCACTACGACTATATGTCCACCATTCTTCTTGAAATAGTTGAGTAACCCCACATGCGTGATAGGTTTTGTGAGAGTTTATATCTATGGCATAAAGAGAGGCATTTTCTCCCCCTCTCCTACACTCATGGAGAAGACTGAATGTCCGGGAGGTGGTAAACCAAGGTGGCAACTGGAATCGAACTTGAGCTTCTTTGTTAGGGGACGTTGTGACTGACCACTTGAGCCACTCCTTGTCAACCTTGAAGTTTATATATATATATATATATATATATATATATATATATATATATATATATATATATATATAATGTATACACACACAACACACACACACACACACACACACACATATATATATATATATATATAAATCAAAATTTGGTAAATATTATTCCAAAGACCTGACAAATTTAGGGGAATTTTACAAAGTGTTCCAAGTCTATAGTACTCACTTGTAGGAGAAGAGGAATCCATATACATAGAGTATAAGTTTGAAAGCTTTACATATTGCCCCCCTATACTTCCAATATTTCTTTTCATTTTCTATGTTTCCTAGAGTTCCTTTCTTTCCAAGTATAGAAGTATACTACAGAAAGAATAGACAACAACTTTCTCTTCTGTTTGCTTGAGTTCTTGCCGAGACTAATGATCATCTCCTCTATGGCCCACAACCTAGGGGTTTGAATCCAAGCTCTTCACATACCAATTCCCAAAGGGCTCGAACAAACGTGCATTCTCGAAAGAGATGCACATGTGATTCATGTTCTTCACTGCACATGAAGCAAGTTGTGTTCGTACCAGTACCAATGTACCATGCATCTACCTTATCTAGTGTAAACAAGGATTCAAAAGTAGTGTGATATAGACACAAGCTCCATTTTTTAACCTCATATTCAGTCCCAATGTATCTAGTACATCAATTGTTATCTCCTCTAGGTCATATAAGTTCCAAAGGATTCATATTCGATTGCCTTAATCTCCATTTACCAGGTTCATGCGAGATGAACTCTTGTTTTCTCAATTCCCATATTGAGATTGTTCAGTTAATTAGTCTATAATGGCTCTCTCTGGTGGATGGTTTGAAGTTAAGTCCCTTGGGGTATCATTATCTCATCCAACTAGCCCAACATGAATTTTCCTGTTGATATTTGATGATTCTTATCATTGTAGCCCAGTTGGTGATTTTCTGTAGGGGATTTCACACCCACACCACCTTTTGTAGGGTAATATGGAAATAGAGTAGGCAAAAAAAACATTTAACTATCATATTCTCCTTTGAATAGTAGATCACGTCAACAACTATGTAATGGGAAGGAGGGTTGCAAGGTTATACATGGTCCAAAAGCAAGTCTAATGACAATTTCCTTGTAGTAGAGTGCACATTTCTTCAAGTTTCACCTAGACAATATCAACGTCGGCCTCCTGGCTGATCACCATGAACAAAAATTGACTTTATCCTTCGAGCGGCAGGCAACAACCTCCTCGCCTCTACATTAGTCTACATGGACCATCAGGAATTCCTATTGTTCTAGACAAACGGACAAGAATGAGTTGTACCTTCTAGTCAGTGTAATACCATTGACGTGCTCTCCCATAGTAGTCTCTCCCTCGATATCCCTCTCTTTGGTGGGTAGGACTTGCTCCATTTCTCTCGGTTACCACAACTAGAGAAGACAACAATTGTTGGAGTGATTTATGTGTCTCTAGAAAGTCTCGAATACCCCTATATTTATAGGAGGGTTAAGGATAAGAGTTCTAGTCTGAACGGGAGTTGAAGGGGAAGGGATTTAATGAATTTTAGTAACTCACAAATGGCGATATAGTCAGTTCAAAGGTGAACCGATTGGTTGGCATGTGAGTCAACCAGTTCCACCCTTGAACTAGTCGTTTCAACATGTTTCCCAATTGCAATTTGAATAGGCAACTAATATCTGATTAATGCATAGCATGGAGTTAGCACTAATCCTTGATCTAATCAAATTGATCAACTAATCAGTCAGCTTACAACCTGAACTGGTCAGTTCATAGACCTCAGCCGATTGATTCACTTGCTGTACTGATCGTCTCATGGTTCTGATTGCCAAACTTTGTTCAATTGACTTGACACTTGAATCAATCAGTTCAACACTTGAACCGGTCGGTTCACAGTTCAATCAATCATTTTTAAACCATTGTTGTTTAAATTGAATACCTAACTCTTTAGTAATCAAGCTTAAACAACATTCATGAATAAACTCCTATTCTAAGTGTATCCTATGTGTGGCCCTATAGGTTCTAAATTACATTAGCAGTGAATGTCCATAACTAATTTATGACATCACAAGAAACAAAGGTATCTAGAAACACATCATTTCTACCCAAGTATTTTGAAAATTTGGAGAACAACTTTAACCTACAATATGTGATTGGTGTTATAATGTTTGTATAGTTCCTTTGTCACTGATTTCCAAATTGAACTGGTGGCATGGAATCATGATCCCCTTCAATATTCAAACTATGTTCCTCAAACTAGATCAAACTATTTGAGACATGTGTAAGCTCAATATCACATATTGACTCACATGAGCATGGCCATGCATTTCTCACTTATCAAGTGGCTAGGATATCATACTCCTATATGAGGGAAAAATCCCATCTACATCACTCATAGTCACACCCATGTCTCACAATGCACCCAAGCACCACTTTTATGGCAACCTTATTCAAGGTTACAATGAATTATGTCTAAGTACATCGGATGACACATGCTGAGTTTAGTGATTTTAGGTCTAATAACCACAATCACCACCATCACTATGAGAGATGATTCTGACTACCAATTATGATTTCCATGTATCACTCTCAAAATGGGTCTGTATGATACAATGTTCTCTAATGAGTATCTATGTGTTTGGTTTGATATCACATATCATAACTTAATGAGATTTTGTCATCAACCAACACACACTCTGGTCTTATGTGTTATTTTTGTCTATCAACCTTCCACAATAACATCTGACTAGGGACACAACAAGAATGTATATACTCCTGACATCCGTATGATCTCATTATTCATGTCCTCAATCCAAAGACATATTTCATTGAGTAATATCATTCTTTAGACATTTATTATGTCACATCATTATCTCATGACTCATTAAATAGAATAAATTGGAAGATTGCCTTTATTATTAATCAAACCATTTACAATATATGCAATCACAATCATCATATGATTGTCTCTCTGGGCATACATACCAACATACTCCCACCCACATTTAGAGCCAATCACCTATGAACTTGATTCCAAATGATCTAACATGATCATCATGCTTCTGATGCAAAAGTGCTTTTGTCAAGGGGTCAACCAAATTGCTTTCGGTTGGTGCTCTGCAAATCTTCACATCTCCTCATTGTACAATCTCTTGTATGAGATGCAACCGCCTTTATATATTCTTGGAATGCTGATGTGATTTGGGTCCCTTAGCTTATTCAATAGCTCCATTGTTGTTACAATATAGCTCAATTGCATTGCTGATGCTTGGAATCACCCCAAGTTTAGAAATGAACTTCTTGATCCAAACAACTCCATTGTTGCATTGGATGCAACAATATACTCAACCTCTGTTGTAGAATCTGCAATTTTCTATTGCTTGGAACTCTTCTAGTCACAACTTCGTTGTTGAGGCAAAACCCCAAATCTAGATTGTGATCTATAGTTATCTTTGTTAGTTGGGAGCTTGCATCGGTGTAACCCTTTACCACTTGCTCTTCCTCAGCACCATAGACAATGAACTAATCCTTAATTATTTTCAAGTACTTAAGGATGTTCTTCACGACAGTCCAGTGGGCATCATCAAGATCTAACTAATATCTGCTCATCATTCTCAAGGCATATGAGAGATCAAGATGAGTACATAACATTGCATACATGATGGATCCAATTGTAGATGCATATGGAGTCCTACTCATGCATTCCCTTTCTTCACACTAATTGGGATGTTGAGATCTAGAGATGGTAACACCATGAGACATGGGCCAATTTCCTCTATTTGAGTCCTCCAAGTTGAACCTCTTCAACACTTTATCAATGTATGTGCTCTGACTTAGTCCAAGAAGCCTTCTAGATCTATCTATAGATCTTGATTCCTAAGATATTGGATGCTTTGTGTAAAGAGTGGGACCCGATAGTGGGCCTACTCAATGGTAAAAACATGAGCCATGTAATATTTAAGCAGCGGAAAACATAACTATTTACAAAGTTACAAAATGTTCTTATGTACATAACTTTCTCACCCTAAGGGTGGTACATAAAATGAAAAGATTACACCTATTCACACATATGCCCATATGCAGAGGGTAACAAGGCTATCTCAAGTTGTCCTTATGTCCATCAATTAGCTCACAAACATCCTCAGTCTTTGTCCTGTCAAGCACCTACACCTGGGTGGAGGGAACACCCAGAAGAATAGGAAAACAAGATATGTATCAGCAAAAGCTGAGTATGTACATTAGAGGATTAACTAGGGAATTAAAAGTAAAGTAAGATGTTCCCATCAAAAGGGAGGCATTAAAGCTAGGTAGGTTTCAATGAGAAGTACCAAAAGAAGGAATTTCAAAAAAAAAACGAGGCATATAAATAAACAAGTGAAATAATACACCTTGCCATTAACCATTCACAATATCACAACAATCATAATAATTTCGCATGTATATATATTTGAATAAAGTAACTATAGTAGGGCCATGACACCACTGGGTCATTGGCCTAAGTAAAATGGGTGGAAAAGCACACCCTAGGCGGAAAAGCACACCTCTGTATATATAAGGGTAGAAAAGCATACCCCGGGTAGAAAAGCATACCCTAATGGTTATGCATAAGCGTCTACGATAGTTAAACTAGTCGAACTATCTAACATGCATAAATAGAGTGGCAAGATTTCACAAACATGTGGCATGATTTAAGCACAATAACAGATGGGGTCATTAACCCAATTCAACAAGATAGTAATTTCAAAAGAATAATAATAAATCCAACTGGAAGTATATGAATTGTCCAACAAATGGAATAAGAGAAAATATTTCAAAAGATGCCTCATTATGGGAAAATTTAGTCGTATAAATGCCCAATTATAAATAGGGAGGAGTACATACCTTATGTTCATGGTCAACACTATTTGTAGGGGTAAATATCATAGTTTGTCCATATTGACCTAAAGGTGTTGGATATACCCATTAGTACACAGATATCAAATCATAACTGGATGTATATCTAAACCTAGTATCAGTCATCCATTGTGAAGTTAGGGTTTTAATCTCATTTATAGTGTTAGGGATGGTTTTACTATTATTCACATGGATACTCTAACTAGAAATATCTTGAGTTTAACATGAATTGCCTTTATATGTATATTGGTCATATATTCATGCTTAGATCCTTATGTGTATATGCAAGTATATTCCATATGAAAATTCATTAGGTTCACATATAATCCAACTAAGATATCATATAGGTATACGTTTATAAAAGTACATTTTATACATGTCATTCTCTCTTTCATCATTTATTTCATAAATTGACTAACGTAGATGTATTCCCAAATTATATTTATATTACTAATTACCATCACTTGTGTAAATGTGTTCCTAGGGTTTTTCATGTTTAGAAAGGATTTCATTGGGTACATAAGGTGTTTTAAGTAGACTTATACTTAAATATGAAAGCTTGATATTGATTAACATGCATATATTAATATTTCAGATTCGAACCAATAGATTGAGTACTTTAATATCATCTTTAACCAAACTCTACATACATGACATATTATGACTAATTCCTATACTTGCTTATATATATATTATCATTAGGGTCATAGTCATATAGAATTTTAGATCTTTGTTTTGCTTCTACTAAATATTGACGTACAATATATATATATATATATATATATATATATATATATATATATATATATATATATATATATATATATATATATATATATATATATATATATATATAGATGATAGTCCAGTAGTAATATACATACTTGAGTCTACTATTCTAATTTTTAGCCATGTGTCAATTTTACCAATATATTATACTAGTTCATTAATCTCATTGATTAACTACTTAACGACTTGGATTGTATGAAAGGTTGCCCATCTTTTAGATGTTGAAACCAACTGAATTTTAGTTATCAATATGCAAGTTGGGTTTATTCAATGTATGTAAAGTTGTACCTTTGATCATAGTTGCTAAGAGGAAGTTATACAAGATGCCTATCCCAAGGTGCATGTCGTAGGTGGTCTTGCCGTTGAGGTGAACCGGCTGTTGTGGGGGTTTTGTGATTCAGGTTTGCAGTATAATCACCCTTGGATGAGGGAGTATTATCAGCAGCCGAGATTCTAGAAGACAGGAGGAACCACGATAGATCTGTGGTGCCTGATGGAGGCAGCTGCAGTGTTCAGGGATGAAGCTAGGTCTGCGGTGACTCCTTCAGTAGACAATGACGTCGATGTTGGCGAGGGAAGGATAGAGGTTTCCTTTTCCCAGTGCTGACGGCGTTACAGGTGGTGAATGGCGGTGCAGCCTGGCGGAGTGGGAGAGGAAGACATCGATGTAGGGGCGATGATGCTACATGGAGGCACCTGACACAGGCTGGCGACACTTTCTTTGCCTGGCATTGTTTGGCGCTGCTGGACGCAGGTGAAGGAGGAGCCAACAGAGGAGAAGACGTGTCTGGCGAAGGAGGTGTCTGACCGAGTAGATGAAGCAGAGGGGGAGGCAGCCTGGTAGCGTGTTGCTTGAGCCGGCCAAGGTGCCTAAGGCGGCAGTGAGATGGAGCAGGCTGGTTGGGTTCAGGGCTCTGTCTCGGGGTGTCTCTAATCTTGGTGGCGCTCATCACCATGGTCATGGTGGTGGTGGGTTTCCGCCATCACATTGGCTGGCTGCGAAGAAGGAGACTAAGGGAAAAAGAACGAGGGACAGAGACATTTCCTTCGTCATGGCGTTCCCGTTGCTTTCGAGGGTGCAGAATCATCGATGGCTCTGACTACTGCCATGACTCCCATCACAATACTATAGAAACCAGCGACAGGAAGGCAGAGGATTCATGGAGAAGGAGGCGTCGCGGTGTTGTCTCAGACAGGCGTTGGTCACATGTGCAGAAGAGTGAGTAAAGTCATGCCATTGGTGGCCAACTCTCTGCTGATGTCGAAGGATTGCAGATCTAGCAGAGTAGAATGAAGTGGCAGTGTCGCTTGCTGGTGATTGATGAAGCCGGAGAAGACCGCTATACTAGGAGGCGCTGGCGTTGAACAGCCATAGTGACCGGTTCTAGGGGGAAAGGGAGTGCAGCGGCTAGGGTTTGGGGATAGGATGGCAAGGAAAGGGAGGAAGAGGAGAGGATAAATAAGCAAAGGGGCAGAGACGAAGAGAAGGAAACGTCCGCTGGGGACGCACAACACTGGGGTTATACGGGCAAGGGAGAAGAACAGTAACGCTGACAAAGTCGTGTTATAGGGTTAATTAACGCGTTACATGGTTAATTAACTAGAAACAGATCCTTGATAATTTAGAACTTATGTCAATTTATTTCTTTTACTCATAAATGAAATTGGGAGAGCAATTATTGTTCAATTAACTTGAAAATAGGTGGTTAGGGTAATTAGGGCATGAAGAACTCGATTTTGGCCTCAAATTTACTCTTTGAAAGTGTTTCCTATAATATTTCATTACTTGCATTCTCAGTATTCATTTGATGTACCTATTAACTTTAATAACACCAAGGTTTTATGATATCTTATGTTAATTTAGCCTTTTGTTTTTTGAGCAAAGATTATGTATGTTGATAAAACAGTTCTAAGGAAAGAGGAGGGATGAGTAAGATAGCCAGAGTTGGGTATGTTACACTTTGCCTAAGTCCTTCATAGAGAATATATTTCCTAGACAAGTCTTTACCATCTATAAAGTAGAATGTCATTCCACATCAATAGTATGTCATCCAAATACAATATGAGGAATACAATCTTGCTCCCACTAACCTTCTTTTAATCACAAGGTTCATCTTAATTTTGACTAAAGCCATACTCTTTGACTACCTCATCAAAATGGAGATTCTAGCTCCGAGATGCTTGCTTTAATCTATAGATTGACCTTTGTATCTTACATACTTTATTTGCATCCTTTGGATTTATAAAACCCTCAAGTTATGTCATGTACGCATCCTTGATAAGATTTCTATTAAGGAATGTGGTTTTAACATTCATCTTTCAAATCTCATAGTCATGATAAGCTATAATGGCAAACATGGTTTTGATGGACTTCACCATGGTAACGAGAGAAAAAGTTTCATCATAGTCAATACCTTGAACTTGTCTAAAACCCTTTGCAACCAATATGTCCTTATAGGTTTTTACATTACCATCCATATCGGTCTTCTTCTTGAAGACCCACTTGCACCCTATGGGTTTTACCCCTTCAGGTGGATCCACCAAGGTCCACATCTTGTTCATGTACATAGATTATATCTCAGATCTCATGACCTCAAGCCATTTCTCATATTTTGGTCCTTTAGAAGCTTATAGGTAGGTTGTTGGTTCATCATACATGACCAACTCACTACCTTCTTGAGTCACAAGATAACCAAATATTTCAGGCTCAAGGCACGTCCCACTAGATCTATAAGGTCCTTGTGTTATATGAGGAATTTGAGATTCCATAATAGTTTGTGACTCTCTATGTTCCTCTAGTACCTATAAAGGTTCAATGCTTTTTTTTGGTCTAAAACTTTTTCAAGTTCTACTTTCCCCCCACCGATTCCTTTAGAAATAAATTCCTTTTTCGAGAATACAACATCCATGACAACAAACACCTTTTCATTAGATAGGTTGTAAAAGTAATATCCTTTGGTTTCCTTAGGATATCCAACAAAATAACATTTATCCGATTGGGGTCCAAGTTTTTCGAGAAACTACTTTCTCACATACGCTTCACAACCCCAAATCTTCATAAAAGACACATTGGGATGCTTCCCATACCTTATCTCATATGGTGTCTTTGGAACTGATTTAGATGATACACGGTTTAGTGGAAACACAGTGGTTTCTAGAGCATAACCCAAGAACGAAGTCAGAAGATCAACTAAACTAATTATTGATTGCACCATATCCAACAATATGTGTTTCCTTCTTTCTGATACACCATTATGTTGTGGTGTTCCAAGTGCAGTCCATTGTGATACAATACCACAGTCACACAGAAGGTCCTCAAACTCTTGGCTTAAATATTCTCCACCTTGATCAGAATGAAGTGCCTTAATACTTTTACCAAGTTGGTTATGTACTTCATTCATGAAATCCTTGAACTTTTCAAGAGTTTCTGACTTATGTTTCATCAAGTAACATAGTCATACCTATGAAAGTCATCAATAAAGGTAATGAAGTATTGATAACCACCTCTAGCATTTGTTCTAAAAGGGCCACATACATCACTATGTCTGAGTCCTAATAGATCACTAGACCTTTCATTATTTCTAGTGAAGGGAAACTTTGTAATCTTTCCCAACAAATAAGACTCACATGTCTCTATTGATTCAAAATCAAAAGAGTACACCATCTTTATGGAGTCTAGATATGTGAATCTCATTTATGTGCCCTAGACAACAATGCCAAATATATGTTTTGTTTGAGTTATTGAGTTTTAATCTTTTGATATTTATAGTATGAACATTCGTCTTTAGATCCAACAAATAAAGACCATAAGACACTGGGGCACTACCATAAAAGATCTCAACTTTTGAAATAGAACATTGAGCGCTCTTAATATGAAATTCATATCCATCCTTGTCCATACAAGATACAAAAATGATGTTTCTATTTTTGGTAGGTACATAATAGCAGTTCATTAACTATATTACAAGCCTTGTGGGCAGAGATAAATTATAGGTTCCAACTGTAGTGGAAATAACTCTTGCTCTATTTGTGACTCACAATTTGACCTTGTCCTTTTGTGAAGGCTTACTTCTTTTTCATATCATGCATAATCGAACATACATGAGATACACATATGGTATCCAGTACCCAAGATGAAGAAGTAGACAAATTTATCTCAATAACGCATATACATGAAGTGGAGATCTCTATCCCCAACTTCATCTTCCTAAATCCCTTCAAGTACAAAGGATAGATTCCTCTTATACTTTTCTTTCTCCTTACCTTGAGTGATGAAGATATACATTCATGCTTATCCTCAAAACTCTTCATTAACTTTCTTTCATCCTTGGACTCCATTCCACTTATCACTATCAAGGATCTGTCCTTCATCATTCATGCTTCGACATTTATCATCATGCTTAGCAATTCAGATAGCGGTCTGACCATGTTATCCAAGTGGTACCACTCAATAAAATGGCTATATAATTCAATCAATGATTGTAGAATCATATCCATGGCCAACTCTTGGTTCAAAGAGAATCATAGTTCTTCTAGATGTTCTACATGTACAATCATATTGAGCACACAGGTCTATACTGGAACTCCCTCTGTTATCTTACATTCAAAGAGCGCCTTTGAGATATTGTACCTTTCTTACTTTGTATGATTGATGTTCACATTCTTAAAAGTTTTACCATCTCAAGAATCCCCATATCTTCATACTGCTCAAGCAACTCATAGTTCATGCAACATAGCATAAGGTGCTTTATGTCCAAGGCATCGTAGGCATGCTTCCAGTAAGCATCCAAGTTAGCTCTAGGCACATTAGGAGTAGGTATTTCTAGCACTGGTGTCTCTAGGCCATCAAGCTTATGATCATCATTGAGAACCCTTCTCAAAGTCCAAAATCCATTGTGGACATTTGTCCTGTTAAGTGTGTCCTTCTTAAGGACTGATCGCAACAATGATTTTAAGCCATTTGTTTCTACAAGAGAAAATTCACAATTTGTCAAAACACTTTTGATTTGATTTGATTAAAACAAGATTTGACGATGTTTAATTAGGCCTTTAATTAATTATCGCTCCCATTATTTTGTTCAAATTGATATCCCTCACATATCAATTTAGAATATTGCATCGTACAACCTTATAATGATCCATGTCCCAAGATAATTAAGATATTACCCACCCAAACTCCAGTTTCCATAATCAATCATTAATGTAGGCAACTTTTTCCAATTGCATCTTATGTAATTTTTGGACAGATGGTATGCGCAACTCTTTGCCATAGTCATATGCATGCTTCTAAGTGCTTAATATCATTAAGATCACTTAGTTAAGTCTAACCCAAAGCCAAGATGATAGTAATGCACCCTGCTTGGTAGGCCCACATAACTACCATCACACTTCCATGAGATGGACAATGCACCACACTTGGTGTGCCCACGCATAGTCGATCAAGCTTGTCATGTGTGTTGCTAATAGAAATCATCTAAGACTTACTATGTTATTGTGGAAATTTATTTTTATAAATATATATACATATCCAATCACCACATAGCTATAATACATATCATATACATGCTATATCCCACAAATGTAAACATGCAATTAAAATATAAGTGATGTTTATGGCCATACCATTGTAGTTCCTTGGAATTACCACCACTTAAGGTCTACATCACATGCAACAACTTGTTGCTGATGAAGACATATGTGTGAACCAATCTAGGCTGACTAGTTCAACCCTTGAATGGATCAGCTCACCTCTTGGTCAGTGGGTTGGTCCGTCATAATGGTCGTTTGGTCTCTGGTACAACATTTTTTGACCCCTCTCGTCGATCGATTGGGCCACTAGCCGATTGGTTCGACTCCTCCTATCATCTAGTCTCCTCAGTCCTCCAGTCGATCAACTCATCATCTGAATTGGGCGGATTGTCTGGTGTTGTGCATCTTCTTCATAACAACAAGAATTAAAACTATCCTAATGCTAATAAACATATTACATGGTAATAGGGAAACCTCGAGTTACATTCGAGGGGAGCATAGGAAGGAGAGAAATATACTTGTACATATAGAAGAGAAGATAGAGGCTCAGTGTGCAAACTGAGATATAAACAAGAATAAACAACCACACAACCATGCACACAAATCTAGGGTTATTATCCAGAACTATGCGTGACATCCACCATGAAAACCAACTTTTAGGGCGACACATGTAAATTGCATATATATATATATATATTAGTTGGGATAATATGTGGTATTTAATTAGATATGCACATTAATAATTTTAAGTGTTCACATTGTATGCAATAAATAAATGACAAAAACCAAAATCTGATCATATCACTTAAATGTCAAAACATAGTAAATTGTTTGATACCACTGTAGGGTAATATAATGACAGAGTAGGTTGCAAAAAAATATTTAATTGTCATATTCCCCTTTGAACTTAGATTGTGTCAACAAGTATGTAGTTGGAAGGATGGTTGCAAGGTTATACCTGGTCACAGAGTAAGTCTAGCAACAATTCCCTCACATTAGTGTGCACCTTTCTTCAAGTTGCACCTAAACAACGTCAGTCTCATTGTCACAGAACCATTTGTTACCCAAATCCTAAATCCAAATGACTATAAAGTCAATGGTGATAGGACCTAGGCCTCTGTACCTAGCACGATAGTATCAAAGAGCATATGTGAAAGTAGAAAGCTTAGCATATATGAACATATAATAAGATAAAAATACCAATCATAATCTCAACATTCAACTAGTATTATTAAGCAAAATTATCCGTTATAAGCTTCCAATTACATGTTCAAGAGTATAATTTTACAAGTTTGCTCATGTATACTAGGGATCTCACAACAAGTACACCAGACATAGCTCACCAAGCCCAATAACTTCTAGCCATCTATAAGCCTATAAAATATGTGAAATAAGGTAGGTCAAGCACACTAGGTGTTGAGTACAACGCTAAAAGATACATTAAGCATTTAAGGATGAAAAAGGGTCCCATACACCATCTTATTAATGCAAAATGTGAATATTGTGCATTAGGATCTGCAAACATCATGGAATTTCTAATTTCAAGAATTGGAAGGCATTTGATGCATAATATAGGTCAAACACATCATTTGCTTCAAGGCATAATCAACATTCACATATTGGGGTGCATATGTGCATTTAGGGCCATATAGTCATAAGGAGTTTAGTTAGCATCATATAGAAGCATACGATTATTGACTTTTAAGGTTAGGGGAGTCTAGATGTCATTTAGAAATATGATTAGCAATATAGACCAAAGTTCAACATTAAAGTACCAAACAAGTCACATATGTGCAATTAGAGGCATTTATGTGCAATAGGGATGATTAGGACCCTCATGTAGTTCAAATGTGCACAAAGTTACTGATTAGATGATAAAAAGGGTAGAAATGCATTAATGATTCGAGCCTTATCATAAGGATGCATTTAACCATGATTAATTTGGCAAAAGATCTCATTTTTACCAAAACAAGGAAAAAGTAAGGGGTTTTAGAGTCTGGAAATATGCTCATATTTTATAACTTTTTGAGGGGATCAATTTTATATATAGTTTTGTATATTTTTACCAAAGGAGTAGAGAGTTATGTATTTTTAGAAACTTACATTGAAACTTTATGAAAATATCAATCAAGAACTTAGGCAGAGTGATGTGGCATTACCCTCAATGAAAAGGAGGATTCACCCCATTGATTTTGTGATCAAGGATTGGTGGGGTGTTCTTGTCTCAGTCACTGTCCACCTCTCTCTTGTGGTTCCTGGTGCTGGCCTGTTGGTTTCACCTACGGGGCGGATATAGGGCGTTCGTCAGTGCTCTCCACCGCTGCCTGCTTGTCGGGCTACATCTCCTCACTTATGTGGCTGCCTTCCATTGGTTACACTGTCTTGACTCACGTGACGAGGCATGTGCACTGGGACCATCCTAACCATCAACCTCTCCTTCCCTAGTGATCAGACGATTCACATTCGTCACCCACCCACACACCCCTTGAGTGTGGCAGCCTGACTGCCATGCGAGTGGCTCGTCGGAGACCAGCGATGCACCTATTAATGGGCTCGGGCGGACCTGTAGGCCATCCGTCTGGCTTTGCCATGTTTTTACAAGGGAAAAGGCAGGCTAGGTTGGACACACAGACCATTGGGCGGTGTACCCCGAACCCCTCCATGGTGGCGGCACTACTATGGGGCTAGAGGAAGAAGAAGAAGCAAAAAAGGGGGGCAATCTAGGGCTTGGGAGAGACCAAAAATATGGGGGAAGAAAGTGAAATGAAGAAAAAAGGGTACTATTGATTCAATTAGTCAAAAGGGGTGAGAAACGAATGTGATTGACCGTTGCAAAAGTATGGTTAGGTGAGCTCAACGACAATGGTGCCAGCTCAATGTATGAAGGTAAGAGAAGTTTGTGACCCTTAATCACTCATCCTACAGTCCAGATCAACACATTTTAGGGTTTGGGAGATGAGGGGTGGTGGCTGGGCCACACTCCCTCTCACGGGTCCTAAAATGGCTAACCCAGTAAGCATAAAGGGGATTAGAACATGTTTAAACATGATTAAATTGAGAGATTTTAAAAAAATCATAACTTTGGATTTATAACTCCAATGAGGTGATTTTTTCATCGTTGGAAAGATAATTGAGAGAACAACACATTATAGAGCCAAAATAGTATAGTAATGAGGTTCAATTTCACTAGAAATATGAATACATGTCAAGGAATGGTACATATTTAAAATGCAATTCAATATCACCTTTAGTAAAAGTGAACATTGATGTGACTAAGTTGGAGTCCCACAACCATCAAACCATGGGTTCAACATTGAATTGAGTAAGATGCTACTTGATGAGAGAGAAATGGTATAATATAGGATAGATAAAAGTTAGGTTGTCACATCCTTCCCTCCTTAAAATAATTTTCATCCTCAAAATTCATGTAAGATCATAGTCAAAGGCTAAAGTTCATATATTCATCATGTTTAAATAAACCACCCATAGGTGTCAGGGTATTCATCATCACAGGGTGTGCACATTGGTTGTCATCATCAAGGGTGTACTCGTCTCATTTCTACATGTCACTTGGTATTTTATCATATTATGACATCATTTTGATGTTAGGGTTGCATAACCCTCATCCGTATAACTTAGGATTTTGTTCGTGTATTAGTACAAGCTCAAGGTGTGTTATAAAAAACTATGCTATTGATTTCTCAATTGGACATGTTCATCATCAAAATATTCATTTAAGTCTATAATAGTCCTTATATCTTCATCAAGTTGCAAATTACATGTAGGAATTAATTTTCCCCAAGATTATACTTATTATTCCCAAGAGCATCATCATATCGAGTTACTCATTTTTCATTTGGGTATTAGATTAGGCTGTTACCCATGATTGTTCAAGATAAGATCTCTATGCATCATTACATCAAGTTCATGATTCCAAATTACATCTTTCATGCACGATATGATTTCATACTAGGTCTAACTTATGTGAGTGGCATATTTTATATACATTAAGCTTTAAGTTAAGTGAGATATTTCATGTGTCGATCATCCTTCTAGTAGCAACATCATTGTTAACATTAAGGTTTCATAATTATCTCACTTGTATCTCAAATGAGCTCTAGAAGCTCAAGCCACTCATGCTTAGACCTATATATATATCCAACAAGACATGCTAACCACAACCATCTACCCATAACAAAATTTCTACCCATCTCTCAAGAAACAAGGGCAACCACTAGATTCCTTTATATACAACTACTAACCCAAATACGAGGCTCATCATGGATATCACACATCATATGTATCATCTTAGGGTCTTGGGACATCTCCCTCACCTATAAAGCAAATATCATATATTCAATTTCCTCTTCCTTCAGGGTTAGATCTTTTCATATGAAATATAAGGTTCAACATTTTCAAGGGTACCACATTTTAGGGGACTCGACTCAATACTAAAAAGTAGTCTACGTATGGACTCATCATCATGTATTTAATCATGCATATTTTCAACATTTCACATATTTTGGAGTTATCCCATGGTGGGTCAACTCATATCAAGATGTTACCCTTTTTGTATGTCCCATGCTAGAGGTCCTCCCTTGTAAAGACATTGAGGTATATGTTGGTCCCCAAACCATATATCACATATTAGATCTCAACACATACAAGACTAGGCACAAGCAAGCATGCCAACCCACTAGCTATGTTTAGAACATCAACCGAGTCATGTGTACCATACATGGGGCTAGGTCTATCTAGGGTTGCATGGTCAAACTATTCTCATATCATCAAATGTAATTTCAATCATCTTGAAACATCTCATAAAATCACATTAACATTATCATCATCATCATCGTTGTCGTTGTCATCATCATCATCATCGTCATCATCATCATCATCTTCATCATCATCATCATCATCATCATCATCATCATCATCATCATCATCATCATCATCATCATCATCATCATCATCATCATCATCATCATCATCATCATCATCATCATCATCATCATCATCATCATCATCATCATCATCATCATCATCATCATCATCATCATCATCATCATCATCATGGTCAGACTATTCTCATATCATCAAATGTAATTTGAATCATCTTGAAACATCTCATAACATCACATCATCATCATCATCATCATCATCATCATCATCATCATCATCATCATCATCATCATCATCATCATCATCATCATCATCATCATCATCATCATCATCATCATCATCATCATCATCATCATCATCATCATCATCATCATCATCATCATCATCATCATCATCATCATCATCATCATCATCATCATCATCATCATCATCATCATCATCATCATCATCATCATCATCATCATCATCATCATCATCATCATCATCATCGTCATCATCGTCATCGTCGTCATCGTTGTCATCGTCTTCATCATCATCATCATCATCATCATCATCATCATCATCATCATCATCATCATCATCATCATCATCATCATCATCATCATCATCATCATCATCATCATCATCATCATCATCATCATCATCATCATCATCATCATCATCATCATCATCATCATCATCATCATCATCATCATCATCATCATCATCATCATCATCATCATCATCATCATCATCATCATCATCATCATCATCATCATCATCATCATCATCATCATCATCATCATCATCATCATCATCATCATCATCATCATCATCATCATCATCATCATCATCATCATCATCATCATCATCATCATCATCATCATCATCATCATCATCATCATCATCATCATCATCATCATTATAGGTCATCTAGGCTACTTACTAGCCTAACTTTTGTCATGGCTCTAGAAAACTCTAAAGGCTACAACTATCATCTAAACTCTCTCATCTAGACTTGATGCTACATCTCTTTCTCTTAGGTCACATTGACACTCACTGCCTTTCTATGTGTGGTAATAATTTTCATATATACATATAATAATACTTAGAATATGTTTTCTCCAATGTTGAAACAAGCAGTGAAAACCACCATAATCCATTCAAATAAAACTAAAATAAAAATGAGTGACCAAACTCGTTAGGCCGTCTAGTACCATGACACCTAGAGAACTAGAAAGAACATGATGCATGCTTGTGTAGATACCCTAAGCACATGTCACAAACATATGTATATGGTAGTAGTAATATATACCTTTTCTCACCCTCCTAAACCTACAACCCATACTAGTTTACAGACGGAGGAGAAAAGAAAGATCTAGGGATTATACAAGTCTACACATAGTTCAGAACATCTAGGTTCTAACCTAGAGGCTAGGTCAATATAGAGAACAAACAAAATATTATTAAGTTTCTAGAGTTAATATGTAAGGTGAGTTTAGTTTGTGTTTCACATGAGAAATGTAGGTGTTGTTATTGTTCAGACTCTGATACCATGTATCATGAAATTGTTTGTTACCCAAATCCTAACCCCAAATGACTATAAAGTCAATATTGATAGGACCTAGGTGTCCATCCCTAGCATGGTATTATCAAAGCACGAATGCATAAGTGGAAAGCTTAGCATATATGAATAGATAGCAAGATAAAAGCACCAATCATAATCTCAACATTCAACTAATATTATTAAGCAATATTGTTTGTTACAAGCTTTCAATTACATGTTCAAGAGTACAATTTCACAAGTCTGCTCATGTATACCAAGGATCTTACAACAAGTACACCAGACATAGATAATCAATCCCATCAACTTCTAGCCATCTATGAACCTATAAAATACGTGAAACAAGGTGGGTCAAGCACATGAGGTGATGAGTACAGTGTTGAAAGATACATATACATAAGCTTTGCATAATATGAAAAGATTTGTAGAAGTAACGAATAAGAATAGTCAAGTTAAGTATTTAGAAAAATGATAGCCCATGTTTTATATCATTTTACTCCAATCATACCAACAACATCTTATATCATAAGGCCTTTGACCAACTTCCCATTGGAAGAGTCCATAAGGGTGCTCAAGATTAGCTAACCCTTTTATACGTAAGGGGCCTCAAGGCCATCACCAAGAGCTAACCCTTTTATCGACATGGTCTGCCCTATCTTGACAACTCAAATAGGATGCCAAACCTCGTGTCCTTACCCTGAGAATACATGTTGGTTCATAAGGTTTGTATAATGGAGTTTATATATTATGTTTGCAAGTTATAAAACAACGACACGAGTCAAACGTCGAGTATAATACTAGAGTGCTACATGGCAATTTTTGAGCAAGTAAACAAGCATACATATGTATAGAATTTCAAGAAATAAAGAAATAGTCATATACTTATTAAATCCCATACTTGATTTAGAGGTTTCATAATCTATACTTGACCACCTAGATCTCAAGCAACACCTAGTTAAGCACAAGATTGCATACATGCATTAGATTCTCATCATTAAGCCTAATTGGATCCATTTTAAGGTTTTGGCCAAGTTAGGTTACAAGTTTCTTAATTACATGTTTAATGATATTTTACTAATTTATATGTCATCATGAAGATGTTTTTCAAGTTTCATGTCATTCTGAGGTTCCAAACATTTTATATGATCATTACAAGATTCATGTTCCTCATGTACATTTTAAGGTTCAAAAGACTCGTTATAGGTCAAGAAGGTTTATGATCAACAAGACAAGAGAAGCAAGAGTAAAAAATGGTTTAGGTTAGTAATAAAAAGACATATGAATCAAATTCAATACTATGTGGACGACCCCAAGGTCTAGGCATCATGGTCCAACTTGGTATCAACATATCAACTTACATTCAAGATCCAACATACAAGACTTATAACACTAGGGTCCAACATATGACCTAAGTGGGACATTTACTTCCAAGTGATCATAAACTTAGGTACATCCCTGATATAAGAGGGGATAGCATAAGAAAGGGATTCATGACAATTATCAAGCTTAAGAACACCATTCAAGCCATATAGGTCACATTAAGCATTTAAGGATGAAAAAGGGTCCCATACACCATCATATCAATTCATAGTGTGGATATTGTGCATTAGGATCTATAAACATCATATCCATTCTATCCATAACTGAACCATGAATCTCCCCTTGATGCACCTAGAAGATAAGAAGCCCCTCTATAGCAGCCCTTAGTAGCGTTGTTATCCCCGCCATAGATGTCTTCTGTGTTGGCCATCTATTGATCATTTCCTCCTGTTTATCCATGCAATCATCAAAATCCTTGACCTATAGATTACCTCCAGCCATTGGAAAGCCAATATATTTTTTGGGAACTTCCTTTCTCCACTTCTATTGCCTCGTTTAACATGTCTTCCACCTAGTAGCAATTTTTGGATAAGAAAAGATATGTTTTATTTGTATTCACACACAACCATGTCTGCTCCCTAAAAACCCTTAGAAGAGTCTTTAAGCTCTCCAGAGTGTTATGTATGTCTTTAACAAAGACCAACACATCATCAACAAAGATCAAGTGGGTCATCACCTTTGTACCGTGAACTGTATAGGGCTTGCTATCCTTCTTTCTTTCCATAACCCACATCTTCTATGTAAAATACTCCATAACAATCACAAAGAGAAGAGGAGATAGGGAGTCCCCTTGACGTAGGCCATTACTCCCTCAGAATATACCTGTAGATGTACCATTTACCAAAATAGAAAGCTTGTAGTCCCAACACATTATTTCATCCAGCCTATCCACTAATCATTGAATCCCATTTGTTTCATAATCCACCACAATTTCTCCCATCTAATGCTGTCATAGACTTTAGAAACATCCAATTTTAGGCAAGCTTTCCTACTTCCTCTCATGACATTGTAGTCCAACAAGAACTCCCCTGCCAATAGAGCACAATAACTTATTCTCCTCCCTGTCACAAAATCTCCTTGATTTATAGAGATAAGATAGGGAAGTATTAGCTGCAATCTAGCAACTAGAATTTTTGTAATGATTTTGTATTGAACCAAGCAACATAATATAGGTCTAAAATCAGCAAGAGATGATGTCACCTTATTCTTGGGAATGAGTACCTAAAAAGAGTGATTAAGTTGTCTCACCATGTTACCTCCCTCCAAGAACCATGTGACATATGCAATCAGATCCTCTTGAATGATATCCCATGCCTTTTTGTAGAAAAAACATTGAAACCATATGACCCTGGTGACTTGTTATCACCAATACTCCATAATGCCTCTCCGACTTCATGTTCATTGGTCTTCCTTGTAAGTATGTTATTGTGTGTACTCTTGAGCTTGAACTCCCACTCCATCTCCTCCTCTTCTATATCATTGCTGAAGTTTTTGTTATATAATGAAGTATAAAAATATATGGCCTGCTCTTCTAGGTCCTCCTATTTGTTGACCACTCTCCCCTCTACATCAATCAGCTCAGAAATGATATTGTCAACTTCTATTCTTTTAATAGTAGTGTGATAGAGTTTGGTGTTCCTATCCCTATCATCCATCCACTACTCCATGCTTCTCTACCAATAGATTTTTTCCTCCACTTTCATTAGATCCTCTAGCATCCCTTTTAGATCTCTATCCTTATTTATTAATTCAGCATTGAGTGGGTTAGATTGAAGCCTTTCTCTGGCCTCTTACATTCTCTCTTTGTTTCCATAATTAGATTCATGATATTCACTTCAACTTTGACCCATCTTTTTAGTGCAACTGTCACAGAACTATTCTTACCCCAATCCCAATCCCACTGCCTAGACAATAGAAGAAGGATTGAAGCGCCCGTCCCTGAGTGGCCCAATATGATCAATCACACTAGCATATACAATAAGAAATAAATAACTCAAAAACTGGATAATTAAAGAACAACTAACCCAATATAGAGATATATCCGATTATCTTTGTCATCAGAGTGTATAGTGCGGAAGCGATCATATTCAGTATTCCATTTGTATTGCCTAAAATCAAGAAAATCAAGACACAATCATGCAATTGCACGGTACGCTATCAAAATCAAGTAAAACGATTTATAACAAAATAGTATACTTGGCAGGACTTATATTCAAAGAATAACAAGCAATTTGCAAAACCAACATTTATTCGACAAGTTTTTCAAGCAATTTGAATTTTATTATGAGTTCCCATTATACTGTAATTCAAGAAGCATGCTTATATAATTTTGTGTGACTCTATTACCCCAACGCGATGGGGAAGGTCACTAGGCTCCTTCGCACCATAGGAACATAGGAGGCCAATGTACAAGTCCCACCTCCAAATGAGGGGGTTGTTGCACTCAATATCAACATTATCAATGTCATCATCATTATCAATATACGGGCAGTCATAATGGGCATGAAATTTATGTTTTCATGTTTTTCAAAATATAATATAGAAAAACAAAAAACTAATCATAGGGAACAATAGCTCATCCAAGTAAATAGCCAAGCATACGGTCAAGAGATACATAAAAGTATCTTCAATACAATCAAGGAGGAGTTATATAATAGCGTACCTTTCACTGAGATTTTGAGTATAGATCATGAGTAATAGGTCAACCCTTCGAGTTAGATCCTAAAACACAATATTTGGATCAAGGGTCAAGATCAAGATATTTGGATATCATGTTGCAATATTCGAGATTAGGGTTACACTTTCCTAGGTCAACCTTAGGGTTAGGTCATCCACTTATGATCAACCAATATATCAATTTGTCCAACATTATTTTAAATATCAAGTATTTTCGAGTGTGAATGACTTTCCTAGGTTTCTAGGATCATATGTGTCAACCCTAAGTTATGGTCATTATCCAAGTCATCATCATGTTCCTAATTCATCATGATACTTATCATAATTGCAATTCAAGATCAGTTTGATTAAAGTAGATTCATGAATCATACACCTGATCAAGGTTTTTCACAAGATTTAGATTTATTATCACAATATAAAGGTTAATCCTTAGTTTAATGTGCATGATTCACATTCTAGGAGAGATAAGTTACAAGATCAGATCTAAACTCATATTTAGTAAATTTTGGATTCAAGATTATCATTAGAGTCAAATATCAAGATTTCAAGGGATTAATCACTAACATAGAGTCATTTAGACAATTAAATGAGCAAGAGATCAGATTTAAATATATCAGTGAGCATAGTTTGGAATCAGGTTTCAAAAGTATTTTTAATGGATTCTCTGGATTTTTTTGATCAAAATGGACTACTTATTTGTAATTTTAGGAGTTTGGATGCATTAGATACGATTTTTGCAAGATCTGACTATTTGTTGCAATTTTGGGTAGTGAGGAGGCAAAATACCTTAAGTGGGAAAAAGGGTGGCCGCACGTTGCATGATGGATGGCCAGGATTTAGCCACATAGGTGAGGCAGCTTGCTTGGTTCAAGGTCTGGTTCAAAACTTCAATTGGCTGGTTTCCTTCTTGATTTCTCGGTTCATTGGTGGTTTGTATGGGTCCAATTGGCTGATGGCCTTCCTCCCTGAACCACAGTTTGGGAACTCCATCACCTCATGAGCAGGCCTCGCATGAGCCAAAAGCATGATGGAGGACATCACCGGCATAGACGAGGTTTCATAGAAGGAGAGGGTAGGAGCAGACGCGAGCAGGCCGACCAAGCCTGCATTTGCCTCGCGGACTCAAAAAGTGCCAGATAAAGGGGAGAGGGGGTCCGCAGTAGGATTGCCCAAGGTGGCTGTGCGGCGGTGCCGCTGCTACAGTAGGTGGAAGAGTCGGAGGTGGTTGGGGTGATCGAGCCCAAGAAAGACCATGAAAACAAAGGTATCTCCTACGGAGTGATGAGGGGAATCCATTGCCGGGGTTTTTATAGCATTAGGACTAGGTTTTAGGGCAAACAAGCTTTGGTTGCAACCATGGGCATCGAAGTGAGAAGGCTAGCCAAGGGAAGCATTTTGGCAGCCAAAGAGAGCATTAATGGCGGTCAAAATAGGGTTCATCGAGTTTGAATTTGCAAGAACAAGATTTCTATTCGCTTTGATTTTCGAATTAGGGTCGCGAGCGGGAGATTCATTCTTCCGTCCCCATTTACTCCTCCCGCTGATTGCGGAGGTAGAAGATGATCCGGTAGCCACTGGATATGGCCCTGATCCATGGGAAGGAGATCCAAGGGCTGAGAGGCGCCCCCGATCCCTTGCCACAGATAGCTGACTTGGACAAGTCAAGAAAAGAGAAAATAAAAGGGAAAAAATTGGTTTTTAACACCTAAACTTCAAGAAATCATAGAAAATCGTAGGAAAGTCCAAATGACCTAAAATTTGGATCAAAGATTCAAAACAACGTGGAGAACAATTAGAAAAAGTTTGAGAATCAAATATGAAGGTTGATTGACCAATTTGTTTCTTTGGACAAAGTGATGAATGAATCCAATTTGAAGTGTTATAATGTGTATAAAATCCACATTGATCACCATATTTTGTATTTGAGTCTCAATAATGATTAAGAGTCCAAGAAAAATAGATTGGGTTCCAAATTGAACATAAAGAGGGAAAAATTGGAATTACTTCATATAAATGCCAAAATTTCACTTTGTCACATCCTTCCCTCCTTAAAAAGGAATTTTGTCCCCAAAATTCAAAAATATCCTAAAAAATTGGGGTTATTCAACCTAAGTCATTTCCTCATATACTGGGGTATCCTCAAGTATAAAATCAAAATCATGTCCTCGAATTTCAAATAATCCAATAATCATAATTGGGATTCCACGTTCCATATCATAATCAACTTGGTACTAACACCATTTCCTCATCAAGCAATTGAGTATCAAGATCAGCACATATATTGTCCAAAGTCATCATATGAGTCAAAAATATGGAAAGAATCCTATTGATCACAAATTTGGAAAGATCATATTTTAGGTCAAACAAATAGAGTACTTGAATCAAGTATACACGGTGACTTTCAATCCCAATAAATCAGGGTCCTAGCTTCTCCATTGTCCTAGGTGGGTTTATACGTCCATGATTTGAGATTTCATATTTCAATATTTCAAAACAACATCATACTTTCAATATCATGATTTCAAGATTAAAATCAATGGGGATCCCACCCTAGTCCTAATGAGAGCTAAACCCTAAGTCATAAATCAATAAGGTCAAAATAGTCATCATTTCAAAATTTTGGGATTTATGAAAGTCATTATTTATATATCGAATGGGGTCTCAAGATCCATATAATGTTTCAAAATTTTATACATCAATATCAAGAGTTGAATTTTAGCTATCAAGATCAAATGTATAACTATTCCAAAGCTAGGGTTTAGATTCCTATTATAGACCTTAGGGGAGATCACTCATCTAAATCAATTTTGAGTAATAATATTCAATCAATATTCGAGTAACATATCAAGATTTCATTATCAGGGTGTCCAACTTTGATGAATGATCTAGACCAAGGTCTATCTAGGAAGTCAACCACAAGCTATAGTCAATATCGTCATATATCAAGGTCATTATCAATATTTAAGATCTAGTATCAACCATGGTTTTAACATATTAGGCTTAGGTCAACCAATCAAAATAGGGTGGAAGGGAAAACCTTTCCAAACTCTAAATAATCCACAATACGAAAATTTAGAGGTAGTCGAAATAGAGATGTGACCTAGG
Organism: Alisma plantago-aquatica; assembly: GCA_963693085.1. Lineage (NCBI taxonomy): Eukaryota > Viridiplantae > Streptophyta > Magnoliopsida > Alismatales > Alismataceae > Alisma > Alisma plantago-aquatica. The sequence goes on from OY856409.1 coordinate 460,255,053, forward strand.
TTAGGGGAGTCATGAGTCAACTATCACCCTAATCTAGCACATTACCAACATTAGTCATTATCCAATCGAGTTTATTCAAATAGGGAGAGTATCAATGATCAAAGCATGTTTAACAAGGTCATAACATCAAAATTCAAGATCATAATAGGGCAATAATGTCAAGATTTTACAAAGTCAAGTTAATATTTGCATTCCTTTGCTTTAATGATCAAGGTAATAATATAATTTGGAAATTGAGGATTTGACATTCGAGGAATTAGAGCATAATACCAAAATCGAGATTGCAAAAGGCATCAATAGTCAATAGGAAAACTACTTTTTGCATCATAGTCTTATATCATGATTTTGTGAGTCTAAGACTTAGTCATTTGATAGCATGGTCAAGATGTGTATAAAAATAGGATACGAGGTTGTTTAACTATGTTTGAGGTTTAATCAACAATAGGGCAACATGGCTTAATCAAATAGGGACCTTATCATCAACGAGGTGTAAAGTATATAAGTCACCCTTATTTCACCAAATCAATATTTACCTCAACGTAGGAAGCATACAGTCAAGTTTTAGCTAATTTGAGTGTTCATGGTATTAGGGATCATACATGAGTATTTTATTCCATGGATCAAAATCGAGTTTTCAAACTAGGGTCAGATCATGGTATCAACTTTTGAGATTTAGCAATATTCACTTTCCCATGCATAAGCTACCCATAATCGAGACATCATGTGGTAAAAAGTCACAAGAAAGGACCACATGAGGAGATGAGAAGACTACCTAATCTTCATCTACATGGGTGGCTTAAGATAGTCCTTAAAGAAGAGATGAGATGCTAGAAGACTCTCTAGGGTTTCATAAGAGAACCTTTAGGTCCAGTTCTGGATCAATTAAGGCCAGGTAGAGCGGGGGATCTCAGCCACCGTGAAGACGGATAGGAGAAATTATGCCAGAACCCCAAGCCTAGACACCTCAATTTTCACCATTATGTACTTTAGGGTTTCTTGGGTGTAAGAGACTTGAGAAATTATTTACTTAAAGTATATGGGAGTGTGTAAGCTCTGATACCAAACTATCACGGAACTGTTCTTACCCCAATCTCAATCCCACTGCCTAGACAGTGGAAGAAGGATTGAAGCGCCCGTCCCTGAGTGACCCAATATGATCAATCACACTAGCATATATAATAAGATATAAATAACTAAAAAACTAGATAATTAAAGAACAACTAACCCAATATAGAGATATATTCGATTATCTTTGTCATCAAAGTGTATAGTGCGGAAGTGATCATATTCAGTATTCCATTTGTATTGCCTAAAATCAAGAAAATCAAGACACAATCATGCAATTGCACGGTACGCTATCAAAATCAAGTAAAACAATTTATAACAAAATAGTATACTTGGCAGGACTTATATTCAAAGAATAACAAGAAATTTGCAAAACCAACATTTATTCGACAAGTTTTTCAAGCAATTCGAATTTTATTATGGGTTCCCATTATACTGTAATTCAAGAAGCATGCTTATATAATTTTGTGTGACTCTATTACCCCAACGCGATGGGGAAGGTCACTAGGCTCCTTCTCACCATAGGAACATAGGAGGCCAATGTACAAGTCCCACCTCCAAATGAGGGGGTTGTTGCACTCAATATCAACATTATCAACATTATCAATATCATCATCATTATCAATATACAGGCAGTCATAATGGGCATGCAATTTATGTTTTCATGTTTTTCAAAATATAATATAGAAAAACAGAAAACTAATCATAGGTAACAATAGCTCATCCAAGTAAATAGCCAAGCATACGGTCAAGATATACATAAAAGTATCTTCAATACAATCAAGGATGAGTTATATAATAGCGTACCTTTCATCGAGATTTCGAGTATAGATCACGAGTAATAGGTCGAGCCTTCGAGTTAGATCCTAAGCCACAATATTTGGATCAAGGGTCAAGATCAAGATATTTGGATATCATGTTGCAATATTCAAGATTAGGGTTACACTTTCCTAGGTCAACCTTAGGGTTAGGTCATCCACTTATGATCAACCAATATATCAATTTGTCCAACATTATTTCAAATATCAAGTATTTTCGAGTGTGAATGACTTTCCTAGGTTTCTAGGATCATATGTGTTAACCCTAATTTATGGTCATTATCCAAGTCATCATCATGTTCCTAATTCATCATGATACTTATCATAATTGCAATTCAAGATCAGTTTGATTAAAGTAGATTCATGAATCATACACCTGATCAAGGTTTTTCACAAGATTTAGATTTATTATAACAATATAAAGGTTAATCCTTAGTTTAATGTGCATGATTCACATTCTAGGAGAGATAAGTTACAAGATCAGATCTAAACTCATATTTAGTAAATTTTGGATTCAATATTATCATTAGATTCAAATATCAAGATTTCAAGGGATTAATCACTAACATAGAGTCATTTAGACAATTAAATGAGCAAGAGATCAGATTTAAATATATCAGTGAGAATAGTTTGGAATCAGGTTTCAAAATTATTTTTAATGGATTCACTGGATTTTTCTGATCAAAATGGACTACTTATTTGTAATTTTAGGAGTTCGGATGCATTAGATACGATTTTTGCAAGATCTGACTATTTGTTGCAATTTTGGGTAGTGAGGAGGCAAAATTCCTTAAGTGGGAAAAAGGGTGGCCGCACATTGCATGATGGATGGCCAAGATTTAGCCACATAGGTGAGGTGGCTTGCTTGGTTCAAGGTCCGGTTCAAAACTTCAATTGGCTGGTTTCCTTCTTGATTTCTCGCTTCATTGGTGGTTTATATGGGTCCAATTGGCCGATGGCCTTCCTCCCTGAACCACAGTTTGGGGACTCCATCACCTCCTGAGCAGGCCTCGCGTGAGCCAAAAGCACGACGGAGGACCTCACCGGCATAGACGAGGTTTCATAGAAGCAGAGGGTAGGAGCAGACGCGAGCAGGCCGACCAAGCTTGCATTTGCCTCGTAGACTCAAAAAGTGCCAGATAAAGGGGAGAGGGGGTCCGCAGTAGGATCGCCCAAGGTGGCTATGTGGAGGTGCCGCTGCTGCACCAGGTGGAAGAGTCGGAGGTGGTTGGGGTGCTCGAGCCCAAGAAAGACCACGAAAACAAGGGTATCTCCTACGGAGTGTTGAGGGGAATCCATTTCCGGGGTTTTTATAGCATTAGGACTAGGTTTTAGGGAAAACAAGCTTTGGTTGCAGCCATGGCACCGAAGTGAGAAGGCTAGCCAAGGGAAGCATTTTGGCGGCCGAAGAGAGCATGAATGGTGGTCAAAATAGGGTTCGTCGAGTTCAAATTTGCAAGAACGATATTTCTATTCGCTTTGATTTTCGTATTAGGGTCGCGAGCGGGAGATTCATTCTTCTGTCCCCATTTACTCCTCCCACTGATTGCGGAGGTAGAAGATGATCCTGTAGCCACTAGATATGGCCATGATCTGTGGGAAGGAGATCCAAGGGCTGAGAGGCGCCCCTGATCCCAGTTGGCTAAATTGGACATCTGTAAATCCCTTTGTTTTGATAATGACAAACATTTTATTTTTGTTTATCTAACGTGCTACTTGAGTGTGGCAGGAATAAGGTGGATGACAAAGCACTAGGGAATCTATATGCTTGAATGCTTGTAAATTCCATGAAATGTAATTAATTGTAAACTTGTACAAATATATAATGTACAAGTACTTAGACTTCATGTAAATCAAGCGTTAGATCTTCCCTAGATAATCACCACACTTAGATAGGTCATTCCCCTTCAATAGTGTCACATATGCACACTGACAATACACACTTAGTGCTCTAATTGAAATATTGAAATAGGGACAATCTCGGTCGACGAAATCCTCGACCGAGACACTCTCGGTCGACAAACTTCTCGACCGAGAATGACCCAGGTAGCCGTTAGATACAGCTGACAAGGTAGTTGGCAGTTGGAGATAAATGTTGCAAACACTTGATCCAGAGAGCCTGTCGGTCGACAAAACTTCGACCGAGTAGGTGTCTCGGTCGATCATTTCTCGATCGAGATGGACTCTGACAACAATTGCAGAATTAATTAACTAGCCGTTGTGAATCCAACTAACTTATACCTAACGGCTAGTTAAGCACTTAGAAACCCCTAGAAAGTGTCTAGAATGTCCTTAAGCACTTGTAGGTCATTCCTATAAATAGGACATGCCTTAGGACACCTAAACACACTTGATTCCATACTTGAACAATCTTTGAGCTTATACTTGCATTAGCAACCTGTTTTGAGCAATTGAGCAATACTTGCAATTGGCTACTCTTCACCTTGCTCTAAATTCGTGTCCTATAGGCTAATATCTCCTATCCACAACAATTACATTTCCATATACTTTGGTTAGGAGATCTATACACTTGATATAGGCAAATCAAGCCTTGTGCTTCAAAGGATAAGTTGTAATTTCTGTTTTCCTTTCTTGTTCACTTTCATCGTTTGTACTCTCCTTGCTACTCCTAGGTTGGAGGCTGCAGATTGGAGAGGGTTGTGATCTTCTTGGTGAAGAAGGAGACTTTGGACTACTTCAAGAAGGCTGGTGCAACGGGAGGTTACTTCTAAGAGGAAGGCTACTTCAAGGGGGAGCTTGGAGTTACTTCAAGAAGGCTACCTCGAGTTGGTGCATCTACTTCAAAGTGAAGGTTGTTCAAAGGGGTATAAGAAAGTATTGTATTTTGTGTAAAAAATTAATACTTTCAAATCCCGGTTGGGTAAGCAACCGGGTAGTGGACTGACTGCCTTAGTATTTGCTAAGGTAGGAACCACTCTAAATCCCTTATCTCCTTCTTACTTTTTCATTTGTGGTTGTTTGAGTTAAATAATTATTAAAATAACTTTAAAACCCTATTCACCCCCTCTAGTGGTTTTTCAATTGGTATCAGAGCAGGCTTCAAGGAGCTCTAATCGAGTCTTGAAGAATGAAGGGTGATAGTGTCTACAACCGCAAGCAAAGGCAAAGCATGGACAAATCTTCAACAAGTTGTAATTGGCGCTTAGGAACAAGCCATACAACACCTAGCTGTCCATGGAAGTCAAAGAAGGAAGAAGTGCATAAAGAATGTCTAATTGCTACTATAAGTGAAGAAGAAGAAGAAGAGGTAAGTCTTTTTGATTTATCTAAAGAAGAGCTAATTGCTAGCCTTGAAAAGACACATAATAAGTATATTGAGTGCAAGAAGAAATTAAAGAAATCTAATAAGGAAAATGATGAGTTACATGCTAAACTTCTTGCTTTTACATCTGAAAATGAGGATCTTAAAAAGGTTATTGAAGATCATGATATTAAACTGAAATCCGTTGAAGCAAATTGCAATCTTCTTTCCCTAGAAAAGTTAAACTTGCAAACTCAAGTAAATGATCTTCAAAAACAACCTGTTTTGTGCACACATCTAGATTATGATACTATTGTGAAAGAAGAGACTCCTTATTATCCAATCTAGATCAAGCAAAGCTAGACATCAATAAGATAATGGATGAGATTGTCAAGTTGCAACAAAAGATTAGTAGTTTGAATAACAATGATAACCTTGACAAAATCTTAAATAATTCTTATCATCAAATTGGAAGGAGAGGACTAGGTTATAATCCTAAAGGAAAATCTTATCAAAAACCTAGTAGGAGAAAGACACAAGCACTAGAAAATCAATCTATGTATGTACATAAAGACAAACATATATATATACCCAAAAACAACCTAGAACAAAATCATAGAAAATGATATGAGGTTGACTCGATATGTTGTCATTATTGTTTACGTCTTGGACATTACTCTTTCTCATGTCCCTACAAGAAAAAGGATGTTGAGTTAGTATGGGTTCCAAAAACTCCAAACTAAATGGATAAAATTAAGTTGAGATATGACCAAAGACTCTAAAGTTGTATATCTCTATGTCTATCTCAACTTAACATAATAGGACACCGAGTTAATCCAAGAAATTAAAAATATACATCTTAAACTACTTGCTTTAGTTTAGATTCTCAAAATGTATATGATTAGTTGAGATCTAACCTAAATAATGATTTGATATTTAAATATCTCAACTAAATCGAGCTTTAAACTTTCATATTCTTGTTTTTACTTGTAAACAATTTCTGAAAACAGGCCTGAAACAAAACAGAACCTTTCTCGGTCGAGAAACTGTCGACCGAGATAACTGTCGGTCGAGAAATGGTCGACCGATCAGGTTTCTGTTGTCAAGTCTGAACTAAATCTGCTGAACTTGTTTTCAAATAATCTATTTGCTATCAATTTGCTATTAATGACTAATTTGCAAATCAAGAATAAATGGTGAAAACTTTCCTTGAAACAAAATATATAAATTTTTGCATCATGAGATAAACATTATGATTATGAAAATCCTTAACACATATTGCAAAAGTGCTATATGAAGACTGATTTTGAACAAACCTCATTCATTGCTTGAAAAAGTTTATCAAACATGATCCTTTACATGGTTTGTCTTAAATTTGAAAATCCATGAATCATGAATGAAATTATTTTGGTATGGCTTGTCTTAAAACTGTAAATTACAAACCATATTGGTTTAATCAAGGAAATTACTATTTTATCATAATTCACATGGTTATCCTAAGTATTTCTTGGTCTATCTAAGTAGGAACCATGTATATTACAATTTAAATGGTCATAATCATTGTATTTCATGAAATTACATGATTCAATCTTGATCATTGCATTGTGAATACACTGCTCTTGTTCTTATGTTTGTCTACAACAATATTTGATTCATATATACAAACCATGAATATTATTATTGATCATTGTAATTCAGGTCATATGAAGATGCCATTTTGCATAAATAGTAAAACTTCATGGCATAAATACATTCTCTATAGAAATTATACTTCACATATAAAGTTCAAATTGAAAATCTGCAGAAATTGCCTCTTGGTTAAAGTTAAAGTTTGACCAAGGGGCGCTATGGTCGTAGTCAAGGTCGACCTAAAATAAGCTTGACACAATGCTTATTTGGACATCCTTTTTACTGCACTTAATCTTAGTATCTTGATTCAAAATGTGTTTATCATATTGAAAACATGAAGCTTTATTAAAAGGTCAAAATCAAATTTTAAAAATCAATTTGAGACCTTAGAATCCTCAAATCATAAGATTAAGGGGGAGCTCACACAAAAAAATTTGATTATTTGATTGAGAAGCATACACAACATTGTAAACATCATTTGAAGCTTATTATGACCTTAGTATTTTTACTTTTGGTTATGAAGAAATCTAAAAATTTCATTTGGTCTAAATTGACACAATACTTACTTGGATAATCATTCTCTATAAATTGGTATCAAATTAAAATCATGATTACAAAAATTATCTAAATATTGGTAATAATAATCACAATATTACTCCCTTAGAAAATATAGATATGCTCTACAAATTCAGTCTATTATTTGCATCAAAAAGCAGCTTAAATTTTCATTAACAGAAAGTTTCTCGGTCGACGAATTGCTCGATCGAAAACATCTCGATCAGCCTATCTCTTTCGACTGACAGACTTCAAATAAAAATTACATCTGCAGAACCCAGACACACTTTCGGTAGACTATTATTCGACCGAGCCAATGTCGGTCGACAATTGCTCGATCGAGAATTGACCGTTGGGATATGACCGTTGGAATCCGACCGTTTATGACCATTACCAGTCGACCGTTGGGCGGCCAAGTGGCGTGTCTGGGATATGACTGTTGCGGTCGATCTGTCGAAAAATTGTCGACCGACCTGGTCACTGGATTGCTATAAAAGGACTAAAAACGGGTCATTGATTCACACTCTCATATTCTTACTTCCATAGCTTCTCTCTAGTGCATTTTTGTGCAATTCTTTAGCTTCTTCATCCCCAAGACTTTCTTGCTTCTTCTCCACCTTAAAGCAAAGAAATGGCTTCATCATCTACACGTGGAAAGAAGAAAGTTGCTGGCAGGAAAGGAAGGGCGGCTTCCCCACCATTGACGATCATCAACGACATCCCCTTTGTCGACGCAGATGATGGTGATCGCTATCTCAGGCTCTCCTCCAAAACTCGTCTTCCACGACGGCCAGTTGATGTCATGGAATTCCTCAACATCGTCGACCTGGAGGATCTCTTTGAGGTGCAAAATTTGAAAGAATTTCTGAACCCTTCCTTCCCTTCATACTCTTCCAAAGTGGTAAATGAGTTCTATGCAAACCTAATCTCCCATTCCGAAAATGAAAATAACTTCTTCTACTCTATGGTTAATGGGCATAGCTTTCGATTTACTGAGGAGGATATTCTTGACATGCTCAACATCGACTTAGACGAATATCAAGACACTCTTGACCTTACCACTGGAAATCCACTCAATATATTTTCCCAAGGTGACAATACCGTCAGTCTTAGTGACATTAAACGAGCCATTTTTCAATCTAATACAACTTGTCACGAAGATAGGGGTACCTACTATGCCATTAATCTCAAACCTGCAGCTAGGATTGTCAACCTTATTGTTTCCACAAACATACATCCTAGAGCAAACAAGTCTGAAGTCCCTATTTTTCGCATGTGTCTAATTTATGCCATTATCAAACGTATTCCCATAAATTTTATCCGCATCATCCTTAAGAACATGCTTGAGTTCTCTAGCAATCCCCCATATGCTGATTTTGTATGCCAAATCACTCAACACTTTCTTAAGACACAAATTGAGGATATGGGATACACATGGGAAAGAAGACCACAAAAAATAAGCAAAAACACAGTAGAGAAAATGGGAATTGATTTTGGTCACAAGAGGGCTAGGACGGAAGGTGAGACATCTACTCAAGACATACCACCACCACCTCCTCCTACTAACCCATCCTATGATCCCATCCAAAACACCCTAACCTATGTTGCTGGGTCACAATATCATCTAAGCAGACAATTAGATTATAGCCACCATGCCATGACCTACCTAAATCAAAGGATGCAAACCCTCTCTCCAAATCAACCAGATGAATATCCTTATTCTTTAAATCCTGGCATGCTCAACCCATATAATCCCTCTTACAACTACTACCAAACTCCACCTCCACCATCTACAGATCTCACACATACTCAGTTTTCTTCAATGCAACTACAAGACATTGCTGCTCATTTCCGCTTTGATCGTGTTCCTACTTTCTTGGAAGCATATGCCTTAACCAAGACAGGTGCTTTGGAGTGGCAAACTTTAGTCCAATATTATGGAGCTGAGCCATTTCTTGGAAAAGACTCTGATATTGATGTAATACTTAAGTCTTTCCAGTAAGATTTGGACTGTCCTTTGTATTAGTTGTAATGAAATGGTTATCTTTACATGATTTTATTACCTTTGCATGATTGTAATACTTACATGATTGTAATGAATTGGTTATCTTTACTGATTATAATAGATATCTTTAATATGTTCCTTCTATGACATCATTTGAACATGGCTAAATTGACCATCCAATGAAGAGCATCCATACCTTGATTATAATTGGGGATATCTATTTAAGGGGGAGCAATACTAAAAGACTCACAAATATTAATCTTAGATATCTTTTTGAAATGACAAAGGGGGAGAAATAAATATAAATCTCTAAACTTAGTAATTGTGCAAAACTCAATCAATGAATTTGTGCAAAACTCAATCAATGAATTTCATAAACTTTTGGCTTTACATTGAAAGTTGCTATATTCCCTAAAGAATTAGATTTCATGTTCAATAATTCATGGGGAATAATAAGCACACATTTTATAAACAAAGAGAAGAAATTCACAAAGGTAAATTTCAGGTATGAAACTCACATATTTTTATATTTCCTTAATTTATATTTTGGAAATGTTTGTCATCTTCAAAAAGGGGGAGATTGTTGGCTAAATCGGACATCTGTAAATCCCTTTGTTTTGATAATGACAAACATTTTATTTTTGTTTATCTAACGTGCTACTTAAGTGTTGCAGGAATAAGGTGGATGACAAAGCACTAGGGAATCTATATGCTTGAATGCTTGTAAATTCCATGAAATGTAATTAATTGTAAACTTGTACAAATATATAATGTACAAGTACTTAGACTTCATGTAAATCAAGCGTTAGATCTTCCCTAGCTAATCACCACACTTAGATAGGTCATTCCCCTTCAATAGTGTCACATATGCACACTCACAATACACACTTAGTACTCTAATTGAAACAGGGACAATCTCGGTCGACGAAATCCTCGACCGAGACACTCTCGGTTGACAAACTTCTCGACCGAGAATGACCCAGGTAGCCGTTAGATACAGCTGACAAGGTAGTTGGTAGTTGGAGATAAACGTTGCAAACACTTGATCCAGAGAGCCTGTCGGTCAACAAAACTTCGACTGAGTAGGTGTCTCGGTCGACCATTTCTCGACCGAGATGGACTTTGACAGCAACTGCAGAATTAATTAACTAGCCATTGTCAATCCAACTAACTTATACCTAAAGGCTAGTTAAGTACTTAGAAACCCCTAGAAAGTGTCTAGAACGTCCTTAAGCACTTGTAGGTCATTCCTATAAATAGGACATGCCTTAGGACACCTAAACACATTTGATTCTACTTGAGCAATCTTTGAGCTTATACTTGCATTAGCAACCTGTTTTGAGCAATTGAGCAATACTTGCAATTGGCTACTCTTCACCTTGCTCTAAATTCGTGCCCTATAGGCTAATATCTCCTATCCACAACAATTACATTTCCATATACTTTGGTTAGGAGATCTATATGCTTGATATAGGCAAATCAAGCCTTGTGCTTCAAAGGATAAGTTGTAATTTCTGTTTTCCTTTCTTGTTCACTTTCATCGTTTGTACTCTCCTTGATACTCCTAGGTTGGAGGCTGAAGATTGGAGAGGGTTGTGATCTTCTTGGTGAAGAAGGAGACTTTGGACTACTTCAAGAAGGCTGGTGCAACGGGAGGTTACTTCTAAGAGGAAGGCTACTTCAAGGGGGAGCTTGGAGTTACTTCAAGAAGGCTACCTCGAGTTGGTGCATCTACTTCAAAGTGAAGGCTGTTCAAAGGGGTATAAGAAAGTATTGTATTTTGTGTAATTCCTTGTAAAGGTAATAAAATTAATACTTTCAAATCACGGTTGGGTAAGCAACCGGGTAGTGGACTGACTGCCTTAGTATTTGCTAAGGTAGGAACCACTCTAAATCCCTTGTCTCCTTCTTACTTTTTCATTTGTGGTTGTTTGAGTTAAATAATTATTAAAATAACTTTAAAACCCTATTCAACCCCTCTAGTGGTTTTTCAATCCCTTGCCATAGATAGCTGACTTGGACAAGTCAAGAAAAGAGCAAATAAAAGGGAAAAAATTGGTTTTTAACACCTAAACTTCAAGAAATCATAGAAAATCGTCGGAAAGTCCAAATGACCTCAAATTTGGAGCAAAGCTTCAAAACAACGTGGAGAACAATTAGAAATTTTTTGAGAATCAAATATGAAGGCTGATTGACCAATTTGTTTCTTTGGACAAAGTGATGAATGAATCCAATTTGAAGTGTTATAATGTGTATAAAATCCACATTGATCACCATATTTTGTATTTGAGTCTCAATAATGATTAAGAGTCCAAGAAAAATATATTGGGTTCCAAATTGAACATAAAGAGGGCAAAATTGGAATTACTTCATATAAATGCTAAAATTTCACTTTGTCACAACAACCTTGGTGTTTGCCATCTTCTTTGCAAAAGTATACATTGAATTCCCTGCCACCTCCATGTTCTAAATTTCTTTAATGACATCATTGAAATGTTTCCATTTAGCCCAATAATTTAAGAATCTGAAAGGTTTCCTTTTTTGCTTCTTTTGTGTAATCTGAACCAAGATGGGGGCTTGTTCACTTAGTTCAGATCAACCTGCTTTCACCTGCATATTAGGAAAAAATTGTAGCCATTCATCATCCATTAACATTCTATCCAACTTACTTTCTATCCTATCCTCTGGTTTTGTCTCATTGTTCCATGTGAAGATATCATCTCCAATCATTGGTAGCTTGAATAGTTTGGCTTTGTCTATGGTATGTTTGAAAGAATCTATCGCCGCATTCGAAGCTGGCCTCCTTTCTTTTTTATCTACATGCAGACGAACACTACTGAAGTCCCCAATCACCAGCCACAATAAATTAATCTTCCTAGATAGAGACACCAAGTCTTTCCATAGATCCAGTCTAAACTTAGGATCATTATGGGAATATACAACTGTCACCCATATGTGCAAACCCCCATTATTCCTGCAATCAACTGTGATATGCTGGTCTGACATCTGTATCTCTCACACCTGCCATGCATTCGATTTCCATGCCACAAACTCTGGCCAACTCAAAATGCTCCACATTATAAACATGCTCCCATCCATGTAGGAATACATATCTAATACTATTTTTATTGGGCTCCATTATTTTGGTTTCCACCAATGTAGCTAAGGAATGCCCATCGACAAAAATCCACTCTCGGATCTCCTTCTTTTTGTTCTTATCACACCCACCTTTGATATTCCATAAAAGCATGGACATATCAACAATTTATATTTGACCTGGTGTGCCTTACCAACTCCCTCTTACTATCCTTCCTATTATCCTCCTTCTATACTTGCTTATTTGCACCTTCCTCCTCTTTGTCAGAATAAAAAAAGAGATTCAACGCTATTTGTCATGTCAAGGATCGTACCTACACCTAGATTTTTTAGAATGCCAACCTATTTAAACCTTTTTCTTCTTGTAGTAGATATGAATTCACCTTCTTTGTGTGGACTACTTATACACCCTGGAGAACTACCATTATCCACTCGATCTGTATCTTCACCTCTCCTCTTGTTGCTGCCAGTCAGTGTGCCCTTGAGACTATTCAGTTCTATATCTGACATGGACTTCCTGTGCACTGCATCATCCCCACCAAGATGTGGTCCTCTAGTTGATGGTAACCTTCTCTCCTCCACCTACTTGATGATTCTTCCCACCGATGACCTCGACAGATGTGGAGGTCTAGAGTCAGTTTGTTTCTCACCCCATTTTGTTCTCTGTTCCTTTCCCCTCCATACCTTCTTCCCCTTTACCTTTTCAGTTGTTTCATCATCATGTGCCTCATCCTTGCAACTTTCTTCAGCATGTCCAAATGCTAAGAAACTGTGGCATCTAGCAGGGATATGGTTGTACTCAATTCCTAGTGGCATCGCCTCCCTCCCCCTAATGTTCAACCAGATCATCATCAGGGTCAGGCTCCCGACATTCAACTCTACCAATACCCTAGACTATTTAGTCTCCAAAGACCAGTCATAAATATCCAGTATCTTTTCTTACACCAGCCACGATGGTCCCCACAAACCTCCTCATCCAAGCGCGCCCAAAATACTTCACAGTGATCCACGCTAGGATGGATGTGAAAAGAACATGCATCACTTCATCTCCATAGGTGTAATCCCTCACTACCACAAGTTGCAGGTCAAACCATTGAGGGCCCATCTCTAGCATCTCTATCTTGTCAGTTGCATTGGAAAGTCTAACTAGAAAGATCCCCTTCTATCATGACAGAAGTATGAATGATCCCTTTGGCTTCCACATGCGACAGATCCTCGCCTATAGGTGGGGGATGTAAGACCTCTGGTGTAGAACATACACCATGATAGTGTATTCCCAGACATCGTGCATCCTTTCAAACTTCTCTTCAAGTTCTACATGGATCTCCTCCTCTACCATTTTCATTTTTGGTAAATCAAGAACCTGACCTTTGCGATTGGAAGGCTTCTTCAACACTTGGTTCTAGGATTTCCTTTCCGCCAACAGAATCATCTCTCCTCCTTCCTTCACCAGGTTAGGGTTCTGACCCTCTGTGTCTTGTTTGTGATTTATAGGGTTAATGATGGAGGGTGGAGTGTGGCGGTGCGTGGGGGTGGACACTGCCAACCAGAGTGGTCAGAGACGTGGGTGTCATGCCCTCAGGCTGCCCGGAGATTGCCAAGGCAATCCCCAAGACAATCACATGCGAGAGAAACCCTAAGTGATGACTTTGTATGTATGTATGCATATGTGTGTATACATATACATATACATATACATATACATATACATATACATATACATATACATATACATATACATATACATATACATATACATATACATATACATATACATATACATATACATATACATATACATATACATATACATATACATATACATGTACATATACATATACACATACATATACATATACATATACATATACATATAGATATACATATACATATACATATACATATACATATACATATACATATACATATACATATACATATACATATACATATACATATACATATACATATACATATACATATACATATACATATACATATACATATACATATACATATACATATACATATACATATGTGTATATATTTATGTATGTGTTTATATCAGCCGACTTGTTTTCCATGAACATTTAAGGATGAAAGACATATGTTTGATAGTATCGTTCCTCTCTTCTTAGAAGGAAGATAGGACAGTTTAATGACCACCTACCCCGTGGTCCTCAAGAAATGAGGTTTGTAGAGGCAAAGATTGACATTCATTTTACATGAGCATATTCATATGACACATAAAAAATAACCACTAATAAGTAACATTTTTTTCATGAGATATAACATGATGATCAACAAAACTTGTGCTCCAGATGGAGGTATATACCCAAGATTGTGAAATTTTGGAATTTTCAACCTAAATCTTCTAGACAATTGGAAGAGGGAAAACTATTGTCTAATTCTATAGGTTTCCATAAAAGCTTTATTCTATTTTTAGTTGAATCAAACTCAACTTCACATCTAAATAATGACAAACATGGGTCACCATATTTCTATGTTTTGTACGTGGGTGCAACCAAAAGTGTGCATATAAGGATAACAAAGTATATGGTAGAAAAAATTCAAATATTTCCTTGCAAATAATGAACTACTCAAATTCATTCATAATTCTAATTCATAAACCAAAGTTTTCATATGACGAACCAAGCTATCCTCTAAGATTTCACTCATTCTCATGTTCCAACAGTGGACTTTACGTTATTACCAATACTGGAATCTAAATTACGTTCCAACATTAGTCTCTTGATTCTGGTGACTTTCCAAGGGCATCTTAGTCTTTATACCCTTTTGAGATAGCAATGTTAAATTCACATATGATTTATGATCTTAACAATGCACATATGTTTCTATCTCATGCAAGAAATAAAATAGATAATATTTTTTTCCAAAATTAACAAACTTTTAAAAATTGGAAATATAAGTTTTGTTAAGTCAATAAATCATAAATAACCCACAAAAATTTTGAAGATCACAAGATATCCACATTCAATTATTCATAACAATCTAAACCCTGATTCGAAAAGAAATCTAGGCCATAAAAGAAAAAAAGTCATTTAACTGTGAAATTGTTACCAAGATGTCCAAAAAACTTTGGTAGAATTTAGAAATGGTTCTAATGTTAATATCTTGGATTGGACTCATGTTACATTTAGAGGAGTTTCTAGGTGGATGGGAGTGCACACCAGAGTACCAGATCCCACACAACGTCTTCAAGCATGTACTAGTCATTTGTGATATCAATGAACAACCTCGTGATTAGGTAGATTATAGTTATGCATCTCAGCCATTATTTTCCCATTTATTGAGGATGGATTGAGTTATGTTAGGGGAGTTGAATTACTTACTTTTAAATATTAGTGAGGTGGATCTAGTGGTTTTTTATTTAATATTTTTTCACCAAAGAATGGGTCTAGTGAAAGATTATTATTATATTTTTGTGTTCAAAAAAGTGGATGCATGGGGTATTTATTTTTTGTGATTTAGGTTTTACTTACTTGGCAAAATGGACCACTCTGAATATGAAAACCATGATAGTGACAGCTTATTGAGACAAAGTGGAGATCAAATCATGTTTCTAATGCATTGAAGCTTAGAAACCAGGTCATGTATAAGGTTATTTTTGCATTGGCCTCGATGTCAAATAAGGTAACTTGTTTTGATCACAGTTTATAAACAAAGAGAAGTTAGAAATACGAGGATGATAATGAAAGGTGGTTCTGATTAAGACATGGGGAAATGGAGTAAGTGAGCTAGATAACAACCTAAGCATATTAAGCAATATCCATGCCTTTCTAGCTACCAGTACGAGGATATTGGCGTCCAAGACAATTTTGATCAGGGCAACACTTACATTATTCAGAAAAAATGAGGGAGAAGTGGGATCAATGCCCCCAATTGATTATGGACATCATGCTAATAGAGACATTCCCATAGGACCCGAATGATTCATTACAAGCACAAATCCCTTGTTTGCATTTGCAACTGTAGGACATTGGTTCTTAAAACCTTAGGATGTGATATTTCTTCATTGTGGACATCTCTGGCTCTATATTATATGCTTTTTCCCAACACTGACTTTTTGTGTGGCGGGAGACTATCTTCTTAAGATTAAATGTATTTCCATGGGTCCAATAAATCTATCACAAACACATATCCAACATAGACGCAGACTTATTGATATATATTAGTGCTTAGAACCTTAAGATAGGTGGGTTTTTTTTTCAATGAAAGAAAGAATGAAGGGGAGTTGTTTCTCTCATTTTTTTATGAACATAATCAACTCATCAAAGAGGTTGGATACCTTCTATGATAGTAAATAAAGAACAAGAATATGCTACAAAAGAAATTAACTAGCTCTTACTCATCCATACATGTTGGAAACATCTGAAGAGCAAAGTGGTTGGAATTATGCGAGTGGTGGTGAAGGTGTAATTTGACCCTACAAGGCTAATCATATTTGCTTTGAGGTTGTTGGCTTGAGTGAACCTTTTTGAGATGAGTTCTATGAGGACCATGAAGGGATAAACCCATCATCACTCGATGATTGCCAATAGTGGACCCGATCAAGACTTGTCTCTCCAAGATTCTATCATAGCTAAGATCTAAAACTGGTTATTCAAATGCCATTTTTTAAGACATGTTTCTCTTGTTATGATTATTATAAAAAAGGATTTGTTTTCTTTTATTTTGTACTATTATTATTGTTTATTTGTTTATGTATTTACTTATTTTAAGATCACCCTGAGTTTGTGATGTTACTAGTGAAATCTTGACTATGTTTGCATGCTCATAAATGTTGTTATTTTCTTACAAGATGTCATTAAAGATGTTAAAAATTGATTGATGATTAAATGTTGTGAATATTTTTCACATTTTAGGATTATGATGATGATATTTTTATGTGATTTGGTGTAGTGCATGTGCATTAAGGTGATTTCATATCATGATCGTTCAACAATAGTGCAACTTTACATTGTTGGTGTTGATGGGGGTAGGTGTACATCCCCATCCATGTCATGTAGATGTAGAGTGCCACTATACACGTTGTGGATGATGTAAGATCCTTCCCATCTGGGATTAAATTTCCCTCATGTTTCGAGGTTGATGAGGATGAGAAGAATGAGATCACCTTTGTTAAATTGTTTGGGAAGAACCTTCTTTGAGAAGGCTTGGTTCATTCTAGCTTGGTGGCATTGAGCATGATGCATGGCCCATAGTTGTGTTCTTCGAGAGTGTTGAGTGTGTAAATTCGATCTTGGACCCAATCTACTTCTAGTGTGTCTGCCTCATATAAGATGTGAATAGAAGGCTTTTCAGCTTCAATAGGTAAAACAACCTTTGTTCCATAGACCAGTAAATATGGTGTACCTCATGTTAAAGTTATGATGGAAGTTATGTATTCCCATAGGGATCATGGAAGTTGCTCATGACAATCTTTGGTTGATCTCATGGTTTTCTTAAGGGTTTTTAGAAGATTCTTATTTGTAGTTTCTATTGTGGGTCAGTTTGACCCCATACTTTGGGTGAAACTACTAAATTCATCCAAAATTGTGATTTCCCCATCATTAAGATTAGAGTTGAATAATCATCATCAACAATATTATTATCATATAGATCTAGGTTCTAAAGAATTTCCCATCTTTGACCTAATTAGGTGTAGGTCAGAGTGGCCAATATTGTACATCAAAAGAATATTCTTACCTTCCAAAGTACAAAAAGAACATACTCTGAATCCATAGTAGTCGTATTCTTCTCATTTTTATTGGCAATTTAGAGTATGTATATGTAATATTTGGGTCTACGATCAATTTATTGTGATTTTTGCAAGACCATGATATTTAGTTACCTTTTTAGCAAGAAAGAAGGATGGATTACAAAAGGGGTGTGTTTGATTTGTTACAACTTTTCATTGACAAGAGTCGAGATCTTGTAGCCACGTTGGATTCCCTTCACTCAACTTAGGTAGGGAGCGAGGAACCTCTTGGGGATTACGTGGCTGTCGAATATGGTCACCTTTGACTTTGATATTGATCTAATGATCGAGAGATCACCTCCACCAGACACAAACCATGGGAGTAAGCGATTTTTGTGGAATATTTATACTCTAAGAAGAAGGTTGAGGAGTAGGAAGAGGCCACATAAGGGATCATGAACTCATCGGTCGAGTCGAGCATGATTTCATGAGTTTTTTGGTCTCCATCTTTGTCGGGGAAGCCTAGGATGTATATTCCCAACTACCCCTCACAACAGTACCACAAAAGTGGCAACAAGGATGAGGGGGGCACAAGGGGTTTCAAGCCATGTTTTCTTGCTGAAGGAAGGGAAAGATTGGGGTGAGGTAGCGAGATCGATAAGGTTGTCTTTATAGTATGGGGAGGGATCAATTAGGGTTTAGATCAAATGGGCTCATTGAAGTGATATGAGAAAGATAGGGAAGAATAATATCCATGACAAGAGCCTAAAAATGTCAAATTAACCTTCCCCTTGATCAGAATGTAGAGAGGGCTTGATTGGGAGGAGAAATAGGGGATAAGAAAGTATCTAGTTGGCAAGAGATATAGAGAAAAGGGACATGTCGATGTCTGACTTTCCTAAACATGTGCAAGATTGAAGATGATCATGGATCATGATCCCTGATCTAGCAGATCAAAGGTTGTTTGACATATTAAGTGGGCCAAGTTTCATCTCATATAGTCCCCTGTGACATTTAGTTTGATCAATGCATTAAATAACATTCTAAAACTATGATGTTATATAAATAAAAATTACAAAACTCCACAAAATCATATGCCAATAAGAAAGTTTGGTTGCTTTGAAATTTTGACATTTATTCTTCTCACTCTCTCCTCACTAACTTATAAAGTCAAAAATAAAATAAACTCACTGAGTGTTTTCTTCTTGGTATTTTAAGTTAACATTTTGTTAATTCAAAAATAATGGTCTCAAAAAAACATGGAACATCCATTATACTAAAAAAAAATCAATTTTGACTTCACAAGGAAGTATTACAAGCAAAAAATCTCAAAGGAACAATATTTAGATCACATAACCATAAATTATTGAATTGTCATCTAAAAAGACTTAAAAGCGAAAAAGAATAAAACCAAGATTATTTTATTAACATATTATATTTAATGTTTTTTTAAATAACAATTTATACAAAAGGACGGAAATTCATGTCCTCACATGAATTAACATGTATGAATTTTCCCCACAAATCTATCCCAACTAGGAAAAAGAGGGTGTGAGCTTTTACCATGTAAACTTTTAGCCACTGTGTGGTTTCGTCATTTCCTTGATTTTTCCAAAGAACCTTAACCATTTCTATGCCTTTTGTTTCAGAGCTCCTTCATCTTCGAATTTATGATCTTCACAAGTGCTTATGGGTAGGTTAAGTTATCTTGGAGCTCTAAAGGTTTGACATTCAAAACATGATCATGATGCATCAACCTGCATTGAAGTGGCAGGGTAAAATGATAAGAAGTCTCACCAATTCGTTCAAATATTTTGGATGGACCCACATACTTGGTGTCAACTTGCCATGATTTTTGGTAAGTGTGATACGACATGTCACCTCTGAATATATGACTGGACGATATATATACAAAGGCGACAAAGAAAACAAGAGTTAGTATGAAAAGTTAGAGACATATAGTCACCTAAACCTAATTATATAGATAGTAAAGAAACATGCATATAAAAGGTGGATAATTGACATAAATAAGTTAGATCTAGGGTAGAACCAGAACCCCTAGAGAAGAGGTATAAAGGACATTTTTCATGTCAATGATGATGAGATCTATGCATTAGTGGTGGACCCATATGTTGGAATTAATAATGAGATTAGAGACAATGTTTTTCCATGAGAAGGTCACAATTTGAGGGTGATAATGATCCTTTAAGATAATATTAGAGAGTTAGTATACATATAATAAGTAAAACCCTAAGGTGGGTAATAATTGGAAATTTCGAGGACAAAATTTATTTAAGGTGGGTAGAATTGTAACATCCCATTTTTTATCAACTAAAACTAGGGTTTTAATAACAATACCTTTTTTGAAACTCAAAACAAATAACCCAAGTAAATTAGAATTTTCTTTTGGATACTATAAAAGATGAGTGATATGATTCCCCTCTTCATGTTGATATTTAATTCAATGATGATAACATGTAGAATGTACCTTCTCTCTCTTCAATGTACTTCATGATCACCAACAAATATATGAACCCTAATTGGATAAATTTCATCAAATAGTCTCAATAAATATAACATAAGCACTAAGTAACCATAAATGGTAACATAAATTAGTTAGGGATCAATAATTATTCAATTTATGACATAAGTGATAGTAACCACATTATAGAAATAATTCATCTTTGGGTCATCAAATTTGGAAAGTAATTATGTAATAATTATCTAGGATGTAAAATACACATATGGTCCAAATTTGAAGCTAAATGAACCTATTTTTCCCCCTCAAATCATTTAGGAAGGTTTCCTATATAGTTCTGATTAGAAATGATTCAAATAATCATATAACCTATAGTCTTGGTGGGATTAATGTATGACTAGACTCTTTCTTAGAGCCGAACTTAGATTTTCTGACCCAAATTTGTTCATAAGTCAAGGGCTTATCCCCTTCACCCACGTTTAGGGTTCTCGGGACTCCAGTGAAGTATGGGAATCCATTCCTGATCCCCTTCCCTACTCATTACCATCACAAAGCAAGCCTATTTCCACCATCTCCAAACTTTCCCGAGTCATAAGACCTAGAACACCATGGGATTTCGTGACCCAAATACCTTGATCGACAAGAACTATCTCCTCTCTCCCTTGTTTCACCTTCCATAGGAAACACAAGCAACTCTATATCTCCTCCTATATAAAAAACTATCAGAAATCGATTGGGACATCTAGGGAATGAGTCCCACAACTATCTTGCCCTCTATCACTCTACACATCGTATCTGATCTCCACCTACCATCTTTGTCAATACCATGATCTTCCTAGAATTCCACTCTACCAAGAGCATCTCTATTTGTGGGAGACCTTCACAGAGTAGTCGCAAAGCTTTTCAAGCTCTCGTTTTGCTTGGAATTGAGGTAAATCTTGTTTTCCCCCTTCTTACTCCCAATGTTGATTTTGTGTGCAATTTCATTCCTTGAGTCCATCATTTTCCACAAACACAACACTGTTGCTTTACTGGGCCATGAAAAGTTGGTCTCAATCTCTAGATTCAGGGTTGATGCCCAACAACCCAATTTTTGAGTTTCACCTCTTTCCTACCTTTGACCGTGGATCAATTCTAAGCTTAAGGTTTGTTCAATGCCCAAAGTTAGGCTTGTCATGTTCGACTAATAATGAAGAAGCTATAGGGACCACTTGTTCTGGTCAAAGGCTAACAAGACTAAGTTTTAGATTTTGGGTATCTTCTCAGGCGTCCGCCATTGATCTTAACAAATTGCATATGACCTTGCTCTTGTTTGATCAATTGTAGGGGCAATGTTACATGTCTGCCATTGGTATCATCCTAATGTGTAACATTGCCTTAGGGAATATAGCTTTACTGATTACTGGGTGAGTTGCTTCATGTGAGTGTTGGTTTGGCTTTGGTTGCACGATGCCAGGCTCTTAGTCCACTTGGAAAAGCCTGAAGGCTGAGTGGATAATGTTTAGTTTTCATAGATTTTTATTGAATTTTTATTGGTCTTTCTTTGAAAATTCATAGTAATTAAACTGATGGTATAAAATGTACAAATATTATTTGGAAATGGTTTTTCAAATACAACCCGGTTCCATTTTTTTCAAACCCTAAATCTATCTAATCTGATCATGTTTCCATAAAAGACATAGATTAAGGTTTAGATTGCAATTAAGATGGTAATTGATGTAAAGTATATTAATTTTAGGAGATCTAGGTTTTCATCAGTGTTGAGAGAATAAATAGCAGTTGCTTCAAGTATCGGTAAGTGGATTGATGCACTATGAATAACAATTATGGGAAAAGGGATTTATATTTGCTTATATCTACAAAATTCAATTACAATGATATCAAGTACACATTTTAATGAATACTTGCACGATAAGTGCTAACAATTCAGATGATGAATTTTGAGTATGTTGTTCTTATCTAAGATCATAATGATAACATGCACATCTTCCTTAAGTCAAATTTAAAGTTTTAAGATATTATGTTCAAAAGTAATGTTAACTACAACATAATTGATTCATGTTGCTCTTTCCAAGTTATTCGCCATTTTGGGCACAAATCAAGCTCTTGAGAGCAATGTCATATTCAAGATCTTAAGAGAAATGTCATATTCAAGCTCTTTTGAGCAATATCCTATTCAAGCTCCTGAGAGCAATGCCACAGTTAAAGCTCTTGAGAGCAATGTTATATTCAAGCTCTTGAGAGCAATGTTATTTACCAAGCTCCTGAGAGCAATGAGCACTTTGGTGCATGTATAGTCAAGCTCCCGAGATCAAGGTTATGAAAGAAAGACAATATAGTCAATCCAAGATAGTAATGTCAATGATACAGAGAAATATAGATAAAGATAAATGATATGAAAAGTATTCAAATAAAATCTTTCATTCAAGTTTTCTCAAAAGTATGGTTTATTTTAGTTCATATAATATTAATCAGTACCACTTACACTAATGTGTTTTCATTTTGCTTTGCATGGCTGGGGGCACAATGCCCATAGGTGAGGAGAAATTAAGGACTAAAAAAGAGCAAGATAAAAATTTGAAGACCTTCATGTGCAACCTGGTGGGGTGCCATCTACCTAGACGGTCCAATCATTTTGATTAGAGTTACCTTCATGTTGTAAGCCAGAATTAGATGTTAGATGATATATTCACAAAGTCAAATTTATCACATTTGCTTTTGAACAATATATGAATCAATATCAATGTTAATGTGTGATGCTTATTTACTTTAACTGTAATGTTTACTATTCTAGTGACATCCCTTTGAGCTAAAGTCCCCAATGTTATGGAAAACATGGGAGTTTCTTCCGTTGATATATGTATGCTTAAGGGGTTGATTAGAAAATAACATCTTCTTTCACTATATGGTCTAGGAATGTCAGGTTGAGATGATTTTTGTTACACATGTTATATAAGGGTATACATATCATCTATAAGGTTAGAGTGTTCATTATAGTTGTGCAAAAATCAAAAATGAAGATGGGTACATATAATATACATGTGCTCAGGTACACAATTCCTTTAGCCATATATATATATATATATATATATATATATATATATATATATATATATATAGAGAGAGAGAGAGAGAGAGAGAGAGAGAGAGAGATAAAGAGAGATAGAGAGACTTTATGCACATATAATGAATAATATGACTTTTGTGTCTGTGTGCAAGATAAGCCCAAGACCTGAGAAGGGATCAATGAAACCTGATCACTGGAACAACCTCTTAAGTAATGCATTGTCTTACATCATGTATGAAATATATCATAGCCTAGAGAAACGAAGTCATGTAAAGTGATTAGGATAGACTTCACCTTAAGTGAATTGAGCCTTTGTGGCTTGTTCTCAATATCTCACAATGTAACTAATATTTTAGAGGGGTGTTAACAAATATCCCCTTATGATTCCACTATTTCTATTTGATGAGGTATGCCTAGTGGGTCACAAAACATGGAGCATGCAGTTCATTACAGGGAAGTTCCGGGTTTCAAGTACATGCATGGTCTTGTTAGGGATGTCCTTTATGATGTACTTAGACAAGTGGGAATTTTTGCTAAGAAAAAGGCACCAGTGAATTTTCTAACTGATCCACATGAGGGGAGATCGACTCTTAGGCCAATAGATGTCTTGATTTTTGGATAGGTTGGAGGGAAGCATGCATGTATGGATTCAACTTGAGTTTCTCCATTGGCGGGTTTGAAAGGTGGAGATTTTACTGTGGGATAGGCTGCCCTCAAAGCTTTCTCAGCTAAAGTGGTCAAGCATGACAAAGCGTGTATTGACAATCAACATATTTTCATACCTTTTGGATTTGATATTTTGGGTTCTTAGCACCACAAGTTGTGGATCTTCTTAAGAGGGTGCAAAAAATTATGCAAAGTGATGTCATGACTCCCAGATCTATGGATATAATATCTCATAGGATAGGTTTCACTATTCAAAAGGGGTTGGCGGCACAAATTTTTTCCCATCTTCCTTCTTTTCCACTATAAAATTTTTAAACTTCACTTTACATGATTCATTAGGAATGATCTCTGTAATATGTTAAATAGGTAAAATATGAAAATTCATGCATATTAACATATGGAAATCCTTATGGAAATGAATTGAAGATAAAATGACCCAATTGAGTGAATCTTGATAATAAAGATATAATATTTTGATAAATATAATAGCAATGATCCAAAAAATCCTTATGGTGACATAATTCATAAAAGGAAATCTCAATACTAAAATATAATGGTAAAATTGTGTTCCTTGAGCCCCAATTAGCTCGGGTGCTAAGTTTCATAAAATTTGAACAATAATAACTATCCTAATTCCTTTTAGAAAAGAAAATACAAGATTAGGACAAAGCTATTAAGTTAATTATTAAATGTCTTTAAAAGTGGAAATATGTCCCAAATTCGTATTATACCTACCAAAACTAGTATGTGTGTGAATTTTCATCCTCATTGGACAATGTTTACTCCCCTAATTCGATTAAGAAAGAAAAAGGACATCAATTTAGTATCACTTTACTTCAAATCTATTTTACCTAAGGTTTCTCATAATTATCACATTGTCATGCTTGGTTTCTCACTTTCTTACCGTGGACCCACTTTGGACCATCATATTTTGATCATAAGGCAGTTGTTTTGTCATCTACCTTCTATTTTCACAGTGATGTTTTTGTAGGAACATTAGTTTGGCCTTTTCCCTTTCTTGATCGCCGAATCTTTCTTTCTTTTCTTTCCTTCTAATCTGATTCCACCTTCCTTGCCTTCTATACCTCTCCTTGAACCCCCATGATCCTATTTATACTAGGATTTTGGTGCCTACACACCAATACCGCAAACCGTCTCCCTCTTTTCTCTATTCATCGCTTGTTTCCTTCTTGGTTTGAGATTCCCAACCTCACCAGTATTCCAAACTCCTATTTAACCATGCCAACACCTACATAGACCCTTCTTCACCCTATTCTATCACTTGGGTGATTCTCAGTTTCCTTAGAGCATAGCTTCCCTACTCAGTCTACCTCTGGAAACCATCTAAGGCCCAGGTGAAGGTCTTAAACCTCCTGGAGAGAACACGAGTACTTGGTGCGTCTATGCAATGTGAAGGCAAGCCATCCTCACCCAACTTGTAATTATGGTACTAATCTCACTTTCTCCCATTTTTATGATGTATACTACTACATATCTGATCTTGGATTCTTTTGTTTCCACATCGAAACCATCGACTTGACACAGTTCTCAGTAATCTATATTCAATGTGAATTTGAGGTTGCACCAATGTCTTTTATTTGAGTGGTGTCTTACATTGCATAATGGTTTGATAGTAGCTTTCTTCTCTGATCATGGTTGCAGCTGTTCTATGCCCTTCTGGCCAACCTGCATCCTTTTGTCTTAGCTCGTTGAGTTCCGTAGGATGAGAGGAGAATGATGCATGTGTTGATTTTCAGTTTGGGTGATCCTTACAAGATACTACTCACAGACTTGGTGCTCCATGAGCCTACAACTTGCAAAATCAGAGAAACCAACGAAAAAAAGGATGGTTTTTGGCTTTTCTCAGTTTCCCCCCCGCATCCATTTGTTTGTTGGTCGCGCTCTAAATGAATATTTTTGTCTCTTTAGCTTCTAAATTTCTTTGACCACATGGGTTTTTAGTTTAAGGTTGTGGGCCTAGATGGACATGGATCCGAGCTAGGTGATTTGACCCTATTGGTCCACCTCAACATGGGTTATTGTATAAAATCATAAACATTTTTACGTGACTTATTGAGATTTTCTGATTAATCAAGTTTCCAAAATTCATAACTAATTATATACATCACAAAAAATTAAATAAAATATGCTTTGGCGTCATGGCATTATTCTCTATTCAATAATACCATTTTCATCATCTAACTCCAATCTAATAAAATTATGATTTTTATGGATTTAAATAATTGGTTGAAATTTCCAAAATTCATAACTCAAAATTTATAAGTCTAAAAAATAAAATAAAATATGATAGGAACTCATAAAAAGGTAATCTATGAGACAATATAATTTTCATGACCATTAATAATAAAAGGCAATTTTAGGCTTTGTGCAATTAATGTAAACCTAACCCTAATTTCATATATGCCTTTAATAGATTACTTGTGGACTTAGATGAAATTAGGATTTTGACATTAGACATATCTAGATTTCATGTGAGGTATGTTGCATGCCCTTATTAAAATTGAGTAACTAATCTAATTTTCCTCTCTTTTGATGTATGTTGTGTCTCCTATGAGTTATATTGAGCAACTGATATGATTTTTCTCTCTGTTGTTGTATGTTGCATCCCTATTTATTATATTGAGAAATCACCCACTTTTATCTCTCTTAGTCCTATGGATGAATTAGCCTACACGATTTCTCTCTTATGAGAATTTATGTAGAGAACTTTATGTTGATACATATCTAGTGATCATCTTACTTTGTTGGATATTCTTGTTGAATCCTTATTTATATCTTGTTTATCTTATTCCTTATGAAACCCTAATTTTCAAGTTGTGGACTTTTGTGATCTTGTAAAGTATCTTAACTGTAGATTTTTTAACATTTATTTTTAGGTCCTCTGAATCTACTTGAAAGTGGTTATATGTTCTCATCCCTTATTTCTATTTGACTATACTTTATCTTTCCTTCCCTATTTGCATGTTTGATTGACTAGTCATAACTAGAAGTAGTGGTACCATATTTATTTAGGCATTGAGGTTTTAGTCCTCCTGTCGATGCACTGAGGTTTTAGTCCTCATGCGATATATTATATATGAGGCATTGAGGTTATAGTCATCCTACTGATGCACTAAGATTTTAGTGCTCATTCTATATATTATATTTTGGGCATTAAGGTTTTAGTCCTCCTGGCAATGCACTAATGTTTTAGTCCTCTTATAAAAATTTGTATTTATTTGGCACTGATATTTTAGGCATCCTACTCTTAGGTATGAAATACATATGAGTTCCTACAATGCTTTTTAGTGTATGCTAGTCTGTTTATTACTCACCATGCAACTACTTATGAATTGTGATATTATTATTGTGACATTGTTTAAGCCAAGAAATCTCCTATTCTTGATTATCATCTATATTGCAATTCATATCCTCTTTGATATTCACTTGGATAGTACTTTCCTCTTCTATGGGAAGCCTTATTATATTTCATGTCCTTTTCCTAATGTTGCTCAATCCCCAATTAATATGCTCATACTGACTTTTATGTTGACAACTTCTATTTTATCTTCTCTTTCAGGGTATGCTTCCAACCCCAGTTGTAGGACATGGTAGACATGACATGCAGACGTGGATCTGGCTTATGGAGATGACTCTTAATGAGATACACACTTGATATAGTTTAGATAACCCTGTACTTAGATCCTGATGTTGTACTTTCACATAAGCCCATTAGTGAGAGGATATTATGTATATTTGATAAACTCAATATAGTCATGAAATATTATTCCACTACTATACTTTGATCTTTTTGTATATCATCATTTAAGAAATGAAATTTTTACAACTATATGATCATGCTTGTTAGTATGTTTAGATATATGAGGTTATTCCTCAAATTAAGTAGGGATTTGATCCCCTATCTAGTCTCACTCCTTACAAGATGGTTTTAGAGCCATTGGTAGTTGGATTCTGACTATTTTAAGTTTTTCTCCCTTATTAGAACTATTGCCTTACATAGTTACCATATAAATTAGATGTAAACCCTAGAACTTACCTAAGTTGTTTATGAGGTGATGGATGATCAATTTGGAATCATAAGATGCACACATAAGAATCTTTATGAGTGAACCCTAGTGTGAGGGGACCCTTAAGATCATACATAGGTTTGTTGTAATATATCTCTTTGGAAGTTATGGTCTTAGGATGGAATTGGATAATGAAGATGTTAGTGTAGCATAATAAGGAGATCCTAACATGGAAAAATTGTGACTTGGTTTCTCACATTGATTTTGGGCCATATCTTTAGCTTTACATCACAAAGTTTTGACATCAAATTATTTTTTATTAATAATACAATGTGTAAAAAAATGGAGGTTTTCTTGAGCTAAGTCACAATGAAGAGATGTGTGAGGTCTTGATAGATGAACAATGGAATTACTTAGAATAGAAATATGATCCCTATTTTTGGCTATGATGTGATGATTAGGAGTATGTGGTTTGTGATAAAGGTTTAGTGGACCTACCCTTTTTACTTCATTAGGTTAAGGAGTTTTGTACCTAGTGTCTTTTTGGAAGCTTATGTGAACTTCAAGGTTGTTAAATTATAAATACAAAGACCTAAAATGCAACCCTATGTGGCTATGAAATGTTAGTTGTATGCATGATCTATGAACTACACAAACACCAAAAAGATTCACTACTAAAAGATCCTTTTAACCCTAGTATCTTTAAGAATTGTTAATCTGGCTTATAAAGTTAAACTTTTGAGGGGTGGAGAGGAGTTGGTTAATAGAGTAAGAATGGTTGAATTTTGGATATGAAATACACTTAAAAGGGTGGAGTGTTGTAACGTATTAAAATCTAGGATCATATCCTATTTCTTATTTAGAAGGTTAGTAAGCTTGGTTCCTTTGTTTTGACTAAATAAGAATAAAGTTATTCCTTAATGTATATAGTTAATGTATATAACATATTAAGTAGCATGAGGATTCTATATCAACATCTCATATTAACATAATATCTTAATTATGTGCACAAATGTAAGTAAATCCATTAAATATGTCACATGCGCTCATTTGCTAACCAATATGCAAACAATGGATAAAATATGATTAATAAGAAGTATATTGTGCTTTGGAATAACAATTGGTGTTTTCATGTCCATGAATATGAATAATGTACCATTATCTTAATAATTATTGAATTAATGGACTAAATATGTTAAATAAGTATAATATTGAAATTCATGCATAATAATATAAGGAAATCCTTTTGGAAATGAATTGAAGATAAAATTACACAATTAAGTGAATTTTGATAATAAAGATATAATATTTTAATAAATATAATGGCAATAAGACAAAAATGCTAATGGGGCAATAATTCATAAAAGTAAATCTGAAAAGAAAAATATAATGGTAAATCGTGTTCCTTGGGTCCCAAATAGCTTGGGTGCCAAGTTTCACACTATTTGCACAATCATAACTATCCTAATTCCTTTTAGAAAAGAAAATATGAGATAAGGCCAAAAATATTAAGTTAATCATTAAATGTCTTCAAAAGTAGAAACAGATCCCAAATCCTTATTCTACCTATTAAAATTAATCTACATGTGAATTTTCATCCCCATTGGACAATGTTTGATCCCCCAATTTGATTAATAAAGAAAGATGATATTAGTTTAGTATCATTTTACTTCAAATCCTTTTTAGCTAAGGTTTTTCATAATTATTAGACTGTCACGCTTGGTTTCCCACTCTCTAATCAGAGACCCACTTTGGTCCATCATATTTTGATCCCACGGTGGTTGTTTTGTCATCTACCTTCCATTTTCACAATGATGTTTTTACAGGAACAATAGTTCAGCCTTTTCCCTTTCCTGATCGATGGATATCTCTTTCTTTCCTTTCCTTTTTCTCTTATTCTACATTCCTCACCTTCCTTACCTCTCCCAAATCCCATGATCCTATGTATACTAGGGTTTGTCGCCTCCACACCGATTATGCAAACCACCTCCCTGTTTGCTCTGTTCATCCCCTATTTCTATCTTGGTTTGGGATTCCCAACCTGATCACCAAAATTCTTGACCCCTATTTAGCCATGCCAACACCTCCACATACCCTTATTCACCCTATTATATAACTTGGGTCATGCTCATTTTCCTGGGAGCATAACTTCCTTCCTCGGTCTACCTCTGGAAACCATTCGAGGTGTCGTGGAAGGTCTTGGACCTCCTGGAGAGCGCACAAGTACTTGGTCCATCTCCATGGTGTGAAGGCAAACCATCTCATACCAACTTGTAATTCTGGTACTAATCTCACATTTTCCATCTTTTCTAACCTATACTGCTTCTAAAGATCCGATTTTGGATTCTTTTATTTCCACACAAAAATCACTGGCTTGCCATGGTTCTTAGTATTCCATATTTGTTGTGAGTTTGAGGCTCCACCGACATCTTTGATTTGACTAGCATCTTCAATTGCATTTTGATTTGATAGTAGCTTTCTTCTCCAATCATGGCAGCAGCTATTCTGTGCACTTTTGGCCAACCTGCATCCTTTTTCCTTAGCTTGTTGAGTTCGGTAGGACGAGAGGAAGATGATGCATGGGTTGGTTTTTAGTTTGGGTGATCCTTACAAGATCTTACTCAAAGACTGGGTGCTCCATAGGCCCACAACTCACAAAATCAAAGAAACCAACAACAAAGAAGATGATGTGTATCCTTTTTTCTATTTTTCCCTCACATCATTTTTTTGTTGGTCGTGCCCCAAATGTGTATTTCTATCTTTTTAGCTTTTATCTTTCTTTGACCACATGGGTTTTTTGGTTGAGGGTTTTATGCCTAGCTGGACATGGGTCCGGGCCATGTAACATGACCTTATTGGTCCACCACAATAGGGGTTTTTATATAAAATCATAAATGTTTTTACGTGGCTTATTGGAATTTTCCTTTTGGTTGAGTTTTCCAAAATTCATAACTAATCATATATAGCTCAGAAAAACTAAATAAAACATGTTTTGGAATTATGGAAATATTCTCAATTGAATGGTGTTGTTTTCATCACCTAATTCCAATAGAATAATATTACAATTTTTGGATTTATCTAATTGGTTAAAGTTTGCAAAATTCATAACTAATAAATTATAAGTAAAAAAATAAAGTAAAATATGATATGAACTCATAAAAAGGTAATCTACAAGATAATATAGGTTTCATAACCTAATTCATTAATAATAAAAAGGTAATTTAAGGATTTGTGTAGTTAATGTAAAATGAAACCTAATCTCATATATGCTTTTAATAGGTTGCTTGTGGACTAAGATGGACCTATGATTTTGACCTTGGACATATATAGATTTCATGTGAGGTATGCTGCATGCCCTTGTTGAAATTGAGCAACTGATCTAATTTTCCTCTCTTTTGATGTATGTTGCTTCCCCTATGAGTTATATTGAGCAACTTATTTGGTTTCTCTCTCTCTTTTTGTATCTTGCATCTTTATTTATCATATTGAGCAATTATACTTTTTATCTCTCTCTTGGTCCTATGGACAAATTAGCCTACACAATTATTGTAACGTATGCCCATTAATTAACCACAACTACTATATGCGGTAAACAAAATATGGGAAAACATCCCAAACCCAACATACTAAAGCAGTTAAATCACCCATCAAAATTATTTTCTGAACAAATTATGACATAAAGGAACTTAATGTTCGAGAATAAAAATCCCTACATGAACAGTAACCAAACTACTTAAATGTACACTCTAGAGCTGGAAGGATCACCTAAGATGATGTCCCACTAGTGAAAGATATCTATTGAAAAAGCTCGAACTAGTCCTCAGATAGCTACTCCCTCTCCGTGGATAGTGTGTGCCTAGCCATGCACAAATGAGGAAAACCTAGGGATTAGAGTAAGTGACAAGAAACCCATAACAAGGATAGAAATATGTATGAAGAACTAAAATATTTGTTGATAAAGACTAAACATCCATAAATCACTTATTTTATGTTCGTGGCCACCATAATAGGATAAGTCATCCTCTGTTGACACTGAAGTGTCCTCTACGGTGCAACACACACTCTGCTGGCTCAACATGCCCTCTATCGACACATACAATGTCCTAAGAAATCGTCCCAAGACTCTTTGGTGATGACTTATCATCATAATGTATAGTTAACGTTCTTGTGTCATTTTCTATATTTTATTTTTAATCTCTTATCTCTGAATCTTAATTTATTATATCTAAATCTATTCTTAACTGATTACTTTTTAATCTATATCTCTATTATGGTCTGAATCTGAATCTATATTTGGAATATGTATCTTTGTTCTTTAATTCTAAAGCTGACTCAGAATTGAGTCCATGAGTAATCTACATTTTACTCTTATATGAGCTGTTCTTAATCTTAGATATCAAGCTTAACACTTTGCAATATGTCTAAAAGTATGAAATAGGAAGTATCGTATAAAAGAGGATACTCTAAATCTAAATAGTATAGAAAACATGTCTATGTACAAGATAGTTTTCTAGGGCATGGCCCACTTACCTGTAGTAAGTCAAGATGCTATCATCCCTACTCCTATGGAATATTGGGTTTGACTTTCTCCTGAAAAACCCAAAGGATAAATCAGATTACATATCCTTCCCTTTTGGTCAACATCCTTAGGGTCATAATTTTATTTTATTCACCATTACATGCATTCAGGTATGTGTATTATTAGGGTGTACAAAGTTATGTCACCAATGTGTCTTTTAGATGTAACCACTGGTAGTCAAGGTGATATTAGGACCATTGTATCAGGTGTAACAGAACTGATCCACCTTTAAATTATAAGTAGCACTAATATTTTATTAGTTCATACTTTCCACAGGCCTAGGGTTATACATACAACATTCATGTTCTAATATTTAATTACCATTTATAGGTTTAGGGTTAGAATTATTAGGGATACAAAGATGATTATTTGGTAGGCTTGAAATATTAAAATACTAAGATATAATTAAATGACATTATTCTATTAATTACATTTGCAAGTATGAAGGTAATAGAAAATGTTTAATTTCCTGACTATTGGTTGTAAAACAGGGGCAACTAGTGGTCCCATTAGAATCATTTTTTTTAATGAGTATGTGGTTAAATTTTCATTATTTTATGATGTATAGATGATTTACTATGATTGAATCAAAATTAATCATTCACTGACCAATATAGAAAAGATAAGATGATTTCCAATTTAAAACAAAAATCGAATGACCATTTAATTAAGTATCGATATGCCCTTGAGGGCATTATCATACCTTAGCATGATGGGGGTAGAAATTACTAAACATGTGGTCAAATGTTTTTCACATGCGTTGGACCTAGGTGATGGATTTGATCCTCCCTCACATGATGATTGGTGTTTTCTTGATTGAAATGAAGCCACAAATCTCTTCTTGAGATCAAGGCGAGCCGTACGAGCTATATCTCATCACTTGAGGTGCCTGGGGCAGCCTAGGAGAGTCGCCAGAAGCTACCACTTCCACGACCAAGACATAAAAACATGATCACAAGGTGTTTCACAACTAACTGAGGAGGTACATGGCCCCGCAAGGTCCTAACGAAGCTAACAGACTAGAAAGGAGGTCACAACAATGACTGAAAACTCAAAATTAGTGGAAAATGAGGGTATAAAAGTTGTACCTCCCCTCTGGTTCCTCTGACTCCAACCTCCTCAACTCAATGATGGACTTGACTCAATGACTCATTGCCCTGCAGCCAAAATTGGGGCTTGTCCTGAACTCGAGGTCCCTCATATATGGTGAGGGCGGAGGAAATTGACTAGGGTCATCCTGAGGGTGGAGAATGATGGCGGATGGGCTCAAGGTTGAAGGTGATGTAGGGTGGTCTCAGGGTGATTATAGTGCAATTAGTGGTGGAGGAGGGTTTGGCGGAGTGCGGTGAAGCTTTGGTGATGCTTAGGGAGTCAAGAGCAGGGCATGTGATGGTATGCAAATCTATGGTGAGAATGGGGCGGCGGCATAATAGACCATTTCTTATTCATGTGTTTCTAGGGTTCAAGTGAGGGGTCAAATGGTGCAGATTCATCCACCAAAGATGATGGAAGAGATTGTTTCAAAAAATGATTGATTGATCTATGAGATTTTTGTGATTGAAAGAAACAACTACTATTTTTTAATTGGTCAAAGGTAGGAGAAGATGACTGATGACTGAGATTGACCATGTTCTAACAAAGGTCCAATCTAACGGTCAAAGAAAAATGGCTAATGGAAAGGTGTATATTAATTAATTTCCATCCAGGATTAACCATTAGTTTCCCAATTTTGTTTCCCCTATCGATTTAAGTCTAGTAGGTCTCAAAATTTGACCAGGTGGTCCAATAATGTCTATAATATTCAGCTACAATTATTTTCTGAGTGGGGTCATCAAATTAATTAATATAATTAATAATAGATGAAGCTTTTATATTGCATAACTAATTATCTAAAATGAATTAGAATTTGAAATTTTGGACGTTGTCGTATTTACACATTTTACCTTAATGATTTTTTTAGCAGATGATAATAACCAATATTAGTTAAAATTGACCCTTTTGTAATATGTGACTAGAAAGGATATAAAATAAGGAAAATTGCAAATCAATACTTGAAAAATGAGGACGTTACAATTCTCTCCCCTTAAGAAAATTGTGTACTTAGAATTTCAGAGGTTAAAGAGCTCAATGTACTTCTTCAAGATCTCATCTCTAAGTTACCATGTGGTTACTCTAGGTTGTGATTTTTCCATATAACTATAATTACAACAATGTCCTTTTTCTTTAATTTCTTAGTTTGGGTATCAAGGATCTTCAACAAAATCTCTTCATAGGATAGATCTTCCCTGATCTCAATCGGTTCATGATGTAGAATATGGAAATTGTACTAGGCATACTTCCTCAGCATGGATGGATGGATATGTTATGGGTTTTCTTATAAGAAGGCAACAACGCTAACTTTTACGCACTCACGTCTACCCTGTCAATAATCTCAAAAGGACCAACATATCTGGGACTGAGTTTTCCTTTCACTTTGGATCTAGAATTAGACTTGATAGGTTTGAATTTTAGGAACACTATTCCCTACAAGTAACTCTCTATCAGATCTGTGTGCATCAACATACTTCTTCTAAATATCCTAATCTACTTTCATTTCTCCCTAATGAGTGCCACATGATCTGTAGCAAACTATAGCTCTTCACTTCTTATCAAACTCTCCTCACTTGGCTTATGCCAGAGCAAACGTGACTTGCACGACCTCCCATAGAGAGCTTCATATGATTCCATGCCTATACTTGTATGAAAACTATTATTATAGGTGAACTTAGCAAGTGGAAGATACTTCGCCCATGAACCTCCCCAATCTAGTATACAAGTGATGAGCATGTCCTCAAGAGTCTAAATGGTCCTCTCAGACTTATCATCAGTTTGAGGATGATAAGAAGTACTAAAATGGAGCTTGGTGCCCAACTCTTCTTGGACTTGTTTCCACACTTTGGACATGAAATTTGGATCTCTATTAGAAACTATGGAGGAAGGAACTCCATTCATGCATACAATCTCCTGGATATAAATCTCATCCATGTCTAAAACTACAGCAGTACTCTTAAAAGCCACAAAATGAGCACTCTTGGTCAAATGATCCACGATTACCCATATTACATCATACCCTTTTTAGGCCTTTGGCAGACCCATGACAAAGTCCATGGTTATATCTTGTCCCATTTCCACTCAAGAATGTCCAAAGGTTGCAACAAAATAATGTTCAACTTTCAACTACTAACACATGAGGCACTTAGACACAAACTCTTCTATATATTTCTTCATGACCTCCCACCAGAAGACTCTCTTCAAGTCATGGTACATATTTGTAGAACTTGGATGAATAGTGTACTTCATCCCATGTTCCTCCAACAAAATCTTCTATTGTAATTCAGTTGTTGGTACCCATTACCTATCCTTCATCAAAATCTCACCATCTTTTCCTTTAGACAGATTAACATCATTCTTTTGTATTCATCCAAGCATACGAGGAAGATTAGGACTATCTTGTGGACTTGTAATATCTTAGAAGTTTAGTTAGACTTAATCATGAGGTGTTCCATCATTAACTCTACCTCTTTAAGCTACGGTCTCAAATTCTACCATGTCCTACATGGGCTTCCATTCATTGATGATAGTTGCTGCACTGACTACCTCCTTCTTGCTCAAGGCATTAACCACCATGTTGGCCTTGCCAAGATGGTAGGAGATAATGAAGTCGTAGTCCTTCAAAAATTCAATCCACTGACGCTGCCTCATGTTAAGGTCCTTCTAACTCATGATATACTTAAGGCTCTTATGATCACAAAAAATCTCGAATTATGTGCCATACAAGTAATGCCTCCAAATCTTTAATGCATACACGATGGTTTCCAATTCTAGATCATGAGTGGGGGTAGTTTTCTTCATGTGGTTTGAGCTCTCTGGATGCACAAGCTATGACTCTTCCCTTCTGTTGTAGGATACAAACCAAACCTAGCTTTGAAGCATCGCTAAAGATGATGAACCCATCATTTCTTGAAGGGAGTACAAGCACAAGTGCAGAAGTGAGTCTCCCTTTAAGGTTCAAAAACTTTGCTCACACTTCTCACTCCACAAAAACTTTGCTTCTTTCTGTGTGAGGTGCAGTTTGAGGTTTTGCTATGATGGAGAAGTCCTGAATAAAATATATACTATAACCTACTAACCCCAAAAATATTTTGATATCTGGCGAGGTACTAGGGGTAGCCCAATACATTATAGATTCAACCTTTATAGGATCCACAAATATATGGCCATAAAAAAATATATGTCTAAGAAACATAACTTCACAGATCCATAATTCACATTTAGATAACTTCCCGTACAACCGATGGTGCCAAAGTGTCTCAAGAGTAATGCAAAGTTGTTTCTTGTACAACATGTCATTATCATAATAGATGAGAATATCACACATGAAGATGATAATAAAAGAGTCCATATACTGGTGAAAGATACAATTCATTAGGTCCATGAAGATGGAAGGGGTGGAAGATACAACTCATTAGGTCCATGAAGATGGTAGGGGCATTGATGAGGACAAAGGACATGAAAAGAAGCTTTAAGTGTCCATATCGTGTATGGAAGCATGTCTTCTCTATATCTAAGGTTTTGATCTTCAACTGATGATATCCACCACACAAATCTATCTTTGAAAATATTTTGTTGTCTTTAGTTGATTGAATAGATCATCATTTGTAGTAGTGGGTACTTGTTCTTTATTATCATCTGATTAATCATCTAGTAGTCGACACACATACGGAGAGAGACATCCTTCTTTTTGATGAAAAGGATGGGTGCTCCCAGGGAGAAGCATTAGGATGAATATATCCCAGATCTAGAAGCTCATGCATTTGCTTCTTCAATTCAATGAGCTATGCAGAAACCATCCTGTATGGATCCTTAGAAATAGGTGCAGTGCCAGGAAGGAGATCAATAGATAATTCATGCTCTCAATCAGGGGGTAGGCCAGACAAGGTCTCAGGAAAGAAATCAAGGAACTCATTTACTATGGGGATAACAACAAGATGTTTCTCTTTTTTAGTTATAATCGACATGAGATAGGTCTGAAACCCTTTCTTCTTTATCTTATCTAGCTTAATCTTAGACATAAAGAAATCCTTGCGGTGCCTTTTCCTTCCCTTGATGACTAGAGGATGTTCATGAAGACATTATACAATGACTAACTTCATTCAGTAGTCAAGGAGGAGATAGAGCTCATGGAGCCAACTCATGCCTAAGATAACATCAAACCAATCAAGGGCATAACTACAAGATCTATTGGAAACACTCTCCCCTCTAGGGTAATACTAACCCTAGAAATCATCCTCCTAGGTACATTAACACGTCTACTAGTTGTCTTAATCTTAAGGTCATTATGAAGGTCCCCCAAAGGTAGTTCTAGCATTGACACTAATGTAGAAGATATGAAAGCATGTGATGCACTTGAATCAAATAAAACTTTCATAGATAACTGGTTAATATAAGCCATACCTTCAATGATATGGTCTTCATCTACCTCCTCAATAGTCATGGCAAAGACCCTTGCATGACATTTCTCCCTCTGGTTGTTTTGACCTTGTTTTTGGTAGTCAACAAACTTCTGCTACATCTTAAATAATTAACCACAACTACTACATGCAGAAGCATCAACTCACATATGTAAATAAATAATGGGCAAACATCACAAATCTGACATAGTAGAGCAGTCAAATAACCCATAACAAATGTTTTATGAATAAAGTCTGACTTAAAGGAACTTAAGGTTTGTGAATAACAATCCCAACATGAACAACAAGCAAACTACTAAAATGAAAACTCCAGAGCTGGAAGGATTGCCTAAGATGATGTCCCACTAGTGAAACTTATCCTTTGAGACTTCAAACACTTGAACTAGTCCTCGGATAGCTTCGCCCATCCTACGGGCGTCGCATCCCCAACCATGCACAAAATAGGAAAACCTAGCGATCAGAGTAAGTGGCAAGAAATCCATAACAATGACATAAATATGTATGAAGAACTGAAATACTTGCTAAACAAGAATTTCATAATATGCAATTGGAAAAAGTTGCCTACCTTAATGATTGATTGTGGATGCTTATGTTGATTGGGTAATAATTGTATCATTTTGTATCTTGGCTTACTAGAAGGTTGTATGCTACAATCTTACAAATTGATATGTGAGGGCTATCAATTTGAACAAAATAATGGGAGCAATAGTTAATTAAAGGCCTAATTGAATATCATCAAATTTCCAAATCAAATCAAATCAAATAAAAAAGGGTTTTGGCAATGCAAATTGTTTTCTCTTATAGAATCAAATGATAGTGAAATAATCATTATGATTGGTCCTTGGGAAGGATAGATTTAATAAGACAAATTTCCATGACTAATTTTGGACTTCGAGAAGGGTTCTCAATGAAGAGCACAATATCTATGCCCTGGAAACACCAGTGGCAAAAATTGTGCCTAGGGCTTAGGTGGATGCTTACTAGAAGCATGCCAACGATGCCTTGGATACAAAAAACACCTTATGCTAAGCTACATGAACTATGAGTTGAATGAGTAGTGTAGAGACATGTGGATACTTGAGATGGTAACACCATCTTAAGGACTTGAGCCATAATCACACAAAGCAAGAAAGGTACAATATGTCAAAAGCACTCTTTGAGTGTAAAATGGTAGAGGGAGACTTCGTAGAGACCCATGTTTTCAAATATGATTGGACATGTGGAGCATATAGAAGAATTGGGATTCTCCTTGAGCCAAGAGTTGGCCACATATATGATTCTAATATCATCGCCTAAATCATATAACCATTTTATTGAGTCTTATCACTTGAATAACACGGCCAGTCTGTTGTCAGATTTGCTTGGCATACTAATTATTGCCAAAGCAAGAATGAAGAAGGACAAATCCGTGATGGAGATCAAAGGAGTCAAGTGTAAGTATGAAAGCAAGGCCGTGATGAGTTTTGAGGTTGAGCTTGAATCCAGATCTTCAACACTCAAGATAAGGAGAAAGAAAAGTACAAGAGGAATCTATCCTTTCTACTTGAAGGCATTCATGAAGAAGAAGATGGGGATAATGATCCCACTTTAGGGACATATGTTAATGAGATAAATTTATTTATTTATTCATCTTGGGTACTTGATACTAGATGTGGATCTCGCATATTCTCGAATATGCATGATTTGAAAAGAAGTAGGCCTTTGAGAAAGGGTGAGGTTGAACTACGAGTCGCAAATAGAGCAAGAGTTTCTGCCAATGTAGTTGGAAGCTATTAGTTATCTCTACTTACAGGGCTTGTAATAGAGTAAGTGAAGAGCTATTATGTACCTACCATAAATAGAAACATCATTTTTGTATCTTGTATGGACAAGGATGCATGTAAATTTCATATCAAGAATGGACGATGTTCTATTTTAAAAGATGGGATCTTTTATGGCAATGCCCCAATGTCTTATGTTCATTATTTGCTAGATCTAAAGACAAATATTTATAACGTAAATACCAAAAGACTAAAACCAAACAACCCAAGAAAAACATATCTTGGCATTGTCTTCCTGGGAACATAAATGAGAATCACATATCTAGACTCCATAAAGATGGTTATCAAAACTCTTTTGATTTTAAGTCAATAGAGACATGTAATCTTATTTGTTGGGAAAGATAACCATGAATCCTTTCACTGGTAACAATGAGAGGGCTAGTGATCTATTAGGACTCATACATACTGATGTATGCAGCCCTTTTAGAACAACTGCCACAGGTGGGTATGAGTACTTCATTACCTTCACTGATGGCTTCAACATGTATGGTTATGTTTACTTGATGAAACATAAGTTAGAAATAGTTGAAAAGTTCATCCAACTTGGCAAAAGTACTAAGGAAATTCATTCTGACCGAGGTGGAGAATACTTAAGCTAAGAGTTTGAGGACCTTTTGTGAGCCTGAGCTATTGTATCACAGTGGACTCCATCTAGAACACCACTACATAATAGTGTATCAGAAAGAAGGAATCACACATTGTTAGATATGGTGTGATCAATGATGAGTTTAGTTGAACTTCTGACTACCTTATGTGGTTATGCTCTAGAAACCACCACATTTACACTAAACCAAGTACCATCTAAATTGGTTTAAAATACACCATATGAGATATGGTATGGGAAGCGTCCCAATGTGTCTTTTATGAAGATTTAGGGTTGTGAAGCTTATGTGAGAAAGTAGTTTTCCAAAAAGCTTGGACCCGAATCTGATAAATGTTATTTTTTTGGATATCCTAAGGAGACCAAGGGATATTACTTCTATTCCCTATCTGACAACAAAGTGTTTGTTTCCAGATATTCTGCATTCCTAGAAAAAGAATTTATTTCCAAAGGTATCAATGGGAGGAAAGTTGAACTCGAAGAGGTTCCAGATGAATAAGAAAACATTCAAAAAGTACATGTATAAGAGGAACAAGGAGAATCACAAGTCGTTGTGGAATCTTAAATTCCTCAAGTAATAGATGAACCTCGTAGATCAGTAGGACATGCCTTAAACTTGAAATATTTGGATATGTTATGACTCAGGAAGGTGGTGAGTTGGACATAGATGATGAGCAAACTACCTATATAGAAGCTACGAAGGGACCGAAGTCTGAGAAATGGCTTGAGGACATGAGATTTGAGATGGAATCCATGCACACCAACAAGGTATGGACATTGGTGGATCCACCTGAAGGGGTTATACCCGTAGGGTGCAAATGGGTCTT
This sequence comes from Alisma plantago-aquatica, assembly GCA_963693085.1. Lineage (NCBI taxonomy): Eukaryota > Viridiplantae > Streptophyta > Magnoliopsida > Alismatales > Alismataceae > Alisma > Alisma plantago-aquatica. The sequence goes on from OY856409.1 coordinate 460,296,761, forward strand.
CAAGAAGAAGATCGACATGGATGGTAAAGTACAAACTTACAAAGGTAGATTGGTTGCAAAGGGTTTTAGACAAGTTTAAGATGTTGACTATGATGAAACCTTTTCTCTAGTTGCCATGGTTAAGTCCATCAGGATCATGCTTGCTTAGCAGCTAATCATGACTACGAGATTTGGCAGATGGATGTTCAAACCACATTCCTTAATAGGAATCTTATTGAGGATGTGTACATGACACAACCTGAGGGTTCTATACATCTAAAGGATGCAGATGAAGTTTGTAAGCTACAAAGGTCAATCTATGGATTGAAGCAAGCATCTCAATGATGAAATCTTTGTTTTGACGAGACAGTCAAAGAGTTTGTCTTTACTTAAAATGAAGATGAACCTTGTGTGTACAAGAAGGTTAGTGGGAGCATGAAATCTTGCTCATATTGTATGTGGATGACATGCTATTGATGGGAATGACATCCCTACTTTATAAAAGGTAAAGACATGGCTAGGAAATACATTTTCTATGAAAGTCTTGGGAGAAGCATCCTATATTTTGGGAATCAAGATCTATATAGATATATCCAGAAGGCTTCTTAGACTAAGTCAGAGCACATACATTGATAAAGTGTTGAAGAGGTTCAATATGGAGAGATCAAAGAGAGGAAACCTGCCCATTTCTCATGGAGTTACCATATATAAAGCTCAATGTCCAAGTTCTTGTGAAGAAAGGGAACACATGAGTAGGACTCCATATGCATTTACAATTAGATCCATCTTATTGGACTAAGTTAGAGCACATAAATTGATAGTGATGAAGAGGTTCAACATGGAGAGCTCAAAGAGAGGAAACTTGCTAATGGTGCATGGAGTTACCATCTCTAAAGCTCAATGTCCCAGTTCTTGTGAAGAAAGGGAACACACGAGTAGGACTCCATACACATATGAAATTGGATCCATCATGTATGCAATGTTGTGTACCCATCCTAATGTCTCATATGCCTTGAGCATGATGAGCATATATCAGTCGAATCCATGTGATGCTCACTAGACAAACATAAAAAACATCCTTAAGTACTTGAGAAGAACTAAGGATCAATTCCTTGTCAACGACAGAGAGGAAGAGTTGGCGGTAAAGGGTTACACCGATGCAAGCTTCCAAACTGACAAAGATGATTAAAGATCACAATATAGATTTGTGTTTTGCCTCAACAATGGAGACATGAGTTGTAAGAGTTCCAAATAAGAGAACAATTTCCAATTCTACAATGGAAGCCGAGTATATAGCCACATTGAATGTAGCAAAGGAGGTTGTTGGGATCATGAAGTTCATCTCTGAACTTGGGGTAGTTCCAAGCATCAACAATGCATTTGAGCTATATTGTGACAACAATGGAGCTATTGCACAAGCTAAGGAACCCAGATCGCATCAACATTCCAATCACATACAATGTCACTTCCATCTCATACAATAGATCATACAACAAGGAGATGTGAAGATTTGCAGAGTACCAACCAAGAACAATATTGTTGACCCCTTGACAAAAGCACTTTCATAGTAGAAGCATGATATTCATGTTAGATCACTTGGAATAAGATTCATGGGTGATTGGATGTAAGTGAAAGTGGGAGTCTGTTGGTATGTATGTCCAGAGAGCCAATCATACATTGTTGTAGTGGCAACACTTGTGATTTGATTAATAATAAAGGCAATCTTCCAATTTATTCTATTTTATTCAGTTATGAAATAATGAAGTAACATAATAACTATCTAAAGAATGATATCACTCAACGATGTATGTCTTTGGGTTGATGACCCGAATAATGAGATCATTTGAATGTTAAGAGTATTTACATTCTTGTTATTCCCCTAGTCGGATGTTATTATGGAACGCTGATAGACAACAATGACACATAGGACTAGACTGTGTATTAGTTGATGACAGAATCTCATAAGTCCTGATATGTGATACCATACCAAACACATAGATACTTGTTAGAGAACGATGTATCAGACTGACCCACCATAAGAGTGATACATGGAAACCATAATTGGTAGTCAGAATCATGTTTTATAGTGTTGGTGGTGATTTTGGTTCTTAGACCTAAAGTCACTACACTCATCACATGTTGTTCGGTGTACTTTGACATCATCCACCGTGATTCTAAATATGGGTTGTGATAAAGGTGATGACCAAATACACTGTGACACATAGGGATATCAGTGACAAAATAACTAAGCAATCACTATAACACCAATCACAAATTGTAGGTTGAAGTTGTTCTCCAACTTTCCATTTACTTAGGTAGCAATGATGTGTTACTATATGCCACTTTTTGTTTGTGATGTCATAAAATGGTTATGGACACTCAGTGCCAATGTAATATGGAACCTTTAAGGTCACACAGAAAAGATTCAGTTGGAATAGGAGTTTATTCATAAATGATAACTACATTGATTACTAAAGTGTTTAGGTATTCAATTCAAGCAACAAATTGACTAACTGGACTCTGAACTAACCAGTTCAAGGGTTGAATCGATCGGTTGAAGTGTTAGGTTGATTGGAGATTGCATTGGCTGAATTCTGGATGAACCAGGGCACGAACCAATTAGTTCACTTAGTGAACCGATTGGCTCATGGTCGCTAGATGATTGATTCATGAGATGAACCACCCGATTCATGGATCAATACAATTACATCAAGGATTAGTGCTGATGTCATGTTGTGCATTAATTGGATTAGAGTTGCCAATACAATTGTGATTGGGAAACATGATGAAACGACCGGTTCACTGGGTGAACCAATCGAATCACATGCCAATCGATTAGTTCACCTATGAACTAATTGTTTTGCCACTTGCAGGTTGCAAAAATTCATGAAATCCCAATTCCTTTCACTCCCACACAGACTGGGAACCCTGACCCTACTATAGATAGAGGGGTACTGGGGCTTCTTAGAGACACAACCAACTTGCTTTTGATAATTGTTTGTCTGCTCTGGTTGTGGTAACCAAGAGAACTTGAGCAAGTCCTACATGATAAAGGGAGGGATAGCAAGGGAGAACAATTGTGGGAGATCAAGTTGATGACTAGTACACCAACGTGAAGAGACAACTCCTTGTCCATTCTTTTAGAATGACAAGAGTTCTCAGAGGTCCGTATGGACTACTCAGAGATGTGGAGCTTTTCCCGCTAGGATGACAATGTTAAACTGCTATCTGCAGTGATCAACTAGGAGCTGCTATAGATGTTGTTGGAGTGTGACTAGAAGAAATGCATACAAAATGACAAGGAAATTGTCACTAGACTTTCTCCAAGACTGGGTATATCCTCTAAATCATCCTTCCCATTACATAGTTATTGATGTGATCTATTGGATTAAGGGGAATATGGCAATTAATTTTTTGTTTTGCTACCTATTTTTTCACCATATTTCCCTACACTATCAACCCTAATCCATCAGACGCATATAAAACAATCATGTTGCTTTCACCCCATCACTAGGAGTCATTCCCTAGTGTTGGATTGGCTTCCTCTAGACACAAGTTGGTTACCCCAAATTCTACCTACTGGTCACCAATGAGAACTAGTTCACCACTGAGCCTCTCACCTTCACAACCATGTCCAAGATATCTGAACATATGCCTACACCCCTCAAAGCTCCTTGAAGAGTAGCTCGATCCCAATTTTGGTTAAAATCACTTTTCCTTCTTCTGGCCTACTTTGTTGTTATTTCTCAAATATGAGGTTTTTCTAGACATGTGCTTGCTCATTTTTTTGCGACCTCTCTTCCACCATTAGTTTGTAAACACTTCTAGGACTTTGCGTTTAACATCCCAAGAAATTAATACTTAGAAAAAAACTGACATTTGAGTCCTCGATAGATTTTACACTAAATATATCCAACCTATTGGACCTCAATGAAAATAAACCACATAATAGATTGAACATTTGAATAGTTCAAATGATGAGTAACATAATATTCTCTCTTCCTATTTCAATGATGATGTCTATAAATATTTTTTGATCTTGAAGAAGATTCAAATAAACCAAAGTATCAATATAATGTTCTTTTTCTCTCCTTAATGTAGCTTCATCACCAGGTGATCCCTAATTAGCCTAATTCATCAAATATACAAATAAGGTAAACCCTAAATGACCATTAGTGGAGAGTCACATCACCTGGGCATCACTGATAATTCATTAAGTATGCAAAAATGATACTAATAACTTTATAGGAATAGTTCATCTTCAATCATCAAATTGGAAAAGTAACTATGTAATTTTTTTGTAGACTCTAATATACACCTAAGGTTCAAATTTGAGGTCAATCCAACTTTGTTTGACCCCTAAACTAATTTTTACAAGATTTCTTATAGTTTGGGACCCTAAAGATATTTATTAATTTGGTTTACTATGCAGTTGTTGATCTGTATGCATCACACACCCTATCTGAGTCAGACTCTTAGATCTGATTATGTGGAGGAGTCTCTACTTTTCTTCCTCACCTAACACTATGAGTTTCTAGGATTTTGAAAAACTCCATCTGTCCCCGCCAATCTCTCTCCCTCATGTACCTAACCACTGCTACATGCAAGTATCAAGTGAGGGTTTGTCCTATCATCCTGATTCAGATGACCCCATTTATGAAGGTGGGTAGTCACCTAGGGACTCCATACTGCAACAGACTGTTGGTTAAGTATGCCCAGAGAGCCAATCATGTGATGATTGTAATGGCATAACTTGTAAATACGATTTGATTATTAACAAAAGACAAGCTTCCGATTTATTCTGTTTAATTTAGTTATGAGATAATAATGTAACATTATAAATGTCTAGAGAATCATACTACTCAATGACACATGTATTCAAGTTACTACCCTTGTGGATGAGATCATACTGATGTTAAGAGTACATGTACATATTCTCATTATGTACCTGATTGGTTGTTATTGTGGAAGGTTGATAGACAACAATGACACATAAGATCAGAGTATGAGTTGGTTGATGACTAAATCTCATTAGTCATGATATGGCGATATCAAACCAAGAAAACATACACATGTTAGAGAGTAGTGTATCAAACATACCCACCATGAAACTGACACATGGAAGCTATCATCATGGAAGTCATAGTCAACTCTGACATTGATGGTGGTGATTGTGGTTCTTAGACATGTGGTTCTTAGACATGAAATCACTTCACTCATCACATGTCGTTGGGTACACTTTAGCATCATCAAGTACAGTCCTGAAACATGGATTGTTATAACAGTGATGATTGAGTGACTTTGATACATGTGGATTTACTTTAAGTGATAGATATGGGATTGTCCCTCCTACTAGAGTGTGATGTCCTAGGCCTCTTGATTAGCGAGATTGAGAAATGCATGGCCATACATATGTGAGTTGATATGTGATATTGAGCTTACATATATCTCAAACAATATGATCTTGGTTCAAGAAATAAGATTGAATAATAATGATGGTGACTGCTCCATGCCTCTAGTTCAATATGGACATCAGTGACAAAGGAACTATACAAACACTGTAACACCATACACAGAATGTAGGTTGAAGTTGTTCCCCAACTTTCCATTTACCTGGGTAGCATTGATGTGTGAATAGGCACCACTCATTGCTTGTCTCATCATAAGTTGTTATGGACATTCACTAAAAACGTAATATGGGACCGATAGGGTCACACACATAGGTCTCGACCTAGAAGAGGAGTTAAAATCTCAAATGCCAATTGAATTAAGTACTAAGGCATTTAGGTATTTGATTCAAGAAACGAATAAGCTATCAACACTGCCAAACACCCACCTCAAGTGTTGAGACGATCGTCTATAAGTGCCGAATGACCGTCTCAATTGTTGAGATGGCCGTCTGGGGAGTCAGGCCTATTATGAGTTTGAATTGGCTAAGGAAGTGAACCGACCAAACTGACTGGCTCGACTCTGATCACCAGACGACTATCTGGGTGAACTGAGATGGCCATCTCTCATAGGAGAGATGGTCCAGTTCGACCGAGGGAAGGTTCTAGATATTTCCTAATTCCTTTGAGTTTCACATTACCTATTGTGAAAGGAAACTAATATGGGATATATTTTAGAAACGAATTGCCAAATTCATGTACAACTAGGAAATAGCCAAAAGCTGTATGGGGTGTGCCAAGCGAGCATCTGGGCATGCCATACAACTGTCTGGGTTGCTAGATGACTGCTTGGGCTGTCACAAGTTGTGAAATTTCCAGAATTGTTGCAAAAATTTGAGATCTTCTGTTCCCTTCCACTTCCGTATAGACTGGGAACCTGGACCCAAACCCCACCTATAAATGGGGTGGGGGTATTGGGGCTTCCCATAGCACAACATAGACAATTGAAAATTAGTAGACATAACAAATGTTGTCTTCTTTGGTTGTGGTAACCACGAGAGCCCAGACAAGTCCTACCTGACTAGGGAGGGATAACCAAGGGAGAGAACAAATGAGATCATTGTTGTGGGAGAGTAAGTTGGTGACTACTACACCAACGAAAGGGGTGACTCCTTCCCGATCATTCCAGTAGGATGACAAGAGTTCTAGGTGGTCCATATGGACTACCATAGAGATGGGAGGCCATTTTCTATTGCTAGGAGGACAACGCAACCAACAGTCAGTGACAAGAGTAGCTGCTAAAGAAGATGAGGTTCATGACTACAGTCCATGGTGCATACCAAGAGATGCAACAGTTAGATGAGTCCTAGTGCAATTGGGATCCAGAGTTGCACATCTACAATGACAAGGATTGTCGCTGGACTTGCTCCAGGACCAGATATATCCTCTAAACCATCCTTTCCATATTATAGTTATTGACAGATCCACTGGTTATGGGGAATATGGTAGATAAAATTTTTGTTTCTGCTACCTGCTATGTAGCCATATTTCCCTCCAGTGTATCATAGCCAACGTCAATTTATTATATTATGAAATAATCGATATGATCAGATTTTGGTTTTGTCGTTCTATTATTGCATGTGATGTGAATAATATCTTGTCAAAATCCAATACCATGATAATCCCAAACTAATATATATGATATATATATGCAATTTACATGTATTGCCCTAAAAGTGATTTTGATGATGGATGTGTAGCATGGTTATGGCAAATAATACTATATTCTATGCATGGTTGTGTGGTTGGTTTATATATTTAGCCTCTATCTTTTATTCCCCATGTAAAGTTAATTCTTTTGCAACCTTTCTCCCCTCGAATGTAACTCGAGGTTTCCATATAATCATGTAAAAGTAGGACAGTTTTTTTTTTCTGTTATGATGAATATGAAGATGTCCCAAAGACGAGTCGACCACGTGAAGGACCTTGAAGGACATAATGTACAATCCATACTGATCGCCTGGTGGACCCAATCGATCATCTAGAGGTACCCGTCGATGGTGGATAGAAGGATTAGATGACCGGTGGATGACCTAACAACCGACCAGGAGGCGAGCTGATCGGTTCAAGAGTTGAACCGGTTAATCCAGATTGGCAAGCATGAATCTTAATCAATATCAAGTTTCTACATGTGATGTAGACCTAGATGATCATAATTCCTTGTGGCTCGAAGGGATTACATTAGGCTGGCCATAACCACCGCTTTTGTTTATTGCATGTTTTCATTGTGGGATATAACATGTATATGATACATACTATATATGTGGTGATTGGATAAAGTATATGTATTTATACCGACCAAAAAAAGTATATGTATTTACACAAACTCCCTCAATTAAAATATTAAGTCTTAGATGCTTTCCAGAAATGGCACACATGAAAAGCTTGATTGACCAAGCATAGGTGACACCAAAGTGTGGTATGCCATCTATCTGGTAGAAGTGTGATGGTAATGATGTAGGAGGCCACCAAAGTGAGGTACACTATTGTTGTGTCAGTTTTTGGGTCAGGATTAACTGGTGATTCTTAGAGCATCTAAGCCCAAAAGCATGCATTTGATTATGGTAGGGAGTTGCACATATAATATATTCAAGAGTTGCATATGATTCAGTTGACATGATGGCCCACCTAAATAGTCAAGTTGTGGGCGATCGACCAAAGCTAACTCATGACTTGATGAAATATGAATCTTGGCTCACTAGAATATTATACATTGCAATATTCAGAATTGATATTGAGGGTTATCAATTCAAATAAAATAGTGGGATCGATAATAATTAAAGACCTAATCAATATCGTCAAAATTTTCAAATCAAATCAAATCAAAATTTTTTTTTGACAAATGTAAATTTTCTCTTGTAGAATCAATGACGAACAAATTCGATTTGCGATTGGTCCTAAAGAAGAACAAACTTGACGGGAGAAATTTCTACAACTGGTTTTGGACTTTGAGAAGGGTTCTCAATGAAGAGTGTAAGATCTACATCCTTGACAAACCGGTGCCTAAAATACCTCCTCCTGATGCACCTAGGGCACAAGTGGATGCTTACTCGAAGCATGTCAATGATGCCTTGGAGATAAAGTACCTTATGCTAAGCTGCATGAACTATGAGTTGCATGAGAAATGTGAGGACATGAGTGTTCTTGATATGGTGACACATCTTAAGAAGGTAACACTTGGTCTTGACAAGCAATAAAGGGACACTAAATTAAAAGTGCAACTTGAGTCAAAGCTAACAGAGGGAACCTCAATAGAAGAACATGTGCTCAATATGATTGGACATTTGTATCATCTTGAAGAACTGGGATTCACCTAGATCTAAGTGTTGGCCATTGATATGATTCTAAAGACTATATCAGAATCATATAGCCGCTTTATTGCATGTTATCATGTGAACAATACGGCTAGACAAATGTCAGACTTGCTTGCCTTGTTGATTCATGCTGAAGCAAAATTGAGGACAAGCCCGTGATGGTGATCAATGCAGATGAGTCTGAGGATGAAAGAAAGGCCAAGAAGAGTTTTGCGGTCGACCTCAAATCCAAGTCTTCAACACTCAAGATAAGGATAAGGAAAAGTGCAAGAGGAACTCATCCTTTGTACTTGAAGGCATTTAGGAAGAAGAAGATGGGGATGGTGATCTCCACTTCAGGTATATATGTTATAGAGATAAATCTATCTACTTCATCATCATGGGTATTAGATATAGGATGTGGATTTCACATATATTCTCATATGCATGATCTGAAAAGAAGTAGGCCTTTGGGAAAAGGCGAGGTGGAACTACAAGTTGCTAATGGTGCAAGAGTTGCGGCCAACACAGTTGGAACCGGGCTTGTAATAGAGTTAAAGAACTGCTATTATGTACCTGCTATAAATATAAACATCATTTCTATATCTCGTTTGGACAAGGATTCATTTGAATTCCATATGAAAAATGGTTGATGTTCTATTTCAAAAGATGGGATCTTTTATGGAAGTGCCCCTATGTCTTATAGTCTTTACCTGTTAGATTTAAAGATTATGTATATAACGTTAATACCAAAAGACTAAAACTCAATAACTCAAATAAAGCATACCTTTGGCATTGTCATCTAGGGCACATAAATGAGAATCACATATCTAGACTCCATAAAGATGGTTATCTAGACTCTTTTGATTTTGAATTAATAGAGACATATGAATCTTGTTTGATGGGCAAGATGGCTAAGACCCCTTTTACTGGTAACAATGAGAGGGCTAGTGATCTATTAGGACTCATACATACTGATGTGTGTGGACCTTTTAGAACAACCACTAAAGGTGGGTATTAGTACTTCATCACCTTTAGTGATGACTTCATTAGGTATGGCTATGTTTACTTGATGAAACATAAGTTGGAAACTCTTGAAAAGTTTAAGGAGTTTATGAATGAATTAAAAAACCACCTTGGTAAAAGTATTAAGGCACTTCATTTTGATCGAGGTGGAGAATACTTAAACCAAGAATTTGAGGACCTTTTTAGAGCCCATGGGATTGTATCCCAAGAGACTCCTTTGGGAACACCTCATCATAACAATGTGTCAGAAAGAAGGAAGCACACATTACTAGATATGGTGCGATCGATGATGAGTTTGGCTGAGATTTTGACTATCTTCTGGGGCTATGCTCTACAAATTTCCACATTTACACAAAACTGACTACCATCTAAGTCGGTTCTAAAGATACCATATGAGATATGGAATGGGAAGCGTCCCAATATGTCTTTTATGAGGATTTGGGGATGTGAAGCTTATGTAAAGAAAATGTTTCCTGATAAGCTTGATCCCAAATCTGATAAATGTTATTTTACTAGATATACTAAAGAAATAAGAGGATATCACTTTTATTCCCAAACTGAAAACAAAGGGTTTGTTGCTAGGGATGCTGCATTCCTTGAGATGGATTTCATTTCCAAGGGAATCGGTGGGAGAAAAGTGGAACTTGAAGAGGTTTGAGACCAACAAGAAAACACTCAACCATTAAATGTACAAGAGGAACCTATATATTCACAAAGTGTTGTGGAATCTCAAATTCCTCAAGTGACATAGGAACCTCATAGATCTATTAGGACACACCTTGAACCTAAAAGAATTGGATATCTTGCAACTCAGGAAGGTAGTGAATGGGTCATAGATGATGAGCCAATTTCCTATCAAGATGCTATAGATGGACTAGAGTCTAAGAAATGGCTTGAGTCCATGAGATCCAAGATGGAATCCATATATACCAACAAAGTATGGACTTTGATGGATCCACCTGAAGGGGTAAAATCCATAGGGTGCAAGTGGGTCTTCAAGAAGAAGACTGACATGGATGGTAAAGTACAAACCTATGAGGGCAGATTGGTAGCAAAGGATTTTAGACATGTTCAATTTGTTGAGTATGATGAAACCTTTTCTCCAATGGCCATAGTTAAGTCTATTAGGATCATGCTTTCTATTGCATCTTATCCATGCCTATGAAACTTGTTGAGGATGTGTATATGACACAACTTGAGGGGTTTATAGATCTAAAGTTTGCAAATAAAGTCTCTAAGCTACAAAGGTGAATCTATGGACTGAAGTAAGCATCTCAGAGCTGGAATCTTCATTTTGATGAAACAATCAAAGGGTTTGGCTTTGTTCAAAATGAAGATGAACCTTGTGTGTACAAGAAGGTTAGTGGGAGCATAGTGCCATTACTCATATTATATGTAGATGACATACGATTGATGGGAATGACATCCCTACTTTAAAAAAGGTAAAAACATGACTTGGAAATACATTCTCTATGAACGACTTGGGAGAATCATCCTACATCTTGGGGACAAAGATCTATAGAGATAGATCTAGAAGGCTTCTTGGACTAAGTCAGAGCACATACATTGACAAAGTGTTGAAGTAGTTCAACATGGAGAAATCAAAGAGAGGAAACCTTCCTGCACGTCATGGTCTCCCCATCTCTAGAGCTCAATGTCCCAGTTCTTGTGAAGAAAGGAAATGCATGAGTCTGATTCCATATGCCTCAAAAATTGGATCAATCATGTATGCAATGTCGTGTACCTGTCTAGACATATTGTATGCCTTGAGAATGACGAGCAGATATCATTCAGATCCAGGTGATGCTCACTAGATAGCCGTGAACAACATCCTAAAGTACTTGAGAAGGACTAAGGATTAGTTCTTAGTCTACCACAAAGAGGAACAATTGGTGGTAAAGGGTTACTCTGATGCAAGCTTCTAGACTAATCAAGATGATTACATACCACAATCAATGTTTGTTTTCTGCCTCAACAATGGAGTTGTGAGTTGGAAGAGTTCCAAGCAAGAGATAGTTGTTGATTCTACAACAGAGGTAGAGTATAGTGCTACATTGAGTGCAACAAAGGAGACTGTATAGATTAAGAAGTTCATCATAGAACTTGGGGTCATTCTAAGCATTAGTGACACAATCAAACTATATTGTGACAATAATGGAGCTATTGTGCAAGCTAAGGAACCCAAATCACATCAACACTAAAAGCATATACAATGGTGGTTCCATCTCATACGCGAGATCGTGTAGTGGGGAGATGTAAAGATTTTCAAAGTACCAATTGAAAGCAACATTGTTGATCTCTTCACAAAGGCACTATCATATATATATACATGTATATATATGTATATATATATATATATATATATATATATATAGTCAGACTGAATTTTGTTGCCTTAGGATGAATGACTTACACTCATCCAAATGGGCTCAAAATTTGTATGTAGCCTAGTTATAATATGTCAATGAAGATCAATGGTTTACATTTTGCAAGAAAATTACCTTGATATGCAAACACAACTTGAGTGTAGCGCGCGATCTGTACACTCGAGTGTATTCTAGCCTGACTCTATATATATACATCTATATACATATATCTATATATATTCAGAATAAGATTCGTGGGTGATTGGCTCTAAGTGTAAGTGGGAGTCTGCTAATTAAGTATGCCCAGAGAGCCAATCATGTGATGATTGTAATGTCATAACTTGTAAAAATCATTTGATTATTAACAAAAGGAAACCTTCTAATTTATTTTGTTTAATTCAGTTATGAGATAATGATGTAACATTATAAATGCCTAGAGAATCATATTACTCAATGAAATATGTATTCAAGTTACTACCCTTGTGGATGAGATCATATGAATGTTAAGAGTGCATATACATATTCTCATTATGTCCCTGATCAGTTGTTATTGTGGAAGGTTGATAGACAACAATGCCACATAAGATCAGAGTGTGAGTTGGTTGATGATTAGATCTCATTAGTCATGATATGGCTATATCAAACTAAGCACACAAATACATGTTAGAGAACATTGTATCAGATAGACCCACAATGAGACTAACACATGGAAGCCATCATCATGGAAGTCATAGTCATCTCTCACAGTGATGGTGGTGATTGTGGTTCTTAGACCTAAAATCACTACACTCATCACATGTCGTTGGGTACACTTTGACATCAACAAACACAATCTTGAAAAATAGATTGTTATAATAGTGATGATTGGGTGACTTTGACACATGGGGATTGGCTGTGAGTGATATATATGGGATTTGTCCCTCCTACTAGAGTGTGATGTCTTAGGCCTCTTGATTAATGAGACTCCAAAATGCATGGCCATGCACATGTGAGTCAATATGTGATATTGAGCTTACATATATCTCAGACAGTCTGCTCTTGGTTCAAGAAACAAAATAGAATAATAACGAGGGTGACTGCTCCATGCCTCTAGTTCAATCTGGACATTAGTGATAAAGGAACTATACAAACACTATAACACCATACACAGATTGTAGGTTGAAGTTGTTCCCCAACTTTCCATTTACTTGGGAAGCATTGATGTGTGACTAGGCATCACTTATTGCTTGTGATGTCATAAGTTGTCATGGACATTCACTGCTAACGTAATATGGGACCTATAGGGTCACACAGATAGGTCTCGACCTAGAAGAGGAGTTCAAATCTCAAATGACAGTGGAATTAGGTACTAAAGAATTTAGGTATTTGATTCAAGCAACAAATAGGCTAACAACATTGTCAAATGCCATCTTAAGTGTTGAGACGATCGTCTGGAAGTGCCAAACGTCCGTCTCAATTGTTGAGACAGGCGTCTAGGGAGTCAGACCTATTATAAGTTTGAGTTGGATAAGGAAGTGATCTGACCAAATGGACTAGCCCAAGTCGGGTCACCAGACGACCATCTAGGTGAACTGAGACATCCATCTTGCATGGGCGAGATGGTCCAGTTCAACCAAGGAAAGGTTCTAGATATTTCCTAATTCATTTTAGTTGCACATTACTTGTTGTGTAAGGAAATTAATATGGGATATTAATAGGAAAATAATTGACAAATTTTATACAACTGGGAAACAACCAAACAACCGTCTGGGCTGTCAGAGGTTGCAAAATTTTGAGATCTTTCGGTCCCTTCCACTCCCACACAGACTGAGAACCTGGGCCTAAATGCCACTTATTAACAGAGGGGGTATTGGGTCTTCCCAGAGCACAACACATACAATTGAGAAAGAATTGCTAAGACAAATGTTGTCCTCTCTGGTTGTGGTAACCACGAGAGCCCAGGAAAGTCCTACCCAACTAGGGAGGAATAACCAAGGGAGAGAGCAACTGAAATCATTGTTTTGGGAGAGTAAGTTGGTGACTAGTACACCGACGGAAGGGATGACTCATTCCTGATCATTCTACCAAGACGAAAGGAGTTCTAGGTAGTTTGTGTGGACTACCATAGAGGTGGGAGGCTATTTTCTGCCACTAGGAGGACAACATCAACCAATAGTCTGTGATAAGAGGAGTTGCTGAAGAAGACGAGGTTTGTAGCTACAGTCCAATGTGCTGACCAGGAGGCACAACAGTCACATGAGTCCCAGTGCAACAAGGATTTAGAGTTGCAAATCCACAAAGATGCAAATTGTCATTGGACTTACTCTAAGACCAGGTATATCCTCAAAACCATCCTTTCTAAATTATAGTTATTGACGCGATCCGCTGACTATTGGGAATATGGTAGATAAAACTTTTATTTCTTCTACCTACTCTATAACCATATTTCCCTGCACAGACTCCACCCCTCCCCCATTCCATTGAAACTTAACTCCTTTAGACTCGTATCTCATCCCTAGACCTCCCAATATTTAGGTTAGTATTCACTAATGACATTGAAGGATCACAATATTTGTACCTCCTCATCAACACTTGCTTCCCCAGGATCCGCCTTCACATCACCATTTGGAGTCGTATGTCTGAGATGTAGACCTCCATAGGGGGCACTAAAGCATGGGTCTACTTCATCATCACGTGATAGATTTCTACTAACTAGTTTGGAAAGGCGGTAGGGAATATTCTCTGAGATCTTATCCAATACTCGAATGAATAAATTTCAAAACCCCCAGTCTAATTTAATGTCTACTGCTCTGACAACATTTATTATCAATACACACCTCTTCTCCATCTTTGACCCTATTTTCATCGTGAGAACCCCAATAGAATGTTTGTAAGTTGCACACAATGTTTGTGTTGGTTGCATCATTATAGCAAGGACCTCAAGCTTCTTTCTCAATTAGTAATGGTGGAAGAGGGTACTGGATACTTGGTCCACCTTAAGGTCTCTCTATTTTCACATTACTTTCGGTCAACGTCTAAATCTAATGCGCGACTCCCCACCAGCAAAGAACTCAAGATCACAACATGAAATTTTGAGTTTTGGGATTTCTGCTTGTCATCATTGTGATCAGAGAAAAGAAGAGTTCACATTGGCTATTTTACAAGTTTAGCTCCACATATGTGAATCGCTTGTCACGTGCCCCATGGGAAACAACAAAGTTTTGACTTTTATTGTGTTGACTAGTGCGTGAGGCCGGTCTGTGGGCTCTAGCCAACATTTCTTCCTACAATTGGCACAACTGGGCAGAGCTGATAGAATTTGGTATTATTACCACATGGATTTTTGGTGTTTTCCTATTGGTCGATTTCTTTGAAAATTCATAACAAATCAACCATTGGTAAAAAAAATTCATGCAAATAGTCTTTTGAAATTTTTTCTAGATAAAACATAATTCTAGTGTTTTCAAATCCTAATTCCATCGTCGATGACCATATTTCTTTAAAAGACCCAAAGTAGGTTAAATTGCAATTAAGATGATAATTGATGTAATAATTTTAGGAACATACAATGGAATTGATATCATAGGAACTAAGTTAGAATCTACATTTCTGGAGGTAAATGGGTAATGTTGTTGTGCCACAATTATTCATGGTTGATTTGAATGGTATGTATAAAGTAGATATTATGATTTCAAGTTTAATGCTCTAATTATGTTCATTATATAAATTGCTTGATGATCACTATATCCTATGTATTATTGTCACCATGTTCATTAAGATTAGAGATTATGATTAATGATTAATGGGTTTATAGTTCAATTTTTAAGAGGGAGAAATCCCATCATGTTAAAGATTCAAGTTTAATATTGAATTTATGATATGGAAATGTTCATGTTAAGATAATTGGAATTGAATTAGATTTTACATGCTTCTAAAATCATGGACCTCAAGAGGCCATCAAGGACTTTCCTAGCATCAATGGATCTCCTAGCAATCATGTGCTCTTAAGTGAGCATCATAGAGAGATGCATATATTTACTGCTTAATTCTTCATGTGATTATATGACTCAAAAATGTATAAAGTTAATTCATGTCAAGTATAATCTTTTTGTTTATGCTATATTGTACCAATACTATGTATTGATGTGTTATCCCCCCCCTTTCATGGTTGGGATATGATATCCCAATGTGTTGGAGCAAATAAGGACTAAAGAGGAGCAAGATAAGGATTAAAAGACCCTAAAGTGCAACCTGGAGGGGTGCCATCTACCTTACAAGATCCTAATATTTAGAATATTTCCTTTCATGTTTAATTTTCCATGTTTATAATGTTAGAATATTAGACTTGATAAAGAAGTCAGTTATAGTTTTCCTATTCAAAGAATAATGTATGAATCTTTTTAAAATAATGTATGGTGTTTGTTGATTTATTTGCAATGATTATCGTGATGTGTCATTCCACTTCAAGAGTAAAATGCTTCTTCTCAATTATTTTATGTATTCAAAAGTGGTGAATTACTAAGTAGATGGCCACCATGTGACAATCCGTTTCATATGTTGTAGACCTAAATATAGAAGAATTAAGTGAAAGATATTAGAAATCAATGTAAAGGTCTAATCATGAGACATAATTTTAAATAAGGATTAGGATTATGTGCCTATATTGTTTTGGACCTTTATGTTAACTCTATAATTGTATATGTCATGATCTCTCTCCTTCCCTCATGTTGGTGGTATGGGACACAAGCTTATGGGGTTTTGTAGCGAGAATGTTATGTGCATAGTCTTGCTTATCTTGTCCTTTCAAGTTCATGTGGTATGGGACTTGTACACAAGGGAGGTGCTAAGATAAGTGTGATAATACATGTCACCTCTTAATATATGACCTAACATCATGTATCCAAATGTGACAAATAAAACAAGAGTCAACATTAAAAGTTTTAGATACATAATCACCTAATTAGATAGATAGTAAGACCAAGCATGCATACAAAGGGTAGATAGTTTGACATAGATAAGTGAGAAAATCATGACATGCTAAATAATAATGTTTTCTACTATTTTATGATTATGTGTTTGACTTGATAATCATGTACCACTACCATGTAAATGAGTTATGGAATTATGAAAATCATGTTTACGATTAAGAAATCATGTTATGTTGATATAGCCCTCTCAATCATGTTATGCGATCCTTAATTTGCCTTATGAGATATGTGTGAGAATTATGTGAGCCTTAGATGGCCTTATGTGATCCTTAACTGACCTTATGATCATTGTGGGTGCATTAAGGAGAGTGACTATATCAATTCAAGTAAAAATATAGTCTAATATGAATTCATGTCAGGTAATCAAGTTTTCATGTTATTGTGTAACCATAAGTAAGTCATATCTTAAGTATGATAATGAAACTCTAAGAAAACACAGAGTTGGAATATACAAAATATGTAAAACCCTAAGTTGGGTAGTACATAAAAATTCTGAGGATGAAATTTATTTAAGGTGGGTAGAATTTTAACATCCCAAGAATTCAATACTTTGAAATAATGACATTTGAGTCCTTGATAAATTTACACTAAATAAATCCAACTTGTTGGACCTCAATGTAAATAAACCAAGTATACATTATAATAGTATGAAACATGAGTAACATAATATTTGTCTCTTCCTATTTCAATGATGATGTAAATAAATATCTTTTAATCTTGAAGATTATTCAAATAAACCAAAGTTTCAATATGATGTATTTTCTCTCTGCAAAATGAAGCTTCATCACCATGTGATCCCTAATTGGCCTAATTTTTTCATAAGACAAAATACAACTAAGGTAAACCCTAAATGACCATTAATGGAGAGTCACATCACTTGGGCATCAATCATAATTAATTAAATATGAAAAAATGATACTAATAAATTTATAGGAATAGTTCATCTTTTGATCATCAAATTGGTGAAGTAAACATGTAAAAATGTTATAGACCCTAATATACACATATGGTTCAAATTTGAGATCAATCAAACTTTGTTTGACCCCTCAAATCATTTTGGTAAGATTTCCTATAGTTTGCAACCCGAAAAATATTGAATATTTTGATTTACTATATAGTTGCTGATTTATATGCATCACACACCCTATCTGAGTTAGACTACTAGATCAGATTACGCATATAGTCTCCTATTTTCTTCCTCACTTGACGCTGAGAGTTTCCAAGATTTTACAAAACTCCGCCACCCCCATCGATCTCTCTCCCTCATATCCCTAACTACTGCTATGAAGAATTATCTAGTGAGGGTTCGACCTATCTTCTTGGTTCAGATGACGCCTTTTCTAGAGGACGGTAGTCACCCAGGGACTCTAGACTATGATGGACTATGTCCCTCCCCTATTACATTAAAAATGAAAATCTTTAGGTCCAAAACTTATCCCTAGACCTCCCACTATATAGGTTAGTCTTTGTCAATGACATTGATGGATCGTGAGACTTGTACCCCCTCATCAACCCTTCTTCCATGGAATCTGACTTTGCATCACCATCTGGAGTCATGCATCCGAGCTATAGGCCTCCATAATGAAATTTGAAGCTTTTCTCTGCTTCATCATCATCACGCCATAGATTATGACCAACTAGTTTGGCAAGGCAGTAGGAAACCCCCCCCCAAGGTCTCATCCAACACTAGAACTAGTAAATTTCAAAACCCCCATTTTGATTTAGTGTCTACTGTTTTGATTAAGTTTACTAGAAATACATGTGTCTTCTCCATCTTTGACCCCATTTTCACCATGAGTACCCCCATACAACGTCTGCAAAGTCATACATAGTGCTTGTGTTGGCTGTGTCATTGTAGCAAGGACCTTAAGCTTCTTTCCCAACTAGTAATGGCAGAAGAGGGTCATGGATACTTGGTCCCTAAAGGTCTTTCCTTTTGTGTCATTAAGTTTGGCTAATGACTGGGAATCTAATGGTGCGACTCCCCAACATCGAAGAACTCAATATCACAATAGGAAATTTTGATTTTTGGGTTTTCTTCTTGTCATCATCACGATCAGAGCAAAGAAGAAGATTTTGCATCATCTATTTTACAAGTTTACCCCCACATATGTGAATCACGACAGAAATAGATTTTTGACTTTTATTGTATTGACCAACACGTGAGGCCAGTATGTGGGCTCTAGCCAGCATGGCCGCATGCAATTGGCCCAACTAGGTGTAGCTTTTAGAATTTGGTAATATCTCTGCATGGATTTTTGGTGCTTTTCTATTGGTTGGTTTCTTTCAAAGTTCATAATAAATCAACCATTGGTATGAAAAAAATCATGCAAATAGTATTTGGAAAGGATTTTTTGAGTAGAACATGATTCTAGTGTTTTCAAACCCTAATTCCATCATCGATAACCATGTTTTCTTAAAAAACCAAATTTAGGGTTAAAGTATAATTAAGATGGTAATTGATGTAAATTATATTAATTTTATGAACTTAGGATTGAATTAATATCAAAGGATCTAAGTTCGAATCTACACTGGTCCAGGTTAACGGGTCATGTTGTTGTGTACAATTATTCATGGTTAATTTGAATGTTATGTGTAAAGTAGATATTATGATTTCAAGTTCAATTCTCTAATCATGTTCATTATGTAAATTGCTTAATGATTGCTATATCCTATGTCTTATTGTTACCATGCTCATTAATATTAGAGATTACTAATGTTTAATGAGTAATGTATTTAAAGTTCAATTTTCAAGAGGGATAAATCCCATCATGTTAATGATTAAAGTTCAAGATTAATTTCATGTTCATGGAAATGTAAATGTTAAGATAATTGGAATTGAATTAGTTTTTATATGCTTCTCAAATCATGGATCTCAAGAGGTCATCAAGGGCTTTCCTATCATCAAGGGCTTTTCTAGCAATTATTTGCATTTAAGTGGGCGTCATAGAGATATGCATATATTTACTGCTCAATTCTTCATGTTATTAAATGACTCAAGAATGTATGAAGTTAATTCATGTCAGTTTTTCATTCATGTCAAGTACAAATTATTTTGTTTATGCTATAAAGTGCCAATACTATATACTAATGTGTTATCTTTTTCCCCTTTGCGTAGCTGGGGACATGATGTCCCCATGAGTTGGAGAAATAAGGACTAAAGAGGAGCAAGCCAAGAATAAAGAGATCTTCAAGTGCAACTTGGCGGGGTTCCATCTACTTTAGAGGATCCTAATATTTAGAATACTTCCTTTCATGTTTAGAATAATAGAATCTTAGTCTTGATAAAGAAGTAGTTGTAGTTTTCCTATTCAAAGAAAAATGTATGAATCTTTCTTGATAATGTATGATGATTTATTTATTTATTTATAAATTATTACTGTGATGTAACATTCCACTTCAAGAGTAAAATGGTTTCGCTCAGTTATTGTATGTATTCAAAAATGGTGTGTAACATTGCAAACCATTTAAAGCCCATAAATTGTTGTGGTTTGATCACTTATTGAACATCACTGTCACCCCCTTCATGTTCCATGGAAGAGAAGCTTTCCATAATTTATGACCATGCCAGAACCTGAGCAAAGTGTGACTGGGCTTGTCCAACCCCAAGGGACTCAAAGACGATGTCTTTTTGGTGATTTTCACAATAAAGATCATGTTTTGATTCTACCGTCAAATCTTGTATAGTTTGGCACATCTCACTATTCTCTCATCTAGTAGAAGATATTTTTATACATGCTTACCATGATGCCCTTGATCTAGTTTAATTTTGTCGCACCAATCATGGACTGACTGGTTTTTTCTCCCTTTTGTATTATTTTAACAATGTGTTTTTGATAGTGTGGGCCAAAGAGATAGTTGGCTAAGTCGTATTGGTCTACTTCAGCTAGGCTACCTAGGTTTTAAATTTATCAATTGATGTGGCATTTTCCAAGTTTCGAACTGGCCACTGTTTATGAAATTCATAGCAATTAACTAGTAAGTTTGAAAAATAAATTAAATTATGTTATGGAATTGTGGTATTTTTCTCCATATAATGGTATTGGTTCATTACCTAATTCTAATGTATAAATATATGGTTTTCATGGACTTTTCTTATTGGTTTGAATTCTAAAATTCATATCTAACAATCTATAAATAAAAAAAGAAAGTGAAATGTGTTACAAACTCCGTAAAATATAATCTACATGATGATGTATTTTGATAATCTAATTCAATAATAATAACAAGGAAATTTTTTAGGGTTTATGTAATTAATGTGAATTAACCCTAATTCTATATATATGTCTAAGAGGTGTTTTGAAGACCATGGTTTTGATCCAGGTTTTATCTTGGATCTTTGTAGACTTGCCATTAGGTATGTTGAATCTCTTAATATCATATTGAGAAATCACCCATATTTATATCTCTCTCTTAGTTCTTTGGGACATACTCTCTGATACACATTCTCTCTCTTCTCAGAGGTTGACTTATGTGAGTAATTAAATGTTGATATTGATCTTGTGATCTCCTCAATTTTCTGGATATTTTTGTTGGACTCTAATTTGGATCCTGATCAACCTATTGCATCTTATAACCTATCTTGTAGATTCACAACAAGATTGACACAATTTGTGAAATGGAATCTTATTTCTGATTATGATGGCATCTTGTAGTATTATTATGTATCTAGATTATGGATATGATTGGATATTTGTTTATGGTCTTCTGACCCCACATGATAATGTTTGGATGTTCTCATCTTTTATGTGATCTTGAGTAAACTTACTTCTTGGCTATACATTTGTGCATGGCTTAGAATTCTTCTATTTCTAGTGGCAGAACATCGAATACAACCATATATTGGGTATGCTTTTTTCTATCCGGTGTGTGATTTTCCACTCGATATATATATATATACATGTGTGTGTATATATATGTATATATATATATGTATATATGTGTATATATATATGTATATATAAATATATATGTGTATATATATGTATATATATACATATATGTACATATGTATATATATGTATATATATACACATACACACACACACACACACACACACACATATATATATATATATATATATATATATATATATATATATATATATATATATATATATATATATATATATATATATATATATATATATATATATATATATATATGGTGTGATTATTCCACCAAGGGTGCACTTTTCCATCCACTTTTTGGCTGAGATCCTATGGTGTCCCAACCCTAATTTGAATAAATTTAGTCTAATATTGTTTACATGCATAATTATGATTGTGATATTTTGTGTGAGATTGTTTAAGGCAAGAAATGATTTTATTGTTTATCTTCTTTAATTGTTCTCTTTGATATTTTCTTAGATGTTCTTTTTTCCTCTCGACTAGGAAGCCTTGATAAAGATTATTGATGTCCTTTTTCCATAGTATTACTGAATTCCTATTTAGACGCCCATACCGACATTTCTGTGATGACAACATTCACTTTCATCTTCTCTTGTGGGGTATGCTTCCAACCCCTTAGGTGAAGGACATGATGGACCCGACATGATGACCTGGTCTTGGATTAGTGGAGCTGATTTTTTGGAGTAGATTTGAGATAGCTTGGATATCCCTCTTCCTAGTGAAGAAGTCATTAATTTCATATAAACTACAAGTGGAGATTATTTTGTAATTTATAAAATTGAAAATAGTCATTAAATTTATTTCCACTATTATACATTGATCTTGTATACCATTATTTGAGAAATGAAAAAATACACCTATTCTAGCATATGTTTAGTGTGTTTGGATTAGATGAATTTGTTCCTCAAATTGAGTGAAGAGCAGATCCCCTCTCGGGTCCAACTCCTTACAAGATAGTATCAGAGCATTGGTAGTTGGATTCTAACTATTTTAATTTTATCTCCCTTAGGTTTTCTATTTTATCCAATAAGTTTGTTCAGTAGGACCCTTACCTTACATAGTCACCCTGTAAGTGAGACATTTAACATAGAATATACCTTAGATGCCTATGAGATGATGAAGAAAGCTTCATAATAATAAAATGTACACATAAAAATCCCAATGATGAGGGGACCCTTAAGCTCATATGTAGGACAGATGTGACATATCTTTGTTGATGTTTTAAGATCTACTTTAGGATGAAGTTGGTGATGAGGATGTTAAAGTAATAGGTTCATGAGATGCTAATATTGAATACCTTGTGACATAGTTTTGGTAGTTGATTTTCGATCCATCTTTTATTTTATGACGAGTGGATTTCATCGTAAAGAAAAACATTTTCTAGTATACTAATTGTTGAAACCCCATTGTTGTCACCACCTATTGGATGAGATTCTGATGTCCAAATAATCACAAAATCTTCTTTGTGATCCCTCACCCTATCTCGGTCACATTACAACCTTAATCAGAATCATATATCTGATTTACACAAGAGCCTTCAAGTCAATGTATGTAGAAATAAGTTTGATATAGAAGATTCAGTCATTAACTTATGTCCCAAACAAAGTTATATGAATCCAGCCTAAGGGAAACTAAATCAAATCAATAAGAAAAGTTGAAGAAGACATTTGGGTCCTTAATCAATCTTCATAAGAGATTACAAACTTGATAAAATGTTGCTAACATCCTTTTAGATTTGATCAATTTAATTCTATTGTAATTCTTCTCTATCATCCTATCCCATTTTTGAACTCGTGGAAATCTATCATATGTTATTTGCTAGAAATATCCAATCCGTTAGGGGATCCATTTGAAAATGCAAACCAAGCCATTTAATATTAATTTAATATATCTTTGCTAATACTATTTTCTTTTTAACATGGTATCAAAGTGATATAATTTTAATATTTCTAATGTAGTCATGAGGACCAATCGATCATGAATGATATTAAGAATATTGATTTAATATTATTCTACCTTCATGAAATACCATATCCCACCTGACAATATTAATTTAGCATTAAACTTTCTCACCATACATCTTCCCTCATGAGGCAATTAACATTATTTAATGCTATTTATAGTAAATTCACACTCTAGTCATCACTTATTCTCTCAATCTCGTTGTACATGTTTTCACGAGAGATCCAATCTCATGAAAAATTGGCGGTCGGTAAGGGCTTAACCGTCCAGGACCTGGTCAAGATAGTCTGAGACTCTCTTGTGGATAATGGGACTTTACAAAATATCTTTGCAACACTCATCCATACAAGGGGTAACCAATAAAATATCTATTTTCTAAAGTTTTAGAAAACACATTTTCATGAGAGATCCTCCCTTGTGATAAAATTGGATTTGGTTAGTCAGTGCCTAACTACCCATGTCTCAGTCACAATCATAGGGAATACTCCCTCGTGGGGTGTGGGAGTCTAGAAATTATCTCCACACCACCCACTCACATAGGAGATAAGTGAGGGAATCTCTCCTGATAACTCACGAGATAGTTTCTCTTGTAAAAACCAAGAGCCAACCAGTCAATCAAGTAGTGTGACACACAGACCCAGAGCACGACCGAGAGAGCAACCTAGAGCCTAGACTGAAGAGAATGTTTATGAGAAAACCTCTCTCGTGAAAACTTGGGAGTCTTCTTAACCTCCAATTTCCAAAAAGTTCATGAGAGAACCTCTCTCGTGAAACCTCAGGAGTCTTCTTCGACCTCCACCCTAACCCCCCCTCTCTTCACCCTTTCTAATGAAAAAAGATCTATGGAGAAGCTAGACACACAATCTCATCAAGGTGAGAGAAACAAAATAGGTTTCACTCTTTTTTTCTTATTTTGTTTTAATCTCAACCGTATCCACGATGACACCCTTCTCTAGTGACCTTTTCCTTTCTTTTAGCTCAAAGCCACTGTCGCAATACTGTTTCCAATAGGAATATTGGAGTATCGACTTCATAACCATTTCCCATTCTGTAACCAAACTGGTAGATCTCAAATATCTACCGATCAACCTACATTTTATCCATGACAAGTCATCCTAACATGGTTTTTTGGGTTTTATCGCATAAAAATACGATGACAGCTCCATGGAATCCATTTATTTTTATAGATGAAAAAAATGATGAATTCGTTGGGGATCAAAACAGCCCTCCACACACCATAGATTCCAACCAATCACCAAGCTCAACACTATTGAGTCGGTAATTTTTCATCAACGTCGCAATAATAAGCAACATGTTATGCAACATTTGCTAAGGTATTCACAGATAGATCTCTCAACTACGAGGATATCCAGATTCCAGAATATATGTTAAGGGAACATCTACCATTCCATATTTCTAACGAAACTGAGATAGTACACACTAGAAGTGGTCCTATTAAACATAATGTGAAGATTGAGGCAACCTTATCTCGATCTGTCAAGAAATCCCTCATAGTTCCCCTTAGATGCAACATTGATATCTTTACCTGGAGTTATGGTAATATGTCAGTATTAGATGAATCCATCATAGTATATCATCTTCTAACAATTCTAGGCATGCGTCAAGTACAAAGCTTGCTACATTCACCATAAATGGGGTCTCAAAATTAGAGAGGAGGTGCAAAAGCAATATGGTGTCAGATTCATCCAACCGGTCTCTTATCGAACATGGATAGCTAATATTGTTCATGTGCCTAGGAAGGATGGTCGTGTTAGAATGTGTGTTGATTACATAGATCTAAATAAGGAAAATCCAAAGGATGATTTTCTGCTACCTCACATTGACATCTTAGTAGATAACATAGTTGGACATGGTCTTCTTAGCTTTATGAATGGTTTTTCTGGCTACAACTGGATTAAGATGACATCTTTAGACATGCAATTAACAACTTCCACTACCCAAGTGGGGAGTCTTCTACTATCAAGTAATGCCTTTTAGTCTCAAGAATTCTGGTGCTACATACCAACAAGTTATGGTAC
This sequence comes from Alisma plantago-aquatica, assembly GCA_963693085.1. Lineage (NCBI taxonomy): Eukaryota > Viridiplantae > Streptophyta > Magnoliopsida > Alismatales > Alismataceae > Alisma > Alisma plantago-aquatica. The sequence goes on from OY856409.1 coordinate 460,322,751, forward strand.
TCTCCTCCATGATCTTATGCACAAATAAATACAAGTTTATTTTGATGATATGATTGCCAAGTCAAAACACCATGATGATCATATGACATGTTTTGATATGCTCTTCAATATGATCAAGCCTTTTCAAATTCAACTAAATCTGAACAAGTGCACATTTGGAATCACTTCTATAAATTTATTAGGATATATTGTCAGTCACCACGACATTGAAGTTGACCCACACAAGGCTCACAACCTCGCACTGAGAAGGAGATTTGGGGCCTAATGGGATGTCTCCATTACATTAATAGATTCAATTCTAAGCTAACACTAGTTCATGAACCTATCTTTAAACTATTGAAGAAGAACTCCAACATATGTTGGAATGATCTGTGTCAGAATGCATTCAATAAGATTAAGAAGTACCTATCCAACCCTCCAGTGCTCAAACCACATATTCTAAGGTACCCTCTCACCCTATGCTTGTTTCTATCAGATGGAACCATTGGTGGTGTGTTGACGCAAAAGGTTGAGAATGAGGAACATACAATATACTACCTTTCAAAAAAATTCACATATATTGAGGCAAAGTATACAACAGTTGAAAAGCATTGTCCAGAATTGGTCCACGCCACTCGTAAACTACGAGTCATATCATGTGAAACTGGTGTCCCGTCATGAGCCTCTGTGTTATTTATGTGATCGTCTTGTCTTATTGGGTAGATGTGCAAAGTGGCAAGTACTTCTATCTAAAGTTGACATCAGATATGTATCAACAAAAGTAGTTAAAGCTCAAGCACTTATTGACCAACTAGCCAATAATCCTACTACAGAACTAGTAGAACAAGAGTTTTATCTCCCAGATGAAGACAACAACATGATTAACAATTCTATTGATGACTGTTCAATTGTTTCTGACTTGTGGACCTTATATTTGATGGTGCAAAAAATCAACATGGAAAATGAGTAGGAGTGGTCCTCATCGATCCTAATGAAGATCACATTCTGGTTACAAGAATATTGGAGTTCAAAGCCACAAACAATGTGGCTGAATATGAAGAATGCATCTTAGGCTTGCAAGTGTCAAAGAATATGGGGGTTTGTCATCTCCAAGTCATCAAAGACCCACTCCTAATCGTATCACATATTAATGGAGAATGGAAAACTAAGCCAGAAAATCTTACCCCTTATCAAGTGTATCTCATTAGTCTTAGCAAGGACTTTGAAGAAGTCAAGTTCAACCATTTGAAAGGAAATCACAACACTACGTTGAAGCCCTCAACATGCTTGCATCTTGGGTCAAGATAGAAGGACCAAAAATCTTCTCGGTGTAGGTTAAGAGTCATTCTCAACAACTCTATTGTATGTAGATTGAACAAGGTGAAATTAACGATAGACATCCTTGGTTCTATGACATTAAAAGATTTACTAGAGGGCCATCCCTTTCCTGAAGGATCTTCTAAACAAGATCAACAAACAATTAGATGCATGGCTACACACTATAACATAATCGCTGGGCAATTGTACAAATGTTCTTATAATCACATACTTCTTTGACGTGTGACTAAGTAAGAAGACAAAGAAAGCATGAAGGAAGTTCACATTGGTATATGTGGTTTACACATGGGTGGTATAACTCATTCAAAGAAGGTCCAACTATTAGGTTGCTTTGAAGTACGATGGAGACAGAGTGTTGTCAGTTTGTTCTCAAGTGTCGAGTGTGCCAATTACATGTTGATCATATTAATTCCCCACCTAATCACCTGTATCATATGGTCATGACTTGGACATTTGCAGTTTGGGGAATTAATATAATCAGAAAAGATCCACCATAAAGCATCAAATGGTCATTGCTTCATTTTAGTCACAATTGATTATTTTACTAAGTGGGTGGAGACCATATCCGTATTAGTAACAACCGCATCACAAGTGATCACATTTCTTCAGAATAACATCATTACCTGCCATGGTGTTCCACATTAGATTATTTCTCACAATGGCACCAATTTAGTGACCAAGTCTGTGAAACCATGGCGCTCGTAAAAAAAGAACAAAAAAAGTGAACTCATTTTTTCCTTCATGAAGAATCCATGATGATACAGTTCAATACATAAATCGTCATCATAAAGGTAAGAATTTTCATTACACTATTTTGAGAAATGAATTAAATTCCCTCATATGCATCCGATAACTATGTTCAAAAGGGTACATTTTAGGTACAACCTGCCTAGCACGCTAATATCTTTTTTATGGTCTATCAATCATACTGTAATAGAAAATTGATTTTGTTGTCTTTTGATTCTATCATGGGTTCGATGTGTATTGTTCCTTAAATTGATGTTTCCATGCATCCTCATTAATTCAAGATCTAGTTTATTGTGTTTGTTACTAATCATCTGATGTTTTTTTTATTTCAAGCCCTAAGTTTCTTATGCAACTCATTGCATTGGAAGTTGATTCCACTCTATTTCATGAGACCAACCGTTTTCTTCCAATGTGCCCAAATGAATTCTCATAATTAAGAGTGCTCTTTGTCAAAAATGGGTGTCGGTCTTGAATCAATCCATCAGCTCTTACCATGGCTGGATTCATCAAGTATATTTCAAGCCTCGCCTGAAGAGGGGTAAATTGTTGACACCCCATTTTTGTTAGCACCCATTGGATGAGTTTTGATGTCTGAATAATCACTTCTTCACGACCTCTCACCCTATCCCAATCACATTACAACCTTAATCATAATCATATATCTAATTTATACAAGATCCTTCAAACCAATGAATAAAGAAACAAGATTAATATAGAAGACTCAATCATAAACTTATGTCCCATACAATGTTATATGAATTCATTATGAGGGTAATTAATTCAAATCAACAAGAAAAGTTTAACAATAGATTTTGGATCCTTAATCAATCTTCCTCAGAAATGACGACTACAATTGAACTTAATAGAATGTCACTCACATCCTTTTATATTTGATCAATTTAATTCTATTATAAATCTTGTCTCTATCATCCTATTCCCATTTTGAACTTGTGGAAATCTATCATATGTTATATGTCAAAAATATTCAATCCTCTAGGGGATCCATTTCAACTTGAAAACCAAGAGATTTAATATCAATTTAATATTTTTATCTCATCACACATGATTCCTTGTGAGCTATTTTAAATATAATTTTGTTTTTTTAACATGGTAATAGATTGACATTATTTTGATATTTTTCATGTAGTCATGAGGACTAATCTTGTAGCGTCCCAGGATTTGAGGCCTCATATAAAATGATCTTATAAGGAATGATTGGACTAACCATATCATCGAGGTGCGCCTCCTTTTTAGGGAGGGCATCACTAAAGAACTCTGTGGTTAAGCATGATCAACCCAAAGTAGTATTAGGATGGGTGACCAGTCAGGAAATTTATCCTGGATTGCGTGTGAGTGGGGACAAAGCACACAATTTAGGCTAGTGGTGGTCTGTGGGGCCAATCATCATTCTTGAAACTCCACTAGAGACTTGGGCAGTGGGCACATGCATTACAAATGGTATCATAGCCATAAACCCTCTAGTAGGTGGAACCCACTAGGGCCTGTAGCATGTAGTCTTTGAGTCGTGGGTCCAAGCATGTTGGAAAGGGCTATCCTAGTTGAGGGAGCCAACCTTGCACTAGTAGCTATGGTCGGGAGCTACATGTACATGAGCCATTTGGGTTTGGACTGAAATGGGGATATATTATGAGACCATATAGTTGAACCTTGACGAGGACGTCAAGAGTCTAAGTGGGGGAGATTGTAACGTCCCAAGATTTGAGGCCTTGTATAAAATGATATTAAAAGGAATGATTGGACTACCCATATCACCAAGGTGAACCCCCGTTTCAGGGAGTCCATCACTAAAGAACTTTGTGGATAAGAGTGCTCATCCCAGAGTAGGACTTGGATGGGTGACCAGTCAGGACGTTTATCTTAGCTTGCACATGAGTGAGGACAAAGCACACAATTAAGGCTAGTGGTGGTATGTGGGGCCAGTTGTCATTCTTGAAACTCCACTAGAGACTTGGGCAGTGGCCTCAGGCATTACAAGTCTATAATTAACAATTTTAAGAATGTTACTTTAATATTATTCTACCTTCGTTAAATACCATAGCCCATCAAGACAATATTATTTTACTATTAAATTTTGTCACTATACATATTCCCCCGTGAGGAATTTAATATAATATTATTAGTGTAGTTTACATTATCTTCACACTCCATTCATCTCATTCTCTCTCTATACCTTAAGTACATGTTTTCATGAGAGATCCTATTTCGTAAAAAATGGGTTGCGTCAATCATGGCTTAATTGTCCAAGTAATGGTCATACTGGTGAGAGACACTCTTTCATGGACAATGGGAGTTTAGAAAATATCTTCACGACCCTCATGCATACAAGGGGAAACAAACAAAGCATCCTTTTCCTTTTCAAAATTTCTAAAAACACATTTTCACAAGAGATCCTCCTTCGTGAAAAATTGGACTTGCTCAATCAGGTCCTAACTACCCATGACTTAGTCAAGATCATGGAGAATGATCCTTCATGGGAAGTGAGATCTGGGAAAATATCTTCACATCACCCATTCACATGAGAGAGGAGAGAGGAAAACTCCCATGACAACTCACAAGACAAGTTCTCTCATTAAAACCCAGAGCTAGTCAGTCAATTAGGCAGAGAAAATAGATATACCCAGATTGTAGCCAAGAGAGCAACCTAGAGTCGAGACTATAGAGAAAGTTCACAAGAGAACATCTCTCATGAAACCTCAGGAGTCTTCCTTGACCTCCAATGTCCAAAAATTCATAAGAGAATCTCTCTAATGAAATGTTGAGAGTCTTCTTTGACCTCCAACCTCTAAAAGCCTACCCCTTCATCACTCTTTCTCATGTAGAAGGATCTGTGGTGAAGACAAATGCAAAATCTCATCAAGGTGAGAGTAACAAAACATGTTTCACTCCTTTCTTTATTTGTTTCAATCTCGATCAAATCCATGATGCAACCCTTCTCTAGTGGCATTTTGATTTGATTTGATCTCAAAACCACTATCACAATACCATTTCCAATGGGAGGATCGGAGTACCAGCTTCACAACCCTTTCCCATTCCGTAACTGAGCACACCGATCTTAGATCTATACCAATCAACCTAGATTTTATCCATAATGAGTCATCCTAAAATGGTTTTTTAGGTTTTACCACATAAAAGCACAATAACATTCCATAAAATCCATTTATTTTCACAATCCCCTTTTCACATACAAAAACACTAATATATGTACAAAAGAGAATTTTATGGATTTTACCAATGAATTCGCAAAATGAGTCGCAAGGAAGATATGTATGGAGTTTTTGTAGAGAAATCTAGGATTAAGATGAAACCTAAACCCTATATTTGAGTTGAAGTGATAACTAGGAAAGTGAGGTAGATGCTAAAGGTCTAGTGGATCTCCCCTTTTGTTTCCCTTAAGCTGTATAAAATTGTTCCCAATGACTTTTTGGATGCACATGTGAACCTTAAGGTTGTTAGGTTAGTATCATAAGGACCTAAAACTCAATATTAGGTTGTTGTGACCTTTTCCTTAGTGGCATGATATACGTATATCAAAAATACACCCTTATGTTTAATTTGTATCCCTAACACCATTAAGAGATGTTTAATTTGTCTTATTAGATTAAATCTTTTAAGGGGTGGTGAGTAGTTGGTGAGTGGACTAATTAGGATGTCTTGATTTTGAATACAAAATCCTCTTTAAGGGGTGGAGTGTTGTAAGATATCAAAACTTATCTTCTTGACTCTAGAAACCCTAATCACATGTATAAGAGGTTGGTATTCTTGAATATTTAGAATTGACCAAACAAGGTTAAGAATGTATTTTGAATTTCTTTACAGAGTTCAGTTTGGTTGAGGAGAGTGAGAGGTGGGTGGTGATGTGCCCCTAGGGCAACCCCGCCCTCGCTTCGACGGTGACGACATTTTTGAGCGACATCTGGCGGTGTGAGCGGGTTCCACATGTCCTCCTCATCGTGATCAGAGTGGTGCCTCTCCATTGCTACGTGGAGGGTCTTCGTTGTGAACCAGGTGGTGCTGCACCACCGAATGTAGGATCGACGAGGGTGCGACGGTGGCGTGTAGCGGTCCCTTTCTGTCTGGCTTGTGATATCATGATCTGAGTCAGGGTCAGAAGGTGCCACCCAGTAGCCTTTTGTAGTGGAGCAAGTGGTGTGACACCCCCTGTTCGTGGGATCGTGGTTGGCTATGGGATATATGCACAAACCCTCGTACATGGAGTCCATCTCTGCTTTGAGGACTCACCTACGAGTGGCTCAAGAAGCATGGGGAGTTCTTGGTGCTTCGTCAGATGCTGGCTACAGACAATCTTATCGTTCGAACCACCATGGATATGCAAAGGCATCAATCTATGATATTCGTGGTGGTGACATCGATGGTGCTACTATCAAGGGGGTCTTTTTGGGCTTTATGTGTGATGCTGTGGGTAAGGCATCTCCTGACACTTCTAAATCGTCCCCTTTTGGGGGTGGCAGGTTGGGGGAGTGTTATCAGGTGGAAGGGCTTGTTGGTGGATGTGGTAGGAGTGCTGTGTATGTTGGGGATATAACAGGCGACAGTTTGGAGGGGATGAAGGCTGATGAGAGTGATCCTTCTCTTAGTTCTGGGGTGAGCTTGGCTTCAAATAGTGATCGATTGTTGGGGGAGGGTGATGATCACTAGGTGTTCGAAGGTATTCATGATTGTCCTTTTCTTGGGACATATCCTTTTCAGGATGCGTGTGGGGACTTGGGCTATGTCACGATTGACACTAACATCAAGGGTGAGTTCTTTTGGGTCGGTAATCTTTGTGTCCCCCTGACATCGACTAATTCTGGGGTTGCTTGATGTTTTGGATGCATGGATGATGGTGGTCTGGAGGCAGGCCAGATGGTTCCATCCCGATCATGGGTAGCCTCGCCCCCTCTTGTCTCGGTTCTTCTTAGGGGTCATCATGTCCCTAGAGATGCGTGCTTTTAGTGCCTAATGCGAGGACATTGGCAGCATCAATGCTCAGCCTCGCCAATCTATTTTCAATTTTGGGTGCTGGGACACCTAGCGTGCAACTGTAGGGCACACATGTTTCATTCCCCCCTTTCGGGGGATTAGTGATTTCACTGCCTTCAACATGGACATTAGAGGCATCACCGCACTTCCTTGATTTCTTGCTTTCCATGAAAGTCTCCAGGTCACTTGATGCGAGATTGTCAAAGGCACAATCCTTCTGACTTTGCTCATCAGTCTGAGGTTCCTGCTTTGTAGGTGACTGAATCCACCGTCTCTGGTGGGAAGCCCGATGATGCCAAAACCAGTTTTTGTTGTGAGATGGGTACAAGACTCAATAGGTAATCATCGACATCTGTGACGCCCCTACTTTGGTTTTTTCTTGAAGCCTCAATGGGGCGGCGAAGTCACAGGAGCACAGTCACAGTGTTATGATGAGTGTTTGAGCCACTCATCTCTTATGGTGGTGGGCAACTACCTAGATGAGGATGGATTTGCAAGTGAAGGTGATGAAGATGATGTCTTAGTTGTCCCCTTGGATGGATTTTGGGGGAAGAAGTGTGGAGATTGGCTAGGATGAGTAGCCTACTAGGGATTTGATTGATCATATAGGATGGTTTATGTTTGGTTCATGCTTTAGGGGAGTCTTGATGGTTGAGGGTTCCATTTTTATGTTGATCCTTTTGTGTCGATCGAGGGGGATCCTTTGTAATGTGGATGACATCAATTTGCTTGCTTGAGGGGTAAGAAGAATAAGATGGACCTCAATTAATTAAAAAAAAGGTTAAGAATGTATCCTAATACACATATAATGTACCTTGATGAACAATTGAAGCATGTAAGATTAGTAACCCATAGGAGACTGTGACCGTGCTTCAAATAAGTCAATGCTAATAAGTTGATGACCTAAATGTACAAAACCTTACCCTAGACTTCATGCATGCTGATGAGGAATATGTGGTGCATAATAACCACGTTGACCTAAACCCTAAGTTGTAATCATCTAACCCTAACATGTACATTCTAGATAACGTTCGTGACACATTAGTAACACTAGGTTCCATAATCATATAACACATATCAATACTCATATAATGAGTGAAATGTGTATAATTAGTGATATGACATTAATAAAAATAATTGAACACCTCATGTAGCAATAATGTGACTAACATATATAGTGTCATAATAATTGGATGTTTAATATAAGTGGGTACAAGTATTTTACCATCATCAAAATTAAATATTTAATCAATGGACCTATGGGTTAAATAAGTAAAATATGCGAGTTCGTGCAATATATTACACCACAACTATTTAAAAACCATATGAAGATAATAAGACTCTTAATACTAAACGTGATGATAACTGGGTAATATAGTAATAAATAATGAGATAATTGATTTAATTTTATTGTAATTGATAAAAGGAATTCTTAAAATCTAAATCTAACATTAAAAGGGTATTCCTTGAGTCCGAATTAGTTAAGATGCCACGTTCTACTTTAAATGAATACTTAATTTCATTTAGGAAAGGAAATATATGATCAGACCTAAAAATAAATAAATTTTGCACGACTTCAAAAGTTGAAACTAATGGTAAAATTGGAATCTACATGTCTAGTTAGACTAGGTGTCAAATTTCATATTATTGGACCTTGTTTCAGCCCTCGAGTGAATTAGAAGTGAATAAGATTGAGAATTTAATTAAACTATAGGATATTTGATTTAATAACCTAAATTTGATTCTCCGATTTCAATTGTTCCTTGTCATGCTCATTAATTTCCACCTCTCCTATGGTTTATGTTGTCATGTAGATTTCCTTATTTGTCGTTACTCAGATTGCCTGTGGACCATCCAATTTGGATCATTGGGCTTGACATATTGTCTTCCACCTTGATCCAATTGGGAAACAACCATGCAATATCCATATTTCTTTTTCTAATCTTCTCTCATGAATTTCTACCTATGTACTTACTCTCTTTGTAAGATTATTTTGGCAAAATGTTCCTAGTTTCTACCTACATAGTTTTATCCCAATTTTGGTAGGGGTTTTTCAACTATAATACCCTAACTGTTTCCTCCCCCTTACTCCCTTATTTAACCTATGTTCCATTGTCTCATTCCTCCTCTTCCCAACCCTAAGCCATCAGAACCATATAAAACCTTCCTATCACCTTTTTGGCATCACCAAGAGTCATTCCCTGGTGTTGGATTGGCCTCCTTCAGACTTGAACCAGTTACCCCAAATTCTACCTATGGCTGAGGGTGGGAACTAGTCCACCACCGAGCCTCTCACTTTTAGGACCATGATTAAGACATCAAAACATCTACCCCACACCCCATGAAGCTCCTCAAAGTCTAGCTCGATCCCAATTTGCAATAATATCACTTCTCCTTCTTCTTTCCAACACTGTTGCTATTTCCCAAATCTGAGGTTTTGCTAGACCTGTGTTTGCTCAATTTTTTGGGACCTCTCTTGCATCATGGGTTTGTAAACACTTCTAGGACTTTGGAACCATTTAAATACTATGAATTGTTGTGGTTTGATTGTTATGTGAACATCACTGTTACCCCTTCATGTTGCATGGCAGAGAATCTTTCTATAAGATTTGATTATGCCAGGACCTGAGCAAAGGGTTGTTGGGTTTATTCGGTCTCAAGGAACTCAAATATAGTGTCTGTTTGGTGAGTCTTGCATTAAAGGTTAGATTTTGATTCCACCATCAAAGCTTCTGTAGTTTGGCACATCTCATGATTCTCTTATCAAGGAGAAGATGAATGCAAACATGCTTACCATAATGTCCTTGATCTCATTTTATTTTGTCACGCCAATCATTGGCTTTCTAGTTTTTACTCTCTTCAATGATGTTTTAATCGTGAATGTTTTATAATTTGGGCCAAAGAGCCAGTGGCCAAGTCAATTGGTTAACTTTAGATAGGATACCTAGGTTTTCAATTACCAACATGGCTTTTTTTGAGTTTGTAATTGGGCAATGTTTGTGAATTTCATACTAATTAATTTGCAAGTTAGAAAAATAAAATAAACATGTGTTTTGGAATCGTGGTATTTTTCTCGATATAATGGTATTGGTTTCATTAGATAATTCCAATATAATAAAAATACAATTTTTATGGATTTTTCTAATTGGTTTAAATTCTAAAATTCATATCTATTAACTTTTAAGTTATAAAAAAATGTAAAATATGTTATAAATTGAGTAAAATAAAATCCACATGATTTTGATTTTTATAACCTAATTCTTAATAATAACAAGGTGACTTTTTAGGGTTTATGTAACTAATGTGAACTTAACTCTAATTCTATATATATGTCTAATAGGTGTTTTGAAGATCCTAGTTTGGATCTAGTATTTAGCTTGGATCTCGACAGACATGACATTATGTATGTTTCATCCCTTGTTATCATATTAAGCAATCACCCATACTTATCTCTCTCTCTCTTGGTCCTATAAGACATACTATCCTATACACATCTCTCTCTTCTAAGAGATTGACTTATCTGAGTAATTATATGTTGATATGGATCTTGTGATCTCCTTAATTTACTTGATATTCTAGTTGGAATCTAATTTTCATCTTGATCATCCTATTGCATCTTATATTATATTTTATAGATATGGAACAAGAATGACAACATTTGTTAAATGGAATCTTATTTTCCAAAACAATGGACTGTTGTAGTCTTATGATGGGTCTTGATTGTGGATATGATTGGAAATTTGTTTATGGTTTCTTTGACCCCACATGATAAATGTTTGTATGTTCTCATCCTTTATGTGAGATTGAGTAAACTTACTTCTTGCCTCTACATTTGTGAATGGCTTCAATTATTTTGTTTCTAGCACTGGTAGATGAGTGCAACCATATGCTTTCCACCTGATATATATATATATATATATATATGAATATGTATATGTATATATATATATATATATAGAGAGAGAGAGAGAGAGAGTTAGGCTAAAATACAACTCGAGTGCATTTGGTGTAGACTACACTCAAGTAGTTTTTCATGATGCAATTTATTTCTTTCAAAAATATCATCTTTTGATCTTCTTAAACATTATGAATAACTCATACGCAAAATTTGAGCAAATTTGGACATTTATAGGTCATGTTATAAAGATCACAAAAATTATGCATTTCAAATTAGTTTCACGTGTCAATTTTGTTGCCCTTGAATGAGTGACTTGCACTCATCCAAATGGGCTCAAAATTTGTATGTAGCCTAGTTATAGTATGAAGGTGAAGATCAATGGTTTACATTTTGCAAAAAAAAAGTATTGATATGCAAATACACTTGAGTGTATTCGTGCGATCTGTACACTCGAGTGTATTCTAGCCTGACTCTCTCTCTCTCTCTCTCTCTCTCTCTATATATATATATATATATATATATATATATATATATATATATATATATATATATAGATATATATATGGCATGCCTATTCTACTCAGGTTTCACTTTTCCACCAACTTTTGGCTAGGATCCTATGGTGTCCAAAACTTGCTTTAAATAACTTTATTCTAATATTATTTACATGCATAGTATGATTGTGATATTTTGTGTGAGATTGCTTAAGGCAAGAAACCCTTTTATTGTTTGACTTATTTAAATGTCTTGTTTAATATCTGCTTGGATGTTCTTTTTCCCTCTTGAATTGTGAAGCCTTAATAAAGATTATTGATTTCCATTTTCCATAGTATTACTAAATTCCTATTTATATGCTCATATTGACATTCTTGTGCTAACAACATCCAGTTTTGTCTTCTCTTGTGGTGGTATGCTTCCAACCCCTTGGGTGAAGGACATGATGTACCTGATAGGATGACCGAGACTTGGATTAGTGGATCTAACTTTTGGGAGATACACTTGAGATAGCCTGGACACCCCTCCGCCTAGTGAAGAAGTTTTTAATTTCATGTAAACTCCAAGTGGCCATTATGTTATTTTATAAAAATGAAAATGGTCATTACATTTATTTCTATTTCTATACATTGGTCTTGTGTCATTATTTGAGAGATGAAAAATACACCTATTCCAACATACTTCTTAGTGTGTTTGGATAGATTTATTCCTCCAATTGAGTGAAGAATAGATCCCCTCTTGGGTCCCACTACTTACAAGACGATACCATAGCATTGGTAGTCAAATTTTGACTATTTCTATTTTATCTCCTTAGGTTTCCTAGTTCATCCTATAAGCTCCCTAGATAGGACCCTTACCTTACATAGTCACCCTCTGAGTGAGGTATTTAACGTAAAATATACCTTGCATGCCTATGAGGTGATGAAGGAAATTTTAGAACCATAAGTTGTACACATAATAATATTGATGAGTAAACCCTAATGTGAGGTGACCCTTAAGCTCATATGTAGGATAGTTGTGACATATCTCAGTTGATGTTGTGAGATTTGCTTTAGGATGAAGTTGGTGATGAGGATGTTAAAGTAGTAGATTCATGAGATGCTAATATGAAATACCTTATGACTTGGTTTTCATAATTTATTTGGATCTACTTTTGTTATATGACAAATATATTTCATCGTAAAGAATATATTTTCCATTACACTAATATATGCACAAAAGAAAATATGGATTTTATTGATGATTTCTCAAACTGAGTCACAAAAAAGAGATGTATGAAGTTTTTCATAGACGATCACTCTTTTTTGTGGGTCAAAAGTGTAAACATGATTGTCCAGTCAAATATATCAGACTTTAAATTTATACCCAACTTCAAGAGACGTCCACACCTCAATACAAGGTCTATGTAGTAATACATGGTCGAATGCAGGGACAAAGAGAATAACATAATAAAAATGGGAGATCTTAGCTTAGTTTAGTCAATTCAAAGAGTTGAATTCATTGTTCTGGTTAAGGAACAAATTAATCTAATTAAAGAGTAAATCTAAGTTTATCAAAGATAAAAATATATAGATAATTGTGAAACGATAAAAGGGAAAATTGGATTGGGTTTCACCAATCATGCCAGCCTCAACCAAGCAACTTCTCTTCCAATTTATATATGTTCATGGCATGTTTTGAAAATAGTCATACATGATATTCACTCTTTCCTTCTCTTGATCCGGGTAGATTTCTATCCAAAGGGATCTCTCTCTCGAGGAGGTAACCAAAAGATCGAGTATAATCATATGGTTTTTGTTAAAATAACTCTAGGGAAATATGAAATCAGATATGGCAGGTAAAAGTACTGATGTAAGACCAAGAGGTCTCAAGTTCGAAACCCCCTGGCCATGGGATGAATGAATGGCCAATTTTTTTTTTAAAAAAAAAGATATGGCAGCATAAAAAAAAATTTAGTTGCCATATTCCCCTTAAACAACAAGTCACATCTACAAGTATAAATTGGGAAGGAGGGTTGCAAGGCATATACCTAGTCCTGGAGCAAGTCCAGTGATATTCCCTTGCTGTAGCGTGCTTCTTTCTCACGTTGCACTTGGACGGCCGTCGATGATAGCCTCTTGGTTGATCACCATGGATGGCAGTTGACTACGTCCTCCTAGCGGGTGGCAAAGGCCTCCTCACTTCTATAGTAATCCATGTGGAATATTGTGAACTTATGTTCTTTTGGAATGGACAATGAGTTGTCCCTTCTAGTCAACATGGTAGCATCGACTTGCTCTCCCTTGTTGTCTCTCCCTTGTCGTTCCTCCCTTTGACAAGTGGAACTTTCTTGGGTTCTCATGTTACCACAACTATGAGAAGATAACAATTGTTAGAGTTTATTATTGTGTCTCTAGAAAGTCTCGACTACCCTTCTATTTATAGGAGGGTCAGGGTCAGGGTCAGAAGTTCTTGAGTGAGTGGGAGTCAAAGAGATGAAATTTTATGAATTTTTTAGAACCTAAAAATGTTGAATAGGTTGGTTCACTGCTAAACTAGTCAATTCAGATATGAGTCAATCTGTTCAACCCTTGAACTCATTGTTTCCCAATGTTTCCTATTCACAATTGTATTGGTTTATAATATTCGATTAATGGACAACATGACGTCAACATCAATCCTTGATCCAATTGTATTGATCAACCAAATGGCCAGTTCACAACTTGAATCGGTCGGTTCATACATTTGAGATGATTGATTCACTTGCTTAACCAGTCTTTTCAGAATTTTGATTGCCAATATTGGTTAAAATAGACATGACACTTGAATCAACCAGTTTGACACTTGAAACGATTATTTCATTGTCATGTCAGTCAATTTTCAATCATCATTGTTTAAATTGAATACCTAACACTTAAGTAATTAAGTTTAAACCACATTCATGAATGAATTTCTATTCCAAGTGCATCTTATGAATGTGACCCTATAGGTTCCAAGTTATGTTGGGAATGAATGTCCATAACTAATTTTTGACATCACAAGCAATGAGTGGTATCTAGCAAAATGTCATTGCTACCCAAGTAACCAAAAAGTTGGAGAACAATTTCAACCTACAATATTAATGTTATAGTGATCACATTGTTTCGTTGTCTCTGATATCTAGATTGAACTCAAGGCATGGAAACATCATCCTCTTCAATGTTCAATCTAGGTTCCTTGAGCTAGAGTAGACTATCTGAGATATATGTGAGCTCAATATCACATATTGACTCACACGAGCATGTCCATGCATTTGTCAGTCTCGCTTATCAAGTGGCCAGAATATCAACTCTTATAGGAGAGACAAATCCCATCTACATCACTAACAATCATCCCCATGTGTCAAAATGCACCTCAGAACCACCTTCATTGCAACCCTTATGCAAGGTCATGGTGAGTGTAGTGATTTCAGGTTTAAGAACCACCATCACTATAAGAAATCTTTTTGACTACCAGTACATGGTTTGCATGTGCAACTCTCAAGGTGGGTCTGTATGATACACTATTCTTTAACAAGTATATGTGTGTTTTATTTTCTATCACATATCATGAATTAATGGGATTCTGTCATCAACCAACACACACTCTAGGCTTATGTGTTATTGTTGTCTATCAACTTCCACAATAAAACTGACTAGGGACATAACAAGAATTTTTCTACTCTTAGCATCCATATGATCTCATTGTTTAGGTCCTAAAAATGAAGACATACATCATCAAGTTATATAATTCTTTAGACATTTATTATGTTGCATCATTATCTCATTGCTGAATAAAACAGAAGAAATGGAAGATTGCCTTTATTATTAATCAAGTCGTTTACAAGATATGCCATTACAACCATCTATGATTGGCTCTCTAGGCATACATACCAACGAAATCCCACATGTACTTAGAGTCAATCACCCATGAACTTAATCTCGAGTGATCTAACACGACCTTCATGCTTCTACTGTGAAAGTGCTTTTGTCAAGGGTTCAACCACATTGCTTTCACTTGGTACTATGAAAATCTTCACATCTCCTCACTATATGACCTCTTATATGATATGGAACCACCATTGTATGTGCTTGGAATGGTGATGTAATCTAGGTTCCTTAGCTTGTGCAATGCCTCCTGTCACAATATAGCTCA